>OY740818.1:23654680-24059680 GCA_963514005.1 Raja brachyura | reverse complement strand
TCCACCAAAACCACGGAAGCTGCAAGGGCCAGCGGCCATCCTTAGCTGGTCAGGGTTCCCCATGATGATTAGTCAAGACAAGTCAAGAGAGTTTATTGTCATGTGTCCCAGATAGGACAATGACATTCGTGCTTGCTGCAGCACATACAGACAGAACAGATCAGTGCAATAGGCTGTTATAGCTCAGTCTGAAGCCACAGTGACAAACAATGCACTGACCCCCACAGATTAGGCTCATTCCCTCTTCTCCCTCTTCCATAGAAGTGTGTAAACGCACACCTCCAGATACAGTGAGAGTTTCTTCCCAAGACAGACACAGAAAGCTGGAATAACTTAGGGGGAGAAGGAATGAGTGACCCAGTCTGAAGAAGGGTCTCGTCGCGAAACGTCACCCATTCCTTCTCTCCAGTGATGCTGCCTGTCCCGCTGAGTTACTCCAGCATTTGGCAGTTCCTTTCTACAGTTTCCTCCAGCTGTTATCAGGCAACGTCACCATCCTACCACAACCGGAGAGCAGTCCTGAACTACTATCTACCTCATGGGTGAACTTGGACTGTCTTTGATCGGACTTTATTGGCTTTACCTTGCACTAAACGTTATTCCCTTATCATGTATCAGTACATTGCAAACGGCTCGATTGTAATCATGTATTTACTGACAGGTTAGCATGCAAAAGCTTTTCAATGTCCCTCAGTACAAGAGACAATAGTCTGAAGAAGGATCTCGACCCTAAACGTCACCTATCTCCTTAGCTCCTTATATGCTGCTGCACCCGCTGAGTTTCCCCAGCTTTTGTGTAACCCATAATAAACTAAACTAAGGAGGCAACGTTCTACATCTCTTGGCTTCCTCGGACACCTACAATGGAGGTGGCGAGGATGCAGGAGTGCCGGAGACGAACCCTCCAGCGCATGCTCCAAACATGCAGTGTTGCAGTGACTGCCCATGATGCAAATTCTGAAATTCGCTGCCAGACGTCACAGAATTAAACACAGGGCGGTCCCCGAGATGTGTAGAGGTCCCGTTCCTGAGAGACGTTTGGTTTCTCTAAATCGGGAACATCCATATACACATCTACCCATATCGTATCACTCTTGCTATAACTTTTGATCAGAGTCATCGGGTCCCATGGCGCGGAAACAGGCCATTCGGCCCAACTGGTCCAAACACACCCGACTGGATGTACATAAACGTGCCAATGATACCTACAGAGAAACATAGAAAATAGGTGTAGGCGGAGGCCATTCGGCCCTTTGAACCAGCACCGCCATTCATTGTGATCATGGCTGATCGTCCACAATCAATAACCCGTGCCTGCCTTCTCCCCACATCCCTTGATTCCGCTAGCCCCCAGAGCTCTATCTAACTCTCATTTAAATCCATCCAGTGAATTGGCCTCCACTGCCCTCTGTGGCAGGTAATTCCACAAATTCACAACTCTCTGGGTGAAAAAGGTTTTCCTCATCTCAGTTTTAAATGGCTTCCCCTTTATTCTTAGATTGTGGCCCCTGGTTCTAGACTTCTCCAACATCGGGAACATTTTTCCTGCATCTAGATTGTCCAGTCCTTTTACAATTTTACATGTAATGGGATTAGTTAACCGCAGTGTCCAAGCCAAGATCCATATCCCTCAAATTGCTTTAGGTTGAGGGTGGTAACGTTTAAAGGAGAAGGGGAAAAAATTTAATAAGAACCTAAGGGACAACTTTTGCCACTCAGTGTCTGGTAGATACAGGGAACAATAGACAATAGGTGCAGGAGGAGGCCATTCGGCCCTTCGAGCCAGCACCACCATTCATTGTGATCATGGCTGATCGTCCGCTATCAATAACCCGTGCCTGCCTTCTCCCCATATCCCCTGACTCCGCCATCTTTAAGAGCCCTGTCTAGCTCTCTCTTGAAAGTATCCAGAGAACCGACCTCCACCGCCCTCTGAGGCAGAGAATTCCACTGACTCACAACTCTCTGTGAGAAAAAGTGTTTCCTCGTCTCCGTTTTAAATGGCTTACCCCTTATTCTTAAACTGTGGCCCCTGGTTCTGAACGAGCTGCCAGAGGAGGTAGTTGAGGCAGGTACTATAACAGTATTTAAAAGACATTTGGACAGGTACATGGATAGGAAAGGTTTGGGGCAATTAGTGTAGATGGGGCATCTTGGCCAGCATGAACAGGTCGGGATGAAGGGCCTGGTTCCGTGCTGTATCTAATGCACATAAGATCTTATGTGCATGTTTTATGTGCATGTTGATGAGATTTGTTTATCTGATCATTATGTTCGGCGGAGACATTGTTGGGCAAAGAGCTAGTCCTTGTGCTGAGACTGTGCTGTGTGCTATGTGAATAGATTAAAACAATCAACATGAACATTGATTTTTGCGGTGCCCAAATTGTTCCCTGCATTTCTCAAATACCAACGTTGCAAAACAGATTACACTTTAAGCAAAAACATCAGTGGTTATAAAATGCTATGGAAAAATAAATGCTAACCTCTTACCCACATTCTCCCCCTGCTCTGCTCAAGAGGCCAACTCAGAGATCCTCAAACAGCTCGTGAACTACGCACTAAATATTGACGGAGCAACTATTCAACTGCGGAGAACTTGTTTGCTAGTATTTAATCTGAAAGAGGGGGTCTCCTCGCTGACTGAGAGGATGTTTCCACTAGTGGGAGAGTCTAGGACCAGACTCAGAATTAAAGGACGTTCCTGTAGGAATGTCTTTAGTCAGAGGGCTGTGAATCTGTGGAATTCTTTGCCACAGAAGGCTGTGGAGGCTGCCAACGGATATTTTTTATGGCAGATAGGTAGATTCTTGGTTAGTACGGGTGTCAGGAGTAATGGGGAGAAGGCAGGAAAATGGTAGACTTCCTTCAGCCGAACTTGCCCACACCGTCCAACATGCCCCATCGACACTAGTCGCACCTGCCTGCGTTCACCCCATATCCCTCTAAACCTGTCCTATGCACAAACCTGTCCAAATGTTTTATTCAACATTAAGATAGTACCAGCCTCGACTACCTATGTAAACCAGCATCTGCAGTCTCTTCCTACAGATAATACTATAGAGGGTGGCGTGGTGGTGAAGCTACTGCCACACAGCACCGGGTTTGATACCGGCCACGGGCGCTGACTGTACGGAGTTTATACGTTCTCCCCGTGACCTCGTGGGTTTTCTCAGAGAAATTCGGCTTCCTCCCACACTCCAAAGACGTACAGGATTGTAGGTTAATTGGCTTTGGTGTAAATGTAAAATTGGTCCTAGTCTAGCGTTAACGTTGCAGGGATCGCTAGACGGCGCGGACTCGGGTCCGTCAACGTGCTGTATCCAAACTAACTAAACTAAATAAATAAATGCAACCAAGACAAACTCAAGTGCAGCTGGTAAAGCAAAGATACAGAGTGCAGAATATATTTGTAGTGCTTCACTTCCAGAGACAAAGTCCAATGTCCGCAATGGGGAAGGGACAAGAACATGTGATTCTGTTCCATTCTGTTAGTAGTTTGTTTGTTTGTTTGTTTTTTGCACAAAGTCCGCGAGCATTGCCACTTTCCATTTCACTGCACATCCCGTATGTGTATCTGATGAATAAACTGGACTTGACAATGGAGGTATTTGGAGACATGTTGATGGTGATGAGGTGGAAAGCCTTAACTCACTCAAAATAAGGATTCGGCATCAATTTTTATGGAAGCATGTTTAAGAAGGAACTGCAGATGCTGGAAAATTGAAGGTAGACAAAAGTGCTGGACAAACTCAGCGGGTGAGGCAGCATCTATGGAGTGAAGGAAATAGGCAACGTTTTGGGCTGAAACCCAAAGGGTTTCGGACCGAAACGTTGTCTATTTCCTTCATAGCTCCATAGATACTGCCTCACCCGCTGAGTTTCTCCAGCATTTTTGTCTACCTTTTTATGGAAGCATCCCTCATTACACTTCACCGCGTTAAACTGCAGACAACTGGATAGGGTTTAGTTAGGCAGCGCAATGAGATGGTCTCAAGGGGGATCTGCTTCCTGTGAACAAAGACAACCAGCAAATTACATCTCCAAGGAGCGGAAAGAAATCTTTCTTCACCAAGGAAGGTAGGATGCAAGGCAGATGAATGAGAATGCTGGAGTAACTCAGCGGGCCAGGCAGCATCTGTGGAGAACATGGATAGGTGACGTTTCACAGAGTGCTGGAGTAACTCAGCGAGTCAGGCAGCATCTGTGGAGAACATGGATAGGTGACGTTTCACAGAGTGCTGGAGTAACTCAGCGGGTCAGGCAGCATCTGTGGAGAACATGGATAGGTGACGTTTCACAGAGTGCTGGAGTAACTCAGCGGGTCAGGAAGCTTCTCTGGAGAGAAGAAATGGGTGACGTTTTGGGCCAACACCCTTCTCCAGAGTCGCTGCCGGGCCCGCTGAGTTACTCCAGCATTTTGTGTCTATCTTTAGTTTAAACCAGCATCTGCGGTTCCTTCCTGCACACAGATTTAGATATTTAACAACAGAAATAAATAGTTACTAGAAACATAGAAATCAGGTGCAGGAGTAGGCCATTCGGCCCTTCGAGCCTGCACCGCCATTCAATGTGATCATGGCTGATCATCCTAAATCAGTACCCCGTTCCTGCTTTCTCCCCATATCCCTTGATTCCGTTAGCCCTAAGAACTAAATCTAAATGGCCCTGTCCCACGGTACCAGTTCATTCCAAGAGCTCTCCTGAATTTAAAAAAAATTAAACTCGTGGTAAGCACAGAGAATGAACGTAGCGGGTACGTCGGAGCTCGGGGACGTCTCTTAGCGCTAACGGCTGGTACTCGGGATGACTCGCTAACGGCAGGTAAGCACGGGAAGACTCGTGAAGATTTCTCAACATGATGAAAGATTTCCACGAGAGCCCCGAGTACCGACGAGTGGCCATTACCGTAAATCTCCGAGTTTGAATCAGGGCAAACTCGGGAGAGAGAACTCTTGGAATGAACTCATACCGTGGGACAGGGCTTTAACTGTCTTGAAAGATCAAAGATCTATTCCTCCCTGGTCACACACTCACCTCATTACTACCACCGGGAACAAAGTACAGGCGCATGAGAAATGTGACCTCCAGGTTGAAGAACAGCTTCTCTCCATCAACCATCCGTCTCTTGAACCACCCTGCACAACACTAGCCCCACCTCAGCACCAAACTACTGTGGACTTTGTGTAGGTTGCACTATACACTACAGCTTGCAATGATGTCTGCTGTACTGGTCATCAAGCTTGCACTGCGCTATGTTGCAGTTAACTTGTATGAACAGACAATGCATTGTATTTTTGGTGACAACAGGTTGAGGGAGAAGGCAGGAGAATGGGGTTAGGAGGGAGAGATAGATCAGCCACGATGGGCCAAATTGCCTAATTCCTATTCCCTCCAACCTTATTTTTTACTGTATATGTATTTGTGCTGTTTTGTTAGTGTGTTTGTGAAACTGCAGCAATCATTTTATTTAATTGCCGTGTACAAAAATTAAATCTCTCTCTCTTGAATTAAGTTTAGTTTACAGATACAGGGTAGAAACAGACCCTTCGACCCACAAAGACCGCAACGACCAGCGATCACCCGTACACTAGTTCTATCCTGCACTCTAGGGACAATTTGCAGAAGCCAATTAACCTGCAAACCTGCACGGTTTTCAGAGTGTGGGAGGAAACCAGAGCTCCCGGAGAAAGCCCACGCAGTCACGGGGAGAACGTACAAACTCCGTACAGACAGCAGCTGTTGTCAGGATCGAACCCGGGTCTCCGGAGCTGTATCGCTGCACCACCGTACCGCCAACTGCAAGCGTGTGAACTAACATCCGACACACTGACAGATTTGTACAGCAGACATCACCACTGCCACAGTGAGCAAGCCGTTAATGTCCGTGGGTGTACCAGCCACAGAAGGCAGTGGAGGCCAATTCACTGGATGTTTTCAAGAGAGAGTTAGATTTAGCTCTTAGGGCCAACGGAATCAAGGGATATGGGGAAAAAAGCAGGAATGGGGTACTGATTTTGGATGATCAGCCATGAGTTCATTGAATGGTGGTGCTGGCTCGAAGGGCCGAATGGCCTACTCCTGCAACTATTTTCAATGTAAATAAAATTAAAACCATTTGTAAACGATTACAAATACCAGTTGCTGTTGTGTCCATAATCTGAACTACACGATTACAATTGCTGGTTACACCCATGGTTTGACCATGTATGTTATTTAGGACACTTTCTGAAAGCCCTCAGCTAATTGCTGCCTTGGACACAGGGGATGCCCATAATAAGAGCCAAGAGCCACTCTCTCTGAAAGCGTCACGATGGGCTGGGTTGTACTCGCGTGCAGAGTGGTGCTGAAAAATTCATGATCAGCCCTCTCCGAAAAGCAGCTTCAAAACAAAAAAGGAATATTAAGTTTGCGAACTGGCTCTAATGCCGCAAGAATCCCACGTTTTTTAAAAAACTGTCTTCACCAGAGTCGAGAGTGTTTAGTTATTATTTGTAGCGACAAGGAACACTATCAGTCTCACTCGCTGCAGTGTGGCAGGCATGCAGGCCTGTCAATACAATGCACACAGACGACATTGACACAAACAAATTAATTCATAACACCATTACCATGCAAATGGGCTTGAAGGGCTTAGAGTAAAGGCTGCAAGACCAAGAGTTGACTAACGTTCCAAATCGTGTCGACTTGGTGCGGGAGTTGTCACAGCTACAGGCTATCCTGCCATCAGCTTATCTTGGACATTTAGCGCCATTGGATAGGAACCATAGACGCACAGACACAGACACACACAGACACAGACACACACGGACACACGGGAACTGCAGATGCTGGTTTACACCGAAAACTTAACCGGAAACAGGCCACAATGTCTACGCCGAACATGAAGGGTCTCGACCCGAAACGTCGCCCATTCCTTCTCTCCAGTGAATGCTGCCTGACCCGCTGAGTTACTCCAGCTTTTTATGTCTATCTTCGGTGTAAACCAGCATCTGCAGTGCCTTCCTACACATTGCACCTGCCAATAATAGTTGGGGCAGGTACCATCGCAACATTTAAGAAACATCTGGACAGATACATGGGTAGCTCAAGTTTGGAGGGATATGGGCCAAATGCAGGCAGGTGGGACAGGTGTAGATGGGACATGTTGCCGGTGAGGACAAGCTGGGCTGAAGGGTCTGTTTCCACCTGTATCACTCTGTTTCCAGCTCTCTAAGTACACACATGGCTTTTATGGTGGTCTGGTTGGAACATCTGTACCACTTTACATGGTAACGGTTTATCACGCAGCTGGAACATGTGTGTGAGAGTGTGTGTCTGTGTGTGTGTCTGTGTGTGTGTGTGTCTGTGTGCGTGTGTCTGTGTGCGTGTGCCTGTGCGTGTGCCTGTGCGTGTGCCTGTGCGTGTGCCTGTGCGTGTGTGTATGTGTCTGTCTGTCTGTGCTGTTGCTGCCATTATGTAACCTACCCACTGCAGCGTTAAATTGCACCAAGGCACATTGATGGCTTTTTTTAAAAACAGAAATAAGGTGACCCTGATCGACTGTGATATTGACCCCCCAGTCTCAGGATAACGGCCCAGTTTTGTAAACCGTCCCAGCCTCACATCAATCACAGGCTCCCTCCCGCAAGTGGAAGACACTCTTTGTATGCCTGCTACACGATTACGATCGGCCCCTATCAGGTTTTGTGGCTTTCCTTGTGGGCAGAACAGCAGCTGTTATGACTACTAGCATTTTTGTGCAGAACCTCGTCTTTGATATCAGAAACCGGATTCTTCGGGGTAACAGATCGATCACAGATACCATCTCGTTTTGTATGTCCCCACTCATACAGGCTGTGGAAGATGGGGGGGGGGAAGAGGAGAGAAGGGGGGGGGAGGAGAGAAAGAGGGGGGGAAGTGGAGAGAAGAGGGGGGAGGATGGGGGAGGTGATGAGAAGGGAGGGGGGGGAGAGAGAGGGGGGGGAGAGAGAGGGGGGGGGGAGAGAGAGGGGGGGGGAGAGAGAGGGGGGGGGAGAGAGAGGGGGGGGGAGAGAGAGGGGGGGGGAGAGAGAGGGGGGGGAGAGAGAGGGGGGGGAGAGAGAGGGGGGGGAGAGAGAGGGGGGGGAGAGAGAGGGGGGGGAGAGAGAGGGGGGGGAGAGAGAGGGGGGGGAGAGAGAGGGGGGGGAGAGAGAGGGGGGGGAGAGAGAGGGGGGGGAGAGAGAGGGGGGGGAGAGAGAGGGGGGGGAGAGAGAGGGGGGGAGAGAGAGGGGGGGGAGGGGGGAGGGGGGAGGGGGGAGGGGGGAGGGGGGAGGGGGGAGGGGGGGGAGGGGAGAGGGGGGAGGGGGGAGGGGGGAGAAGAGGGGGGGATGGGGGGAGAAGAGGGGGGGATGGGGGGAGAAGAGGGGGGGATGGGGGGAGAAGAGGGGGGGATGGGGGAGAAGAGGGGGGGATGGGGGAGAAGAGGGGGGGATGGGGGAGAAGAGGGGGGGATGGGGGAGAAGAGGGGGGGATGGGGGAGAAGAGGGGGGGATGGGGGAGAAGAGGGGGGGATGGGGGAGAAGAGGGGGGGATGGGGGAGAAGAGGGGGGGATGGGGAGAAGAGGGGGGATGGGGGAGAAGATGGGGGATGGGGGAGAAGATGGGGGATGGGGGAGAAGATGGGGGAGAAGAGGGGGGGATGGGGGAGAAGAGGGGGGATGGGGGAGAAGAGGGGGGGATGGGGGAGAAGAGGGGGGATGGGGGAGAAGAGGGGGGGGATGGGGAGAAGAGGGGGGGATGGGGAGAAGAGAGGGGGATGGGGGAGAAGAGGGGGGGATGGGGGAGAAGAGGGGGGGATGGGGGAGAAGAGGGGGGGATGGGGGAGAAGAGGGGGGGATGGGGGGAGAAGAGGGGGGGGGTGGGGGAGATAGAGGGGGGGGTGGGGGAGAAGAGGGGGGATGGGGGAGAAGAGGGGGGGGATGGGAGAAGAGGGGGGGATGGGGGAGAAGAGGGGGGGATGGGGGAGAGTGGGGGGTTGGGGGAGTTGAGGGGGGGTATGGGGGAGAAGAGGTGGGGTTGGGGGAGAGTGAGGGGGGGGATGGGGGGAGAAGAGGGGGGGATGGGGAGAGAGGGGTGGGGGTTGGGGGAGAGTTGGGGTGGGTTGGGTGGAGAGAGGGGGGGGTGGGGGAGAAGAGGGGGGGGATGGGGGAGAAGAGGGGGGGATGGGGGAGAAGAGGGGGGGGATGGGGGAGAAGAGGGGGGGGATGGGGAGAAGAGGGGGGGGATGGGGGAGAAGAGGGGGGGATGGGGGAGAAGGGGGGGGTTGGGGGAGAAGAGGGGTGGTATGGGGGAGAAGAGGGGGGGGATGGGGAGCGGGGAATGGGGGGGGACGAGAGAGAGAGGGGGGGGAGAATGGTGGGGGGGGGCTGCGCTGCCCGGGTCGGGTGGGGATCGCGGTGAAACTTACAATGCTGCCAGTCATTGTGACAATGTTGTGAGCCGCAGCGACACTTTGAAATGGACAAGAGAAACACTCGCGGCCGCACGGAGTTGAGAAGCGAGCGCTGTCGCTCAATGTTCTCTGCAGCCCCCAGGAACAAACATACTGGGGTCGTGAGCGGCTCGGGGTCTGGGCGACTGTTTTTAAATTTGTACAGGCGGCTTGGAAAGTAAAGTTGTGAGGCGGGTCGGATACAACCTGTGTGTGTGGCTACAGTGTAGCTGCCGGCGGGGTGATACAGGGCCCAGCTCACACTCACACTCACACACTCACACTCACAGTCTCACACACCGCGGCTCCGGCAGCATCTCTGGGGGGGGGGGGGGGGGGCGGAATGGGTGATATTTGGCGGTGGAGACCCTTCTCCAGACCGGGTGTAGGGAGAGGGAGACACAGACTGGGATACGGGCAGCTGAGGGTAACTTTATCCGACAACAGGCAGCGCTCGTTACGTTACCTGCGGTTGTGGGCGGCGAGGCGAGGTCTGTCCGTCTGCTCACACACCGGGCAGCCCGGCTCCGGCTCCGGCCGCCGCCGCCATCGTCACCGCCCCGACAAGCCCCGAGCCCCGAGCCCCGAGCCCGGCCCGCAAACCCAACCGAGACCCCGCCCCGAGACCCGCACACGGAGCCGCCTCCGCCCGGCTCGGTGCACAGCGGGTCCCCCCCTCTCACTCACCCACCCACCCACCCACCGCCCCTCTCCTCCACTCCCCCCTACACACACACACACACACACACAGCGGCGGCGGCGGGCTCTGCTTGTGGAGCCCCGGCACTCGCTGCAGCAGCGACACAAACTCACTCACACTCAGCTCAGCTCAGCCCAGCCCAGCTACTCCCCTCCTGCTGCACGGTGGTTGGGTCCACGGGAACGTCAGCCGCGAACCAACCTGCAGTGGGGAGAGGGCGAAGGGGGAGAGAGAGAAGGGGAGAGGGAGAAGGGGGAGAGGGACGGGAGAGAGAAAGAGAGAGAGTTACACATGTGTGTCAACATGTAAATAATGTCAGTGCGTTTTTTTCAAATCAGATCATTTATGGAACCTTGCTAAATATTGTTGCTTATATGACAACATTAAATGCATTTCATGAGTTTAACAGCGCTGTGGAGACTAGTATACCATGAAAGGCACTAAATATGTCGCTGCTGGGTTAGAACATAGAACAGTACAGCACAAGATCAGGCCCTTCAGCCCACAATGTCTGTGCCAGGACCATCTCTTATCTGCCTGCTCATAACCCATCTGCCTTCATTCTCCCCCTCTGTAATCAGGCTTCTGGATGTCCTCCCTGAAGCCAGTGCTGTCCCATCCACCTTTACCTCTTTTGCATATGTTGGGCTTCATCTATGAAACTGTATCCTGCACTCTGTATCTTCCCCTTTGTTCCACCTGTTGTACTCGAGTTGGGTTTGATAGTATTTATGTATAGTTTATCTGATCTGGTTATGAAGCATGCAGAATAAAGTGCTACACTATACCTCAATACACATGACAAGAATAAGCCTAGACAATAGGCCATTCGGCCCTTCGAGCCAGCACCGCCACTCAATGTGATCATGGCTGATCATCCACAATCAGTACCCCGTTCCTGCCTTCTCCCCATATCCCCTGACTCCACTATCTTTAAGAGCCCTACCCAGCTCTCACTTGAAAAGCATCCAGAGAACCGGCCTCCACCGCCCTCTGAGGCAGAGAATAGGCATGCAATGAATTTTCCTCAAACTGGGAGTTCAAAATGAAACTAGCTCCTGTTCCTTCTGTTCTCCCTTTCAATAGAGAGAAGGGGAGAAAGAGAGAGAGAGAGAGAGAGAGAGAGAGAGAGAGAGAGATGGAGGTTGATTCCCTGCTACAGACACAAAAAACTGGAGTAACTCAGTGGGACAGGCAGTCCTAAGAAGTATCTCGACCCAAAACGTCACCCATTCCTTCTCTCCAGAGATGCTGCCCGTCCCACTGAGTTACTCCAGCAGTTTGTGTCTATCTTTGGTGTAAACCCAGCATCTCCTGTTCCTTCCTACTCATTAATATCCTGCTGCCAGATTGGGAGTGGGATACATGGAATTATTCCAACCGCCCGGGTTCAGTGGGACGAGCAAAGTTGGGTCAGGACAACAAGATACTTCCCTCGTTGGGCCGCTCCAGGAACTCTAAGATTGGGGAGCCCGTGAGTTGCCACTGGTAACGCTGGCTGATTCACGTTGACTTGCTGTCTCTTGGCTCCAATAATGATTTTGTTCATTTAAAGACATAACAATGTTAAAAATAGTCCAGCTAGGAACATTCCTTCTCTTTAAAACATCCTGCAGTTCCAGCAGCAACGAAGAGACCTCTGTAAACTTGGCAGGAAATTGCTACTTGCAATAAGAAGTCGTTGTTCTGTCAGAGAATGCAAATACAGAGTGAGATCTTGACCTTCAAAATGCTGTAGATTTGCAGATTATATTTTAAATAAATCCATCTGTTGTAGAACATTGCATTCCTTCTGAACTTTGAAACAATACTGTAGAGGACATAATATGCTGGAGTAACTCAGCGGGTCAGACAGCATCTCTGGAGAACATGGATAGTGATGTTTCAGGTCGAGATCCTCCTTCAGCTTTCAATGGACTCAGCATACAAGTGACTTGTGAAGGGAGTGTGGGTGGCAGTGGGAGGATGCGTTAGGCTTAAAGATCGGCTCCATATCTTCAGACAACATTTTCTTCGAGTGATACTGCATGGAAACAGGCCCTGTGGTCCAACTTGCCCATGCCAACCAACCTGCCCCATCGACACTAGTGCCACCTGCCTGTGTTTGGCCCATATCCCTGTAAACCCATCCGATTCATTTACCTGTCCAAATGATTTTTTTAAAAACCTTTTGATAATATGTACCACAACTACCTCCTGTGGCAGCTTGTTCCATACTCCTACCACTCTTTGTGTAAAAGAAAAAGTTGTCCCTCAGGTTCCTATTAAATCTTTCCCCCCTCATCTTAGGTCGGGGGTAGGAGTTGAATCCTCATCTTAACCCTAGTTCCTCTGCTTCTTGATTCCCCAACTCGGGGTAAAAGACTCTGTGCATGCATCTGTTCCACCTCTTCCAATGATACCACCATTCCCATTCACCTCTCCGTAATCCTTGCATAGAACCATGATGAACCATCATCCTTTACATCATTGATCCCACCTGCCTTCTCCGTTATCACAGACCTAACCAGCATCTGCTGTTCCTTCCTATACATGTTGGCTGCTCCAACGCAGAATCTCCTCAACGTATGTCTCCTTTGAAGTTCTCCCCTCTCCATCAAGGGTCCTGCATTCTCTACTCCTGCATTTTGTGTCTATCTTTGGTGTAAACCAGCATCTGCAGTTCCTTCCTACATATTTTTTTTAATTTCTTCTCCTCTCCCATCGGGCATGAGGTACAGAAGTGTGAAAACACACACCTCCAGATTTAGGGTCACAGTTTAAGAATAAGTGGTGGGCCATTTAGGACTGAGATGAGGAGAAACGTTTTCATTCAGAGAGTTGTGAATCTGTGGAATTCTCTGCCACAGAAGGCAGCGGAGGCCGATTCACTGAATGTATTCAAGAGAGAGTTAGATTTAGCTCTAAGGGCCAATGGAATCAAGGGATATGGGGAAAAAGACAGAACGGGGTACTGATTTAGGTACTAATCAGCCATGATCATATTGAATGGTGGTGCTGGCTCGAAGGGCTGAATGGCCTACTCCTCCACCTATTGTCTATGTTTCCTTCTTTCCTGTCCTAAATGATCTCAAACTTGTTCCCCTCTCCATGAAAGCTCCGAACCACCTCCAGCATCTTCTGTTCGACGCTTCCATCACCGACCATATTTTGTTTTGTAATATCTACCAAAGTTATTTGTTGCTGTGCTTTAACCTGCAATTATATCTCCGTCCAATGCCCTGACTTCACTTCTCTTGGGGCAGCACGGTGGAGCAGCGGTAGAGTTGCTGCCTCAGCGCCCGAGACCCCGGTTCGATCCTGACTACGGGTGCTGTCTGCGCGTTGAGTCTGTACGTTCTCCCTGTGACCTGCGTGGGTTTTCTCCAGGTGCTCCAGTTTCCTCCCGCACTCCAAACACCTCAAGTCAAGTCACTTTTATTTATATAGCACATTTAAATAACAACTCTCGTTGGCCAAAGTGCTTTACATTGGTGGAGGTACTAACGTTATACAACAGTGGTTCATAGATTAAATACAAACATCACCACATACATATAGCCCTCGCTCACGGGACTGAGCATCCTCTGAGCGAGGGTTTGTAGGTTAATTGGTTTGCAGGTTTGGAGGTTAATTGGCTTCAGTAAATTGTCGCTAACATGTAGGATCGTGCTAGTGCACATGGTGATCGCTGGACAGCACGGACTTGGTGGGCTGAAGGGCCTGCCTCCCCACTAAATCCCAAGTCTACAGACAGTTTTATGGTCTAATTTCAGAGCGATCTTTATTTGAGTACTGCATTAATAACAGCTTCAGGGGGGTGATTATCCTCATTAACTTAAATTTATCTTAATATCTCATCAGGTCAAAAAAACAATTAGAGATAAACAGCTGTAATTGGGACCTAAAAGCTGATGATGAGTTCACCCTGGAGAGAGTGGAAGTTGATGACTCTGTGATGTGAGACTTTGTCATTTTGTGTCACAGCAGAGACTAAACGAGGCTTCATCTGGGTCACAGAACAGATAAGGAAGAAACAATTCAATTATGGAACCTTTTCCATCCCTTTCCCATTCCCACACTGACCTTTCAGTCCTGGACCTCCTCCATTGCCAGAGGGAAGCCACACGCAAACTAGAGGAACAGCACCTGGTGTATCTTACAACCCAACCACATCAACATTGAGATCTCTAATTCCAAGTAATACCTCCCCTTCCCATTCTCTCCTTCCTGTGCCCCCACCCCAGTGTGCACTCATTTCTGTCACTATCCCACCCCTCTTCCCCCTCCCACCCCTCTTCCCCCTCCCACCCCTTTCAACCTATATCCCTCCCTCCAGCATTACATCTCATTCCTCTTCTCTCCTCATCTAGGACCGTTTGTCTTCTTCACACAGAGAGTGGTGAGTCCGTGGAATTCTCTGCCTCAGAGGGTGGTGGAGGCCGGTTCTCTGGATGCTTTCAAGAGAGAGCTGGATAGGGCTTTTAAACATAGCGGAGTCAGGGGATATGGGGAGAAGGCAGGAACGGGGTACTGATTGTGGATGATCAACCATGATCACATTGAATGCTGGTTCAAAGGGCCGAATGGCCTCCTGCACCTACTGTCTATTGTCTGCATCTCCAGCCTTGGTCCCTTACCCCACCTATTTGCATCTAAGCCCCCCTCACCTGTATTCACCTATTACTTACCAATGTTTATCCTGCCCCCACCTCTCTCTTCCAGCTTTCTTCCCCCCCCCCCTCCCCCCCCCCTCCCCCCCCCCCCCCCCCCTCCCCCCCCCCCCCCCCCCCCCCCCCCCCCCCCCCCCCCCCCCCCCCCCCGACTCCATTCATTCTGGGACCCAACCCAAAGCATCATCTGTCTATTTCCCTCCATGGATGCTGCCCGACCCACTGAGTTCCTCCAGCACACTGTGCTTTGCTCAAGAATCAAGCACCTGCAGTTTTTTGTGTGTCTAAAAGTCCTTGTTGTCCTCTCTCTTAATACTTAATCCTGCTGTTTCTTAAAAGGATGGGTAGGTTTTGCTTCTCCCCCGACCCAATACGCCACCCATTCCTTCTCTCCAGAGATGCTGACTGTCCCACAGAGTTGCTCAGGCATTTTGTATCTCGCCTCTCCTCAAGTTGGACAACATGTTTTATATCCGGTAGGCAGTGGGCGGGTGTGCAGGAAGGAACTGTAGATGCTGGTTGGCATCAAAGGTCCAGCATTCTGTGTCTATCTGGCCAGTGAGGGGGCATCTCTTGCGTTTGATCCTTCGTCTATTCCTGGACAAATGAAGCAGCTCATGTGTGGATGCAGCAAGGGACAAGTAGAACGCAACATCAATGCTATCAAAGTGCGTGGCGTTGATCATCTCCCCCATCCCCGGTTAGGAAGCAGTTGCCTGGATGGTGTTATAGACAATAGACTATAGGTGCAGGAGTAGGCCATTCGGCCCTTCGAACCAGCACTGCCATTCAATGTGACATTGGCTGATCATCCACATTCAGTACCCCATTCCTGCCTTCTCCCCACATCCCCTGACTCCGCTATCTTTAATATCAGACGTTTCGTTCTCACTGACGTTTCGGCTCAGGACCCTTTGTCCCACACAACATACAGAATGTTGACATATTTTTCATGAATGAACACCATTTTTGAAAAGAGTGAGGGGCAAACTACAAATCCTGTAGCCAATACGCATAAAGGTCCAGACAGCCTGAAGAAGGGTCTCGAGCCGAAACGCCGCCCATTCCTTCTCTCCCGCTGAGTTACTCCAGCTTTTTGCGTCGATCTTAAGGGCCTTTCCCACTTGGGCGTCATTTACGCCTCACACCGATGGCGCGCAAAGATTTTGTACATCCCAAAATCCCGGGGCACCGCGCGCGACCGCAGGTAATGGCCTACATCACCGCGCTCATAATGCGCACCATACGCCCATCACGTGCGCGTCACGTTGCGATCGTCGTGCGTTAAATGCGTAAATTATGTTGTGCAAATAACGTCCAAGTGGGACAGGCCCTGAAGTAACAAATGAGAAATCTCTTACTCTTGCCTTCTTGAAGCTAAGGGACATCATTCAATAGAGCACTCTGTGTGCACAAGCACCATGTTAACATCCTGATCTGCCTCTTATTAGTAGTCTGTAATCCTATGTTCCTTTGGGATTACATCTCCTAGGGCACACGTCTAATTGGAAAATGTGTACAGTGATGTGCTTTGTGCATCACAGAGACATGAATACAATTAACATCACGTTGTTGCATCCTTTATGATGCTTAGAATTCCACCTGACCCAAGGGATCATTTGCTGGGACATTTTACTTGTACTTGCATTCATCACGGCCAAGAGAATTGGCCTTTGGGCAAAGAAGAGCAGGATTAGTCCAGGGGAAAAGATGGACAGAGGGTTGGATGGAGTACAAGAGCAAACATTAAACCAAATTGTCCAATGGGCAACTAGCCAGTGTCCACGGATGAGAAGGGCTCGAGCTCTCTGATTTGTGTGATTCTACAACTGATTCTATGTGTAAGGAGGAACTGCAGATGCCAGTTTAAACCAAAGATAGGGACAAAAAGCTGGAGTAATAGCCCTGTCCCAGGGTACGAGTTCATTCCAAGAGCTCTCTCTCCCGAGTTTGCCCTGATTTTAACTCGGAGATTTACGGTAATGGCCGCTCGTCGGTACTCGGGGCTCTCCTGGACATTTTTCAACATGTTGAAAAATCTTCACGAGTCTTCCCGAGTACCTGCCGTTAGCGTTACGAGCCGCTAAGAGACGTCCCCGAGCTCCGACGTACCCGCTACGTTCATTCTCCGTGCTCACCACGAGTTTGATTTTTTTTAACGCGGGAGAGCTCTTGGAATGAACTCGTACCGTGGGACAGGGCCATAACTCAGCGGCACGGGCAGCATCTCTGGAGAGAAGGAATGGGTGACGTTTCAGGTCGAGACCCTTCGTGTCTGAAGAAGGGTCTTGACCCGAGAGGACACCCATTCCTTCTCTCCAGAGATGCTGCCCGTCCCGCTGAGTTATTCCAGCATTTTGTATCTATCCACTGATTCTATGGTCACCTTGTTATAGGAAAGATGCTGTCAAGCTGGAAAGGGTGCAGAGGACATGTACAAGGATGTTGCCAGGACTTGAGAGGCTGAGCTAGAGGGCGGATGCGGAGGCTGGGGCTATATTCTTTGGAGCACCGGAGGATGAGAGGTGATCTTATAGAGCAGTACACAATCAAGGGGCATAGATCGGGTAAATGCACAGCTTTTTACCCAGAGGGAAAACAAGAATCAGAGGACATGGGTTTAAGATGATGGGGATAGATTTGATAGCAATCTGACGGGTAATATTATAACCATATAACAATTACAGCACGGAAACAGGCCTTCTCGGCCCTTCCAGTCCGTGCCGACCATTTATTTTCCCCTAGTCCCATCTACCTGCACTCAGACCATACCCCTCCATTCCCTTCCCATCCATATACCTATCCACTTTGCTTTTAAATGTTAAAATCGATCCTGCCTCCACCACTTCTGCAGGAAGATCATTCCACACAGCCACCACTCTCTGAGTAAAGAAGTTCCCCCTCATGTTACCCCTAAACTTCTGTCCCTTAATTCTCATGTCATGCCCTCTTGTTTGAATCTTTCCTACCCTCAATGGGAAAAGCTTATCCACGTCAACTCTGTCTATCCCTTTCATCATTTTAAAGACCTCAATCAAGTCCCCCCTTAACCTTCTGCGCGCCAAAGAATAAAGACCTAACTTGTTCAACCTTTCTCTGTAACTTAGTTGCTGGAACCCAGGCAACATTCTAGTAAATCTCCTCTGTACTCTCTCTATTTTGTTGACATCCTTCCTATAATTAGGCGACCAAAATTGTACACCATACTCCAGAATTGGTCTTACCAATGCCTTGTCCAATTTTAACATTACTTCCCTACTCCTATATTCAATGCTCTGATTTATAAAACACACATTTATTATCACACAGAGGGTGGTGGGTGTATGGAACAAGCTGTCAGGGGAGGTCGTTCTTTCCTGCTCTCTTTATATTCCTTTGTTTAGATTAGTTTAGGGAAACAAGCTCTTGGACCCACCAAGTCTGTGCCAACCATTGATTACATTGTCGATGAAAAACTCACAGTGACAGGGAGAACTCCACACAGACAGCACCTGTAGTCTGGGTCAAACCTGAATCTCCGGCAGTGTAAGGCAGCTACTCTACTGCCTGATCCCCTTTCCAAAACCTTACACATGTAACCTTCCCATTTATTGACCAGATGTACAGTTTTTCTGGCCATCCCTGACCTTGACCTCCTTATCGCTCCTCCTTACTGAAGCATTCCAGTCCTGTTGAAGGGTCTCGACAGGAAACGCCACCCATTTCTTCTCTCCAGAGATGCTGCCTGTCCCGTTGAGTTTCTCCAGCATTTTGTGTCTATCTTTGGTTTAAACCAGCATCTACAGTTCCTTCCTACACATTCCAATGGAGAACTCTGATCTGCTGGCCCTGAATCAACTCACAGGTGCCTGATGTGGACTTACTCAGTAACAGCTGCACCCAATTGACGCTCTCTGGCTCCTAACTCCTGCCTAATAATGTTAAAAACCACCTTCCCCCAATTTAGTACATTCCCCAAAGGTTCAGGCAAATCTTTATTCATAATTGTCCAGAGTGTTTCTTGCATTGAAATAAACACCCCAGCCATGTGTTCCACATATTCTTTCACCTGCCCCGTCGGTCTTTTCTTTCAGACTTACTTTAATTTAATTTGAATTAAATTTAGCTTAATTTAGAGATACAGAATGGCAAAAGGCCCTTCAGCTCCTGGAATCCACGTTAGCCATCGATCGCTCATTCTCACGAGTCCTCTGTTATCCAAATTCGGCATTCCTTCCCATCACACTAGGGGCCAATTCATCTCCTAAACTAAATTAACTTAATTAACAAACCAGGGTGGCAGGGTTGGTAGAGCTGCTGCCTCACAGGACCAGAGACCTGGGTTCTACATCTGGCCTACCTTCTCCCTGGGACCACGTGGGTTTTCTTCAGGTGCTCTGTTTTCCTCCCACATCCCAAAGACACATGGGTTTGCACGTTAATTAGACTCTATCCAACTAGGATAGTTGTTAATGTGCGGGGATCGCTGGTCGGCATGGACTCGGTGGGCCGAAGGGCCTGTTTCCCCCACTGTATCTCTAAACTAAAACTAAACTAAACACTCACATTCCATCTCATAACATCCCCGCAGCATCTCCATTGTGGTTCAAAGATAAAGAGCTGGAATAACCCAGTAAATCAGGCAGCATCTCTGGAGGACACAGACAGATGATGTTTTGGGTCGAGACCCTTCGTCAGGTTGTCCAATACGATGATTTCTGCTGGAGTTACTCCCTGGCATTCCAGAATGAGTTGTGGCCAGAGGGTTTTGTAAGGTCCAACTAATCATTTATGGAAAGCCAATGGTTTGACATAGCTGCGAGATCTGGTGAAATATTAACTTCTCCTAGTGTGGTTCATCCCTGAGGAATGGAGTTCAAATAGGAGTTTGATTTGGAATGTTCCTGGAACATGAAACAGGATGCCCACACCTCGCTTGTGAATATCTATAAACACTGCAAGTTAGAACTTAATGGATGCTTATTTCAACATTGAACCAGAAGATCACTCTACTTCAGAATCCATGTTAACCCTCTTCCAGATCAGTTATTGCAGTTGGTATATTTTTCCCAAATCCATAAGTAAAAATATTATTTAATGCAGCAATCAGTTTGGTGATATCGCTGATTTAATTGCAATCTTATGTAAAACATTTTTATTTTTAGTGAGGTGTGATGCTCAGAAAAACATGTAATTTATATTTTTCAAAACATCGTTCATATCCTGAGAATGTCACAAAATATTTCACAAACTAATACAATACAGGAATCATATGAAGACAGAAGGAACTTCAGATGTTGCAATCTTGAGCAAACCACAAAGTGTTGGAGGAACTCGGTGGGTCAGGCAGCATCTGTGGAGGGAATGGACAGACAAGACTGGAGTAGTTGGGAGTAATGGGAGTAGTTGGGAGTAATGCCCCTGTCCCACTTTGGAAACCTGAACGGAAACCTCTGGAGACTTTGCGCCCCACCCAAGGTTTCCGTGCGGTTCCGTGCGGTTCCCGGAGGTTTTTGTCAGTCTCCCTAATGGTCGAAGGTGGTTTCCGTTTAAAAAATCGGTAATTTTTTAGTCAAAGCCGGTTGCGATGCTAGTTGAAGGTGGTTGCCGGAGGACAAAAACCTCCGGGAACCGCACGGAAACCTTGGGCGGGCCGCAAAGTCTCCAGAGGTTTCCATTCAGGTTTCTTATGTGGGACAGGGGCATTAGGTGGAAGAGAGAGGCCGGGGCTGGACAAAGTCTGGCAAGTGATAGGTGGATACGGGGGGGGGGGGGGGGGGGGGGGGGAAGGAAGGAAGGGGGATGGGGAGGATTGGCAGACGGGTGACAAAGGCTGGAAATGAAAAGGGGGTCAGGTAGATTCGTAGGCTGAAGGAGAGAAGAGCAGGAATTAAATGTAAAGCCAGAGGAGAGGATGTCTGTGCAAGAGGAGAGGGGGGAATGAAAGGGAAATGAGGATCCCAGGGATGGGAGATGAGTGTTAGAGGAATGGGGAATGCAGGAGGACTGATAAGGTGGGAGAAATGGGTTTCCACTGAGGCAGGAGAACTGGAAAGAGCGGCGATATATGATGTAGAGACAGTATTGGAGGAAACCACAATATTATTGCTTTGGCTTGTCGGGCAACTGTAATTGTAATTGCAGCTTCACAACACCATCGTCTGTCCGTAGGTTCTGATATACTTCTCCCCATTAACCCAGCCATCCCATTACTTTGGTTCATTCTAATCATTAAATGTTGCCTCTTTGACCAAGACGTCGGCGGCCTTTCCCATATCATTTGTTCTACATCTCTCTACATCTCGTTCCCCTTTCCTCTGAAGTTGAGGAGTCTCGAACCCGAAACGTCACCCATTCCTTTTTCGCCAGAGATGCTGCCTGTCCCACCGAGTTACTCCAGCTTCTTGTGTCTGTCTCCAGTGAAGAGTTTGTTAGTTTTCCTCATGGTCTTGAGATTTAATTTCCTTATTTTGAAGTATGCTCGGGGCAATTCACGATATGAAAGGCCTTATGTAAATGCAGAATGTTAAAATGCTGGAGAAACTCAGCGGGCGAGGCAGCATCTATGGAGAGAAGGAGTAGGTGACTTTTCGGGTCGAGACCCTTCTTCAAACTTGCAAAAACTAGGGGAATTAAATGGATAAAAAATGAGATATTGGAGAGAAAAGAAATGAATAATTATCTATACTGGATAATATTTTAAAAGATCTGGTCACAACCTCAATATTTTCAATCATACTTTTCAATTCAGTTTGATTGAAATATACTTAAGCTATCCCCAGTTATTTGCCTGGAATGCATAATCTTGTTAAAAGCTCCCATGAGAGTTGATGTAATTGTTGCAGAGTGCATTTTTTGCTTACAAATACATTATAAGCTCCTTGGCCTAATTCAGTATACTTCTGTGATAGATGGACATTGTTGCACCAGGCCACAAGGGCCATTGCACTAATCGTTCACCTTGTGTATGCATCTTTCAAATGATTCCATTATTGGGAATCTATAAAAACCTTTGATGACATTAATGTGAATGGTCCGCTTTAATCAGAACCGGTTTCAATTCTGTAACATCGGTCAGTTCACATAGAAGACTGACTATGTACGGTAGTCACAGGTAATGTTGGAGTAACTCAGCGGGACAGGCAACATCTCTGGAGAGAAGGAATGGATAATGTTTCAGGTCGAGACCCTTCTTCGGACTTACTGAGTTACTCCAGCATTTTGTGTCTACTGTCGATTTAAAGCAGCATCTGCAGTTCCTTCCGACAGTTTTGGTCACAAGGATGTTGTTCAGATGCAAAGAGTTCAGAGTAGATTTACGACGATGTTGCCAGGACTCGAGGACTTGAGCTGGTAGGACTATACCTTGGAGCGCAGGAGGATGAGGGGTGATCTTATAGAGGTGTATAAAATCATGAGGGGAATGGACAGGGTGAATGCACAGAGTATTTTACCCAAGACAGGTGAATCAAAGACAAGGCAACAGATATTTAAGGTGCGAGGGACAAGATTTGATTTGAACATGAGGGGCAACCAACAATAGACAATAGACAATAGGTGTAGGAGTAGGCCATTTGGCCCTTCGAGCCAGCACCGCCCTTCAATGTGATCATGGCTGATCATCCCCAATCAGTACCCCGTTCCTGCCTTCTCCTCATATCCCCCGACTATCTTTAAGAGCCCTATCTAGCTGAAAATGTTCAACATGTTGAAATTTGTTGAACGAGTCTTTGGAGACCTCTCAAAACCATAGGAGACCTGTCATGACCATAGGAGACCTCTCACGACCATACAGCCTATGGTCGAGAGAGGTCTCCAAAGAGTCGTAGCGTCTTTCTGCTCGCCGCTGGATTTTCAACATGTTGAACATTTTCAGCGACCTGCAACGACCTATGACGGGGGCCGGCAGTCGCTGAGAAAGTCGCGTAAGTGGGACAGGCCAATTAACGAATAAGGAAAGGCCTGGATAGAGTGGATGTGGAGAGGATGTTTCCACTAGTGGGAGAGCGTAGGACCAGAGGACACAGCCTCAGAATAAAAGGACATTCCTTCGAAAGGAGACAAAGAGGACTTTCTTTAGACAGAGAGAATGGTGAATCTGTGAAATTCATTTCTGCCAGATAGATCAGCCATGATTGAATGGCAGATTAGGCGATGGGCTGAATGGCCTAATACTGCTCCTAGCTTAAGAGCTCATGAAAGATGAGCCAAGATAGAGGGGTAAAAAGAGGAGAAAGTACCAAGAGTATGAAGGCACACCAAACCTGTTTGTCTTTTCCAGCTCCAGCCTATGTCACTTACTCTATCCATCCGCCATTCTCCTGCATCCTCACCTGTATCTGTCGATTATTCACCAGGCATTGTCCTGCCCTGCCTCTCTTTCCCGGCTTCCTTCCCACCAACTCCATCAGTCTGAAGAAGGGTTCCAACCCAAACGATGTCCATCGTTTCCCTGCACAGATGCCGACTGACCCACCGAGTTCCTCCAGCACTTTGTTCCAAACCCCATTCCACGTTTAACTCCGGCATCTCTTTCTGCTCCTTGTTGCAATACCTGTGGCTTATTGTTGCATTTTCTCAACGCTCTTTGGTACAAGATGCTCAGACGTGTAAATGAATCACCATGCCACCCGAACTGATCGCATCAGGATGGTTTGTGGGTGTAGACTCCCTAACAAGGGGCCATCTCATATTTGATGTCCGGATTTCGCTGCCAGGGGTAGTGGTGGAGGCAGATACGATAGTGGTGTTTAAGATGCATTTACGAAGCCACATACATATACAGGGAAGGGAGGCTGTATAGATACTCCACCCAACAGCCAAAAATATGTAGCCTCCCTTTGATCTGGTATTTTGTTGGTTCACATGCTTGATCAATGGTGTTTTATCATTAATGTTTTATTATTATTAATGTTTAGTGTTTTTCGTCATTCGTAACTGTCACTGTATGTCATGTTGTCACTTGCGGGCGGAGCACCAAGGCAAATTCCTTGTATGTGAATACTTGGCCAATAAACTTACTTACTTACTTATATGGGGGTAGGCAGAGGAAATGAGTGTGACTTAGCATCATGTTTGGCTCAGACTTTGTGGGCCAAAGGGCCTTTTCTTGTGCTGTATGATGTTCTATGTTCAATGATCAAAGACACAGTCTATTGAAGATCAGGGTTGTTGAGGATAGTGCTGTGTTGTGTACAAGCCTGGTGCTTACGGGGATGAAGTATGGGCTGTACACTTGAGGAAAGAATCATTCTGTTCAGTTTTTCAAGCTGTGTCGAGGAATTCCCTTTCATACTTCAAAAGCAGTGCGCAAATTCAGTCTACAAAATGGAGGTAAGTGCAATAAATATTCTTCCTGGAGAAACAGCAATAAAAATGAAATAGCCTCCAAGGGAAGGCATGACATGTCCCGACTGTGAGAATAATTGCACAGCGTTCAACTGCTTGGATTGCAATCATACTCGCTCTGCAGTTCATTAGCTTTAGTATTACGTGTCATCAAAAACACTAACACCACTCAGTTAGCACCCGGTATGTTTTCTATTGCAAACCTGCCCTGCTGAATCTATAATTACATTGTATTAATGGTAGTAAAGGATTGGAATTGGATGTTTAATAAATTATCACTCCTTGCTTGTAAATTGGAGAAGGATAGCTCAAGAGGAAAGTGCCATAGATAATCATGAAATATTACGCACCTGGAATGAATTCTCCTTATATCCCCCTTAATGAATATTGACACAGGGAATAAGCCTTTATGATTCACCTTTGGATTCAAGCTCATTTCAAGAGTTTAATAATAGTCCTACTGAGTTGTATTCTGGATATCAAAGCGACTGCAATTATATCTTATTTTCAAGAGCGTGGTTTGGGAACAGCTCCATCCAAGACCACCAGAAATTGTGTCCCCAACCCAAACCAATCTCCCTTCCATTGACTCCGTCCAAGCCTCACGCTGCCTCGGCAAGGCCAGTAGCATCATCAAGGACCAGTCTCACCCCAGTCACTCCCTCTTCAACCCTCTCCCTTCGTGCAAGAGGTACAGAAGTGTGGACATGCATTCTGGACTGGAGCTGAACTGGTTTTCTCAACCCTTCTGATCATCTGCACTTCAGCGGAGAGGTGATGGAGATGATCGAGAGCCCTTCCCCATCTCAATGCTTCTTAATGTGTGAGGTTGTTCAATGCAATCGTTTGCCATTCAGGTGTCCCATTAAAAAGCACTTTGGCTTCAAACCACTAAAACTTAAGAAAAAATCCTCATGGGCCTGTCACACTTAGGCTATGATTTCGGCGACTGCTGGCGACTGTCATAGTCGTAACAGGCCGCTGAAAAAACGGCGACTGGGCCCCCACGACAATGTCTACAACAATCTACCACCGAGTCAACGTCAACCTACTGACAACGGGCGACCCATTAGGACGTCCACCTCCGACCACACCTACGACAAGCTACGACCACACCGCGACAAGCTACGACCACACCGCGACAAGCTACGACCACACCGCGACAAGCTACGACCACACCGCGACAAGCTACGACCACACCGCGACAAGCTACGACCACACCGCGACAAGCTACGACCACACCGCGACAAGCTACGTCAAGGTAAGACAATGCAGCCCGCCGGTACCTGTCGCCGGTTGACGTAGGTTGCGTAGGTAGTCGCCAATGGAATTCACCGGTCAGTACCGGCGCCAACCTACGGCAGGAGAAGTCAAGCTTCGCTCATTGGCGTCAAGCCAACTGTCGATGTCGAATGTTCAAGTTTTGAACATTTCAAAATCCAGCGGCGACCAGAAAAACGCTACGATTATTTGGGCGACTGAGACAACTCACGACCGTACAGGCGACCATGTGGCGACAGCCTAATCGCCTGTAGTCACCTAAAAAATCACCTCAGTGGGACAGAGGCATTAGCTTCATATAACCATATAACAATTACAGCACGGAAACAGGCCTCCTCGGCCCTTCCAGTCTGTGCCGACCATTCATTTTCCCCTAGTCCCATCTACCTGCACTCAGACCATACCCCTCCATTCCCTTCCCGTCCATATACCTATCCACTTTACTTTTAAATGTTAAAATCGATCCTGCCTTGGATATCCCTTCATTGCCTCAGTCTCTCCCTATCTCTGCATTCTCTGCCAACCACCAAGCCTCTGAGATCTCTGCTTTCCCCCCTTGCTGGTCCAGTAGACACTGATGATTGTAACCTTCTGACCACTGATAGTCAAGGTTCAAGCTGAAACTGTGGAATTCCATCCCCAAAACTTCCCTCTCCTCTCAAAGATGCTCCTTTGATGTCAGTCTGTGATCTATGTTTGTGGTCATGGTTCATATCTTTAATTTGCAGCAAATTGTGGAGGCAGCCCAGACCATCATACAAACCAACCTCCCTTCCATTGACTCCATCTACACCTCACGCTGTCTCGGCAGGGCCAGCAGCATCATCAAGGACCAGTCGCAGCCTGGCCACTCACTCATCTCCCCTCTATCAGACAAAAGGGACAGAATTGTGGAAACGCACACCTCCAAATTCAATGACAGTTTCTTCCCAGCTGTTTCCAGGTAAGTAAACCATCCTACCACCAACTCGAGAGCAGACTTGAACAACTATTTACCTCATTGGAGACCCTCGGACTATCTTTGATTCAACAAAATTCCCTTTATCCCGTATCTGGACTCTGTGACTGGCTCGTTTGTAATCATGTCTTGTCTTTCCATTGACAGGTTAGCAGGCGTCAAAAGCTTTTCACTGTACCTCGTAAGAGGAAACTGACATCAAAGTCATCTGAGTTGGTGCAATATTTTGTTTCTGTGAAGCCAGAAGCTTGCGACCCATTCGCGATGTTTAAGACGATATAAAAACGTAAGATATCTTTCCAGATCAACTCACGACTGCCTCGAACAGAAACCCAAATCATTGGGATAGATTCTGCATGTAGAATATATTTTGCAGATTGAATCATTTGAAGATTGATTGGAGCAAAGATGAATCAGCCTTAAATTGAATTTTTATGATTGTAAGTAAAGCTGGCAAGTTATTGATGTATTATTGTCCACAGACGTCATGCTGCCTTAATTTTTCTCAATTACGGTCCCAAGCTCATTTTTCTTACTCTTTCCTAATGGAAATGTTAAAGCCAAGTCCGTAAAGCTTCTGTTAATGGACACGTCTCATAAAGTAGCAAGAGATGCTTACACTGCACTTTCATCAATGATCCAAAGATTCTACATTAACTGGTTGATGGAATCTGTTTAAAAGTAAATTGCATTGACTTTCAATCATTCGCGCTTATTTATTAGCCCTTTATGTTCTCATAGACATCACTGTTACACCCAAATCCCACATGAAATACTGATGACGAATTTCTTTATTCAGAGGGTGGTGAATCTGTGGGATTCATTGCCACTGACGGCTGTGGAGGCCAACTTAATGGATATTTTTAAGGCGGAGGTTGACAAATTCTTGATTAGTACGGGTGTCAGGGGTTTAGAATATAGTTACAATAGTTTCTTTATTGTCATTGTAACATGAACCATGTACAACAAAATTAAAAAATGTCAACCAGTCAGTGCAACATTCAAACCATAAAAGCTAACGATACATACAAGGTAAAATATTAAAAAAGATGATAAACAACTAAAATAAATATGAAATATAAAAACAGCCACGCATAAACACCCAACCCTACATCCTTCTGTTGATTTCACAGTGTACCAACCACAGTCCCTTAGTCCCCGCGTTCCTTGGCGGCTACATTTAGTGCCTTTATAGCAGTGGGGTAAAAACTGTTTTTAAGTCTGTTTGTCCTTGTCCTTATAGATCTGTACCATCTGCCTGGCGGCAACAGTTCAAACAGGGAGTGTCCGGGGTGGGAAATGTCCTTTATAATATTCTGGGATTTTCTGATGCAGCGGGAACTGTGTAAGTCCTCCAAAGTGAGGAGAGGGCAGCCGACAATCCTCTGGGCGTTGTCAATGGCCCTCTGGAGTGCTTTCCTCTGAGCTGCTGTGCAGCTGGTGTACCACACGCATACACAGTATGTTAGGATGCTCTCAATGGAGCACCGATAAAAGGACAGCAGCAGTCTCTGTGTGATGTTATTCTTCCTGAGCACCCTCAGGAAGTGCAGTCTCTGCTGGACCTTTTTCAGCAGCGCAGAGGTGTTCACACTCCACGTCAGGTCCTCCTCAATATGGATTCCCAGGAAGCAGAAATCCGCCACCCTCTCCACACAGTCCCCTCTGATGGTTAGTGGTAGGAGTTCTGTTTTGTTCTTCCTGAAGTCTATTATTATCTCCTTGGTCTTTAAGGTGTTCAGGAGCAGGTTATTTTCTCCACACCACACTGTCAGCTGCTCCACCTCATCCCGATAGGCGTACTCGTCCCCCCCGGAGATGAGCCCCACCACCGTAGTGTCATCTGCAAATTTGACAATGGTGTTGCTGTGGTGGGCGGAGGTGCAGTCATGTGTGTAGATGGTGTAGAGCAGGGGGCTCAGCACGCAGCCCTGTGGAGAGCCGGTACTGAGGCTGAGGGCCGTGAATGTGTGATGGCCCATTCTGACTCTCTGGCTGCGGCCCGACAGGAAGCTATTTATCCACATGCAGGTGGAGTGTGGAAGTCCCAAGTCCCCCAGTTTCTCCACCAGTTTGTGGGGAAGGATAGTATTAAAAGCAGAGCTGTAGTCCACAAAGTGCATTCGCACATAGCTTCCCCGCTGCTCCAGGTGGGACAGTGCAGCATGGAGAGCTGTGGCTACAGCGTCCTCTGTAGATCTATTTGCTCTGTACGCAAACTGGTGGGGGTCAAAGCTGGAACGCAAGAGAATGTAGATGTTGGGATCCAGAGCAAGAATCTGCCTGAGTAACTCAACGGGTCAGGGTGAACCAGGATAGGGAAATCCTGGCCGACCAGCGCACACTAACACCTTCCTACATCCACAATTTCTACATTTACCAAACCGATCATCCTACAAACCTGTACGTCTTTGGAGTGTGGGAGGAAACCGAAGATCTCGGAGAAACCCACGCAGGTCATGGCGAGACTGTACAAATTCCATACAGACGGCACCCGTAGTCGGGGTCGAACCCGGGTCTCCGGCGCTGCATTCGCTGTGAGGCAGCAACTCTACCGCTGCGCCACCGTGATCGACGGTTATGTACGTTATTTCTCAGATCAGAGGGTAGTATTCTGTGCGGTTCCCTAGAATTCTGGAACTGAATGGGTTCCTGTGTTGTTATGTCCGTACCAACTCCAATCTCACTCCCTGTGAACACACAGTCCTCGGCTCACCCAGTAACAATGCCAATAATGCTCACCTCTACTCTCGGCAAGATTCCAGCATCTGCAATTCCTTGTGTCCACATTTTAATGGTGGCTGATATGTTTCCAAATCAGAATGGGGCGTGATTTGGACAAGTGAAGGATATGAGGTTCAGGCACTTGTTCGATTGAGGTGACAGTGGAAAGAAAAATCCTATTGAAAAGCTAAACGCCTCGCAGAATGTGTAGCTTTGCTATTTGTTCCCCACCCTGTTCTCAGTTTCCGGTGCAATATTCTATCTCCAGATATGCCAATCTTTTAAATTATACATTGTCCAGCACCTTTGTGTAAATCCACGGACTACAGTGATGGAGTGGATGTTTCCACCTGTGGGAGAGTCTAGATCCAGAGGCCACAGCCTCGTAATAAAAGGAATTACCTTTAAGAAGGAGATGGAGATGAGGAAGAATTTCTTTAGTCAGAGGGTGGTGAATCTGTGGAATTCATTGCCACAGAAGGCTGTGGAAGCCATTGATGGATATTTTTATTTTAGAGATAGATAGATTATTGATTCGTACAAGTGTCTGGGGTTATCAGGAGAATGGGATTGAGAGGGAAAGATAGATCAGCCATGATTGAATGACGGAGTTGACTTGATGGGCCGAATGGCCTAATTCTGCTCTATCACCTGTGAACTGGGGTCAAGGAAAGAGCATTCACGTTGATCGCGGCCCTGTTTCCACCAATCTTTCCACCACTACACACAAGAAGCGACAAGACAGACACCATTGTATGCAGATGCCCAGCTCTGGCTGAACAACTTATAATCTTGCGTGTGGACTCGATAAGAAGAAGACCTATGAACAATGACTGAATGTAGTCTTCATTGCAAATCCAGCAGTCCGCAGAGCATAATGCAAGCGCTAAGGCACAGGGAATAGATCAAACTGAAACCCTTATATAACACTGACATCTAGTGGCTTCTGTTAATGCACCGCATATTCAATATAATCACATGTATTTTTTCAGGAATAGTCAGAAGTTTTGTGTTAAGTTGCATGTACGTAGTTTATGTTCAAAGCAAGAGATAACTGTGTATTAGAACCAAAAAATAGAACAATTGATGTTTTAATAACTGTGAATTAGTGTTTTAAATACAGTGTGACCTCGGCCCATCTACCTTCAGTGATGACCGTCCAGGACATGGTTCTGACAAATTGTACCGTGTGATTCTTACAACCTTAGTGGTCTGGTTTGGAGACTGGTCATGAAGGGCATGGAAAGGGCACAGGCCCTTCAGCCCAATGGCGACCAAGGGCCACAGGGGGGATCTTATAGAAACATATAAAATTATAAAAGGACTGGACAAGCTCGATGCAGGAAAAATGTTCACAATCTTGGGTCAGTCCAGAACCGGGGAATAAACGGGAGGCCGTTTAAGACCGAGGTGAGACTAAATCCTGGCGGGGATTCTGGCAGGGAGATTTGCAAAGGATACTGGGGATACTTTAAACTAGATTGTTTGGGGGGAGGGATTTGAATAGAGAAAGCTAGTAGACCGTGTGTGAGGCAGGAGGCAGAGAAGGGAAGCACTCAGACGCAACATGTAGGGGGGAAAGAAGAGAAAAGTAAGTCAAATCCAGGGCAAAAATCAAAAAGGGCCACTTCTCAACATAATTGTATAAGGGGCAAGAGCATTGTAAAAACACGCCTGAAGGCTTTGTGTCTCAATGCGAGGAGCATTCGTAATACGGTGGACGAGTTGAATGTGCAGACAGCTATTAATGATTATGATATAGTTGGGATCACGGAGACATGGCTCCAGGGTGACCAAGGCTGGGAGCTGAACATCCAGGGATATTCAATATTCAGGAGGGATAGACAGAAAGGAAAAGGACGTGAGGTAGTGTTGCTGGTTAGAGAGGAGATTAACGCAATAGAAAGGAAGAACATTAGCTTGGAGGATGTGGAATCAATATGGGTAGAGCTGCGAAACACTAAGGGGCAGAAAACGCTAGTGGGTGTTGTGTACAGGCCACTTAACAGTAGTAGTGGAGTTAGGGATGGCATCAAACAGGAAATTGGAAATGCGTGCAACAAAGGTAAAACCGTTATAATGGGTGACTTCAATCTACATATAGATTGGGTGAATCAAATTGGCAGGGGTGCTGACGAAGAGGATTTCTTGGAATGTATGCGGGATAGTTTTCTAAACCAACATGTAGAGGAACCAACGAGAGAGCAGGCTATTCTAGACTGGAAATTAAGTAATGAGGAAAGGTTACTTAGCAGCCTTGTTGTGCGTGGCCCCTTGGCCAAGAGTGACCATAATATGAAGAAGGGTCTCGACCCAAAACGTCACCTATCTCCTTCACTCCTTAGATGCTGCTGCACCCGCTGAGTTTCTCCAGCCTTTTGTGTACCCAGTGACCATAATATAGTTGAGTTCTTCATTAGGATGGAGAGTGACATTGTTAATTCAGAAACAAGGGTTCTGAACTTAAAGAAAGGTAACTTTGAAGGTATGAGACGTGAATTGGCCAAGATAGACTGGCAAGTGATTCTTAAAGGGTTGATGGTGGATATGCAATGGAAGGCATTTAAAGACTGCATGGATGAACTACAACAATTGTTCATCCCAGTTTGGCAAAAGAATAAATCAGGGAAGGTAGTGAATCCAAGGATAACAAGGGAAATCAGGGATAGTATCAAAACAAAAGATGAAGCGTACAAATTAGCCAGAGAAAGCAGCCTACCAGAGGACTGGGAGAAATTCAGAATCCAGCAGAGGAGGACAAAAGGCTTAATTAGGAAAGGGAAAATAGATTATGAAAGAAAACTGGCAGGAACATAAAAACTGACTGCAAAAGTTTTTATAGATATGTGAAGAGAAAGAGACTAGTTAAAACAAATGTAGGTCCCTTGCAGTCAGAAACAGGTGAATTGATCATGGGGAACAAGGACATGGCCGACCAATTGAATAACTACTTTGGTTCTGTCTTCACAAAGGAAGACATAAATAATCTGCCGGAAATAGCAGTGGAACGGGGGTCAAATGAGAGGGAGGAACTGAGTGAAATCCAGGTTAGCCGGGAAGTGGTGTTGGGTAAATTGAATGGATTAAAGGCCGATAAATCCCCAGGGCCAGATAGTCTGCATCCCAGAGTACTTAAGGAAGTAGCCCCAGAAATAGTGGATGCCTTAGTGATAAATTTTCAAAACTCTTTAGATTCTGGAATAGTTCCTAAGGATTGGAGGGTAGCTAATGTAACCCCACTTTTTAAAAAGGGAGGGAGAGAGAAAACAGGGAATTACAGACCAGTTAGTCTAACATTGGTAGTGGGGAAACTGCTAGAGTCAGTTATTAAAGATGGGATAGCATCACATTTGGAAAGTGGTGAAATCATTGGACAAAGTCAGCATGGATTTACGAAAGGTAAATCATGTCTGACAAATCTTGTTGAATTTTTCGAGGATGTAACTAGTAGAGTGGATAAGGGAGAACCAGTGGATGTGCTATATCTGGACTTTCAGAAGGCTTTCGACAAGGTCCCACACAAGAGATTAGTATACAAACTTAAGGCACACGGTATTGGCGGTTCAGTATTGATGTGGATAGAGAACTGGCTGGCAAACAGGAAGCAAAGAGTAGGAGTAAATGGGTCCTTTTCAGAATGGCAGGCAGTGACTAGTGGGGTACCGCAAGGCTCAGTGCTGGGACCCCAGCTATTTACAATATATATTAATGATTTGGACGAGGGAATTGAATGCAACATCTCCAAGTTTGCGAATGACACAAAGCTGGGGGGCAGTGTTAGCTGTGAGGAGGATGCTAGGAGGCTGCAAGGTAACTTGGATAGGATGGGTGAGTGGGCAAATGCATGGCAGATGCAGTATAATGTGGATAAATGTGAGGTCATCCACTTTGGTGGCAAAAACAGAAGTAGACTATTATTTGAATGGTGGCCGATTAGGAAAAGGGGAGATGCAATGAGACCTGGGTGTCATGGTACACCAGTCATTGAAAGTAGGCATGCAGGTGCAGCAGGCAGTGAAGAAAGTGAATGGTATGTTAGCATTCATAGCAAAAGGATTTGAGTACCGGAGCAGGGAAGTTCTACTGCAGTTGTACAGGGTCTTGGTGAGGCCACACCTGGAGTATTACGTACAGTTTTGGTCTCCAAATCTGAGGAAAGACATTCTTGCCATAGAGGGAGTACAGAGAAGGTTCACCAGACTGATTCCTGGGATGTCAGGACTTCCATATGAAGAAAGACTGGATAGACTCGGCTTGTACTCGCTAGAATTTAGAAGATTGAGGGGGGACGTTATAGAAACGTACAAAATTCTTAAGTGGTTGGACAAGCTAGATGCAGGAAGATTGTTCCCAATGTTGGGGAAGTCCAGGACAAGGGGTCACAGTCTAAGGATAAGGGGGAAATCTTTTAGTACCGAGATGAGAAACACATTTTTCACACAGAGAATGGTGAGTCTCTGGAATTCTCTGCCACAGAAGGTAGTTGAGGCCAGTTCATTGGCTATATTTAAGAGGGAGTTGGTTGGGGCAGTTGTGGTTAATGGGATCAGGGGGTATGGAGAGAAGGCAGGTAAGGGATACTGAGTTGGATGATCAGCCATGATCATATTGAATGGCGGTGCCGGATCGAATGGCCGAATGGCCTACTCCTGCACCTACTTTCTATGTTTCTAAACTTTTTCACCCAGTGAATTTGTGGAATTTCCTGTCACAGAGGGCAGTGAAGGCCAGGTCACTGGATGGATTTAAGGGAGAGTTAGATAGAGCTCTAGGCGCTAGTGGAATCAAGAGATATGGGGAGAAGGCAGGCACGGGTTATAGATTGGGGACAATCAGCCATGATCACAATGAATGGTGGTGCTGGCTCGAAGGGCCGTAATGGTCTCCTCCTGCACCTATTTTCTATGTTTCTATCTAAGCTGGACCCATTTGCCAGCTTCCATAAGCCAGTGTTTGAATGAGTGAGTTGGAAGGAACTGCAGATGCTGGTTTACACAGAGGATAGACACAAAATGCTGGAGTTAAGGGTCTCGACCTGAAACGTCACCCATTCCTGTTCCCCAGAGATGCTGCCTGTCCCGCTGAGTTACTCCAGAATTTTGTGGCTATCTTTGAATGACAGCGTGTCGAGTTGCAGGAAACCTGCCGTGTGGTACAGACAGGTGTTGCAGCATCTGTAAGTTGAAAGATCAGCTAAGCCCATAGAGAAAGGTGTTGCAGGCTAAAGTGTTGGTATCATAATAATTTCTATGTTTCTATCTTCTTGCCAGCTGCTGTTATCAATACTGCCTGCTCACACATCATTCTTGTCTATAAAACACAATCAGTGCAAAAAGAATCAGGAAATACTGCAGTTCAAACAATTCCAATTGGGTCACAAATCCAATTGTGTTCCTGGTGAAATTCATTCTCTCAGCGTGATTCTTCTGTCAAAGCAATTCTCGTTGTGGTAACAAGTGCTCATGTCTGTGGCTGTCCAAGGAACAGGGCCTCATGATTAAAACAGGGAGTGATTGTTTGCATTTAATACTCTATCCCACTGAGATACAGAGCAGAGAAAGGCCCTTCGGCCCACCGAATCCGTGACCACCAGCGGTTGCCCCATACTCTAACCGACACACACTAGGGACAATTTTACAACTTACCAATTAACCTACAAACCGGCATGTCTTTAGAGTGTGGGAGGAAACTGGAGCACCTGGAAAAAACCACACGGTCACGGGGAGAACGTACAAACTCCGTACAGACAGCACCCGTAGTCAGGATCGAACCCGGGTCTCTGGCGCTTGTGAGGCAGCAACTCTACCGCTGTTCCACTGTGCCGCCATGTTAATGATCATTTTAACCCTTTGATGCAAGTGGTTTGGCAACTGAATGAATCACTGAAGACTGTGAACACTGTGAACAGCACACAACGTAACAAAGCCCGCTGTTCGCTGGGGCGGAACGATAGTGGGGTGAGACAGATAACAGACCCACTTAGGTACACAGACTGTGTTTATTTTTTGTTTAAAAGTGCTAGACACACAGAAACAGGTTACATTAAAGGTAACTGAAAGCACTGAGTCTCAAAATGGGTGAAAGCTGACTAGACCGGACCTTTCTTGGCCAACATGGACATGATATTTCTGTGTCACTAATTTTCTCTGGGACAGGTTCAGGTCTGATGGATTTGCTAAGGACGGAGAGGGTTTGCGATTTGTTGCTCAAACTATGTGTTCTGATCCGGAACGAGTTTGAGCAAAGCCTCGGCCATTAGCTCGAGTCATTTGCCGTTATCCAACCAGGTCCATGTCTGAATTAAAGGACGTTCCTCCTTCGGGACCTCACTGAGACGCAGGTGAAGGTGTGCAGTGCAAGGATGGAGCAAACAAACAAACAGTGAAGGTCCACCACATCCCACGCAGTGTAACCATGTCAAACGCCTTCTCCTCCAGGGTTCCTGACCAATGCGGAGTATGAAGGGATGCAAATCATGCAATTTGCAAACTAAAGCGAGGTGCAGACCAGCGGAAAGATTCATGTCTAGTTTCACCTATTTTGTGACTCGTTTTGTGAACTAACTAAAAACACTGAATATCGCATTTTGAGAATGCTCTTTACTAATTCATTGACGACAAATTCAAGCAGGCTCTGGGGTAGACAATCCATCGACTGCATTAGTTAAAACAAGATGCACCGGTTTGTATTAATTTTATTAAATACTTTTTTTTTAAGATCAAGTCCTATAGTAACAAAGCTATGAAGATCTACCAACATTCATAACAAACAGACAGAGAGGGTAGTTGTTGTCACATATCATGCAAAATCCTGCATCAATTGCCTCAGTTAAAACTATAAGATATTATTAGCCCCATAAGATACAGTAACAATGCATTTAATTTACTTTATTTTTTAAACAGGAATTTATCATATCAAGCTTAGGCTTAAATTAAGTGGTGCATACTGGCCAGACTGTGCAAGATAGTTAAAGATGCAGAACTAGGTACATCAGTATTTTTTTGTCCAAGTAAAATACATACAGTGAAAATATCGACCATAAGCAACACATGCATAACCTCTGTAAAACTGCATACAGTATATGTTTTAAACGTGTGACCTTTGACAACCGTGCTCAGTGTTGTTTGTGAGTACCAACACTATGCGTTGCGAGTTTGATCTTATACTCCCAGTAAGATAATGTTATCGGGCTATACATCTACACCATACCTCAAAGACACAAGGCAGTGATGACCACCAGACAGTTCAAAAAGTTTGTCATCAGTAACTAGATCACAACATACTGCAAACTTGTGGATGCAAACTGACTTAGCAGTTGTTTTTTTTTAAACCAAAGATAATATTACTGCACTTAGGCACGACAGAGAACTTCAATATTATACATTCATATTAACCTTGATGCAGAGAACACTGGAAGAAATGTTAACATTTGAGAAAGAAATACCTTATTATGTGTGGTCCATTTCAATGAATGAGATCACAGCTTCACTTTGCAATGGATCGACAGGAGAGAGGAGAATAAAAATGCAATCACCCAGAAGTTTTATTTTGTGGTTTTTGTGTCTCAGATAGTTTAGCAGAGCAGTGAGGTCATAGCCTTGGCCTCTGAGTTTCAACGATGTTGTGTGTCAGTCTCCAAGTGGGTTAGCGGTTCAGCTATTGATCCGAACCTCACACTGACAGGAGGAGCGAAGGCTTCCTCCGACATTACTCTCCTTATCGTAATCTTGATTAAATCCTGACTTGTTTTTTTTAAAGATCTGAGCACTACTGCAACTTGTTAAATTTTTTGTTGTGATTTTTTTTTAAGTTTCTTTTTTTTTAACATTATTTTTAAAGGACGGACCTCCGTACTTTGGCAAGTATACGGGTTCAGAATCTATTTTTTGCGTGAACCTCTGCCATCGAACGAGTGAGTTATCAGGTACATATTACAGCAGCCATTTTTATCTGTACATCTCCTATACAGCAGAAACAGACACGATGGATCCATGGAAACAACAATTAGGCAGCCACCACAGCATCATACACATGCAGATTGGCGCATGGCGCTGTTGGTCTTCAAGAATTTACCATGACAGTGATCGGCTTCATTCCACTGTTTGGACGAGAAGTCTACTCCAGCATCTCCAAGCTGAAACGCAAAGGACAAACGGCTCACTCGACAGCTCTTAGCCATTCCCTTTAGTTCATTTCCTCATTGCACACACAGAACACCCACATGCTTAAGAGACTTTTAGACAGGCACATGGAATTCTCTGCCACAGAAAGTAGTTGAGGCCAGTTCATTGGCTATATTTAAGAAGGAGTTAGATGTGGCTAAAGGGATCAGGGGGTATGGGAGAGAAGGCAGGTACGGGATACTGAGTTGGATGATCAGCCATGATCATATTGAATGGCGGTGCAGGCTCGAAGGGCTGAATGGCCTCTACTCCTGCACCTATTTTCTATGTTTCTATGTTTCTATGACACACTGGTCAACCTGAGGAGCACCTGCAGCAACAGACTGGTCCCACCAAGATACAGCACAGAACGCCACAGGAGATCCTTCTTCCCTGTGGCTACCAAACTGTACAACTCCTCCCCGTGTGTCGTGGGGTAGACTGACTCCCCTTCCCCCCCCCCCCCCCCCCCCAGTCTTCGCTAACCCCCAATCCTCACTCGTCACTTTAATATCATGTTTCATGTATCTCGTTGTGTTTATGATTATCGGCAGAACAATTCCCACCTGGGATAAAGTTCTAACATATCATTTCATATCATATGGGATATGCAGGGAATAGAGGGATATGGATATACACAGACTGAACAATTTTCTCGTTTATTTTATTGTGTACCATGTTTACATCTTGTGCCGTGCTGCTGCAAGTAAGGATTTCATTGTTCTATGTGGGACAATAAAACAGGAAGACAGACACAACAAGCTGGAGTAACTCAGCGGGTCAGACAGCATCTCTGGAGAGAAGGAACAGGTAGATGCTTCGGGTCGAGATCCTTCTTCAGACTGAAGAAGAAGAAGTCTGAAGAGGGGATTCAACCCAGGACGTCACCTACCTCTTTTTCTCCAGAGATGCAGTCTGACCCGCTGAATGACCCCAGCACTTTGTGTCTGTCTCCAGTTTAAAGCAGCATCTGCAGTTCCATCCTGACAAAACACTCGTGCCTCTTGGATCACCTGCAGCCAGTTTAATTTGGCATCAAATTGAGCGTGGGCTGTTTCTGCCCAGTACTGTACTGGTCTTGATTAGTACGGGTGGCATAGGTGATGCAGAGAAGGCAGGAGAATGGGGTAAAGGGCCTGTCCCACCAGCATGCAACTCTATGCGATTAGCGCGACCTAACGTGGTCGCTTGAGCCGTCCGGCGTCGTGGGGCCGGTCCCACTTCGATCGCCGGAGCCGTGCGGAATTGTGCGGAGTTCGTCACCACATCGCGCGGGGCTCCGAAAAACTGACTATGTTCAAAAATTCCGCGCAGCAACGGCTTGTCGGCTCGCAGTCGCCTCGACGCATTACACACCGCCTCGACGTCGTGCCTCCGTGACCCTCTATGTGTGTGGCTCTGTGGCCCTCTGTGTGTGTGTGTGCCTCTGTGCCCCTCTCTGTGTGCCCCTCTCTATCCTGGCGAACTTACCTTAGACTTCGCTCCAAGTCCGCCTCACTTTGCGCCGCGTTGCGCCACTCACCCGACCTCCGCGCGGCCCTCGCTGCCGGTTTGGTTGCGCTTGCCGCATGCAGGCGCATGCTGGTGGGAACGGCCCTGTACAGGGGATCACCCGACCTCCGCGCGGCCCCCGCTTCTAGTTTGATCGCGTTCATCGCATAGAGTTGCATGCTTGTAGGACAGGCCCTTTAAGGAGGAGAGATCGATCAGCCATGATCAGTCTAATCAAATTCCCTCCTGGGATAAATAAAGTTCCATTGTATCATTGAAGACCTGATTCTCCTATCACATGACCCTGTGAGGATGGAGGGGGGGTGGGGGTGAGGTGTGTAAACTGTGGCCCTCCTACCTGCAGAAGGTGTTCACTGGAGCGGTGCGGCTGGGGCACCTGAGCAGTGGAAGTGTATGTTCTGCCACTTGCCCTCGCGACGGTGCCACACCCGGGTCTCCTCAGACTGTGTGGTCCGGGGCCGTCCCTGGCCATCCATGTACTGCGTTAGACGGATGTAGGCGATGCAAGCAGCATCCTCCCCGATCAGGTGAACATGTGGGTTGAGGATGGTGGTGTGGATCGGCTTACTGTTCTTGGATAACACTGAGGGAGCAAGAAAATAATCTGTTGTAACGGGAGAGGCTTCAACACGTCCATTCGGATCAACCCACCAGAATTAGTTTAGAGATACAGCGTGGAAACAGGCCCTCCGGCCCACCGAGTCCGTGTCGACCAGCGATCCCCACACATTGACACTATCTTACACACACTGGGGACAATTTACAATTCCACCCAGCCAATTAACCTGCAAACCTGCACGTCTTTGGAGTGTGAGAGGAAGCCAGAGATCCTGGAGAAAACCCAAGCAGGTCACGGGGAGAACGTGCAAACTCCGTACAGACAGCACCCTTGGTCAGGATCGAACCCGGGTCCCTGGCGATTGATTTGAGAATTAAGGGACAAAAGTTTAGGGTACATGAGGGGGAATTTCTTTACTCAGAGAGTGGTGGCTGTGTGGAATGAGCTTCCTGTGGAAGTGGTGGAGGCAGGTTTGATTTTATAATTTAAAAATAAATTGAATAGGTACATGGACGGGAAAGTATATGAAGGGTTATGGTCTGAGTGCAGGTAGATGGGACTAGGTGAGAGTAAGTGTTCGGCACGGACTAGAAGGGCCAAGATGGCCTGTTTCCGTGCTGTAATTGTTATATGGTTATGGTTATATGGCGCTGTGAGGCAGCAACTCTAGCGTTGCACCACTGTGCCGTTTGTTTTGGACACCTGGGAGAAATGTACCGTGGTATTACCTGTCTAAAACTGCACACCTGGGCAAACTGCAACAATCCAGCCCCCTTGGGTTTGGAGCAAAATACAAAGTGCTGGAGGAACTCAGCAGGTCAGGCAGCATCTATGGAGGGAATGGGCAGACCATGTTTTGGTGCAGGACTCTTCTGCAGAACGGTCCCAATTCTAGACATTATCTGTCCATTCCCCTCCAGAGAGGCTGCCTGATTCGCTGAGTCCTCCAGCACTTTGTGTTTTGCTATAGATTCCAGCACCTACAGTTTCTTGCATTACCCACAAGACTTTCTTGGGGCTGGTCTGGCAAATTATTTAAAACGATTACCAAAACCCCACCTCTTTCTCCCCACCTGAGGAATCTGAGGGGCAAATTGTTCACTCAAATGCGGGTGGGTGTATGGAACGAGCTGCCAGAGGAGGTAGTTGAGGCTGGGACTATCCCAACACTTAAGAAACAGTTTAACAGGTGCAAGGATAGGACAAGTTTGGAGGGATATAAACCAAACACAGGTAGGTGGGACTAGTGTAGTTGGGACATGTTGGTTGGCATGGGCAAGTTGGGCCGATGGGCCTGTTTCCAAACTGTATCACTCTATGTCTCTCTATGACTATGACCCCCCTATCATGCGCTTTTCCACCTGTACCCATTTCTCCCCTCCCTCTCCCTCTCCCCCTCCATCTACAATCCTTACCCTTTTACTGTGAGCTGCAAGATGAGAATTGAGCCTATCCTGATCCTTACAGGGTTGAAGCTAGGGCTTGGGCTGGGTTGTGTGTTTAGATGCAGGCATTGTCCAGACACCTGGACAGAGCTCTACCTAGGTCAGGACAACCTGTCTATTTGGGGCGACATCGTGGGGCAGCGGTAGAACTACTTGCTTGCAATGTCAGCGACCCGGGTTCGATCCTGACTACGGGCGCTGTCTGTATGGAGTTTGTAAGTTCTCCCCATGACTGCGTGGGATTTTCTCCAAGATCTTCGGTTTCCTCCCACACTCCAAAGACGTAAAGGTGTGTATGTTAATTGGCTTGGTATGAATGTAAAATGTAAAATTGTAAAATAGTGTGTGTGTAAGGTTGTGTTAAAGTGCAGGGATCGCTAGTTGGTGTGGACTGGGTGGGCTGAAGGGCCTGTTTCTGCGCTGTATCTCCAAACTAAACTAAACTAAACTTACACCAGGAAGCAGAGCTTGCTTGAGTCCTGCCATAACACAATAGTGGGCAGCTCCAGTTTTACACCCAAGCCAACCTCTATTTTGTATTTAATACTGTCTAATCCAACCTCAGTCTGTGGGCCTTGCCTGCAAGTTCACTTGCCATGAGGTGGACAATCTCGCACTCTGCTCTACCAGATTTCGGCCCTGGAAGAACAGCACAGTATCTCTGTACTTCAGAAAGCAATCGCATACTTACAGTTCTCAAAATAAAACTTGTGGAAATCCATCCCTTCCACTAAGTTGCCCAGAGCTTCAGGTTCAAAGGAGGTTAGGCCCGGATCACAGATCTTCCTGCAAGAAACAGACCATTGCTTTAAACTTGGTTTCCCAAAGCCTTACTAGACCTTGTGTTTGACATAGGCTGTAAGAAACAAGATAAACAAACATTTAAAAACAAAACTTTGCACAGAATCTGGGGTCGGTACAGTGGCGCTGGCTCGATGGGCCGAATGGCCTACTCCTGCACATATTGTCTATTGGCGCAGCGAGTAGTGCTGCTGTCTACACAGCTCAGGAGACGTAGGTTCAATCCTGGCCGCTATATAGTAGCAGTAGAGTTGCTGCCTTACAGCGCCAGAGTTCGACCCTGACTACGGGTGCTGTCTGTGTGGAGTTTGCACGAGCAAGTTTCCATGCAGTGCTCTGGTTTCCTCCCACAGCACAAAGACATGTGGGTTGGACGTTTAATTGGCTGCTGTGAATTGTCCCGAGAGATCTGTGCATAACAAATACTGAAGTGTGAGATTGCAACAGATAGCCTTGATATGTATCTAGCTTTGGATGTCCAAAATAAAATAATACCAAGGTACGCTTAAGTGCATATTGTACGAGGCAAATGATTTTGTATGTGGATAACATGAAATGAAGAGGTTGGAAAGCAGGCTAATTCTCACACACAGTCTGCAGTGGCACATAGAGACACACACAAGAAGGGTCTTGATCCAAAACCTCCTCTCCAGAGATGCTGCCCATTCCTTCTCTCCAGAGATGCTGCCTGTCCTGGTCTATATCTCTCCAGGTGTGCAGTTTTAGACAGGTAATTCTACGGTACATTTCTCCCAGCTGCCCAGTGGTGCAACGCTAGAGTTGCTGCCTCCAGCATCTTTGGATAAAGCAGCATCTGCAGTTCCCTACTACACATAGTTATAGACAACTGGATGTGAACTTGTCATCAATATGCTGCAGGAGGGATTGGGTTTCAGCTCTGAAGTAGAGGGGTGGGTCACATGGATCGAGTGCATCGCTCGTGCCAGAGAAATGCCAAATGCTATTTTAACGGAGATAGATCTGTGACTCGAGCAATGTGAAAACACAGCCAAGAGGTAACACAGGAAAAAACACCCCTTAACTGCATTCAAAACCACTTATACTCGCTACTTAAATGTGTTGTGAACACAGCACAAAAGCAGCCTCTCCGTCAGTTCAACAACAAGTGATAGATAGACTGATGGACTGAATGAGGATCTTTCCCAGAATTACGTTGTATTTTATGGGCTCACTGAATTGCACTCTTGTGCAGGGAAGGTTATAGTTTCAAGTCCCACAGAAATCTCTGCTGACACTCGATCCTCTCCAGTCTCAGGTTTCCATCTTTCAGATGAGACATTAAGTTAAAACTCCATCTGTTCTCAAAGGAGGGTGTGAAAAGAATCCCTTGGCACTCTTGAGATCTCAGTGCCTTGGGCAACGTTATCACCATTGCAAAAGGCAGGTTACGCAGCCACCATCTAACGGCTGTGAATGGAAGCTTGGTGTGGACTAACTCGTTTAGTTTAGAGATATAATTTAGAAATTCAACGCGGAAACAGACCCTTCGGCCCACCGAGTCCGCGCCGACCAGCGATCCCCGCACATTAACGCTATCCTACACACACTAGGGACAATTTACAATTACACCAAGCCAATTAACCTACAAACCTGTACGTCTTTGGAGTGTGGGAGGAAACCGGTGACCCTGGAGAAAACCCATGCAGATCTTGGGGAGAACGTACAAACTCCGTACAGATAAGTACCCGTAGTCAGGATCAAACCCGGGTCTCTGGCGCTGCGCCACTCTGCTGCCCATTAGTGTGACATATTTTTCTATTTAAAAACAAGCGTAAAATAATTTGCAATGTCTTGAAGCCACAAAAGACACTTTATAAACAAACGGAGGTGGACGCGAGGTACTTTAGATGCTGGAAACTTGAGCAAAACACAAAGTGCCGGAGGAATTTAATGGTGCGGGCTGCATCTGTGGAGGGAATGGACAGATGATGGTCCGGATCGGGACCCAACTGTAGTCTGTTCATTCTCCCCGCAGATACTGTCTGACCCACTGTTTTGCTTCATTAACCTCTATCTTTCTTTATAAATCAGAGCCAGTCTTCAAGGCTGGAAATATACATCAGAAATCAGTCTGAAACAACATGCTGGAGGAACTCAGTGGGCCAAACAGCACATGTGGAAGGAAATGGGAAGGGATTTTTCTGGTCGGTACCCTTCTTCAGACTGAAGCATTGTGGAGAGAGCTGGAAAAGAGAAGCTGTGGAGGGTGGGTGGGGGTAAAGTGTAGAAAGAAGGGCTGCCGATGCTGGTTTAAGGATAAGGACACAAAGTGCTGGAGTAACTCAGCGGGTCAGGCAGTGTCAGTCTGAGGAAGGGTCAACGAGCCATGTTCTGCAGAGATGCTGCCTGTCCTGCTGAGTTACTCCTGCTCTGTGTGTCCTTTTGCATCAAGCGCCAAGAGGGTTTAGTTTACAGATACAGCAGGGAAACAGGTCCTTCAGTACCAGCCCACACTAACTGTTCACTGTAAAGCTTTGAGTACAAGTTGTATGTTATCCCACTTCCTCAGAGCCTGAAGAAGGATCCTGACCAGAAATGTCCCCTCTCCATCTTCCCCACTGATGCAGCGTTACTCCTGCATTTTATGTCCTTTTGTGCTCTTAACTGGAATGTCTGGTTCATCAACAGTTGGGAGCAAGATTAATCACCGTCTCCAGGGGGCGCCCTTGGTGCACCGATCGCTCCCTTCAATCAGCCTTTGATCTATCCAATATCCACAGCAATCTCTACTCAATCGCACCTTTAAGGTTGTTGGGCCTTGCAAAGATCACGAACAAACAACATTTGACGATAGACACAAAAAGCTGGAGTAACTCAGCGGGTCAGGTCCGGGGAGAAGGAATGGGTGACGTTTGGGGTCGAGTCCCTTCTTCAGACTGAGAGTCAGTGGGGAGGGAAGCAAGAGATATAGATGGTGATGTTCAAGAAGGAACTGCAGATGCTGGAAAATCAAAGGTAAACAGAAATGCTGGAGAAACTCAGCGGGTGAGGCAGCATCTATGGAGCAAAGGAAATAGGCAACGTTTCGGGCAGGAACCATAGACGGTGATATGATTTGACACTGTGCTCAAGAGCTCAGTAAACCTATTGTAGGTGTTCAAGAAAATTTAAAAAAGGAGAGGAAGGAAGAGAGAGACAGAGAGGTGACAGGAGGGACAACCAGAATTATAGGGTTACAGAGTCATAGGGCTGTCCAGCATGGACAAAGGCCCTTCGGCCCACCTTATCCATGATGACCATGTTGACGTTCTGGACAAGACCAATTTGCCTGCATTTGGCACAGTGTCCTCTAAACATTTCGTCACCATACATCTGTCCAAATGTCTTGTGAAAGTCTTAATTCTATCTGCTTCTGTGACTTCCTCTTTAGCAGTTTATTCAATACGATACAATGCGGTTTTATTCGTCACATTGCACATAAAGTGCAAGTGGAATGAATTTGCCAGCAGTGGTACAATGATAAAGAGCACACAATACACAATAAAAATGTAGCCCAAACATCCGCCACAGCATTCATCACTGTGGTGGATGGCAGAACAATGGGCCAGTCCTCCTCCATGTTCCCCCGTTATCGGGACCTCAGCCCTCAGCAGCCGTTGCTGCGGGCATCCAGATGTGCAGACAAGGTAAAAAGATATGGATTATCCCCTGAATGAATCCTAAATATTATGTTATTCTTTCCACGTGCTGGTGCCTTTTGTGCCTTTTTTTGGTAAACCATAATCTATAGTTCCTTGTTTCTCCAATCTGGTAAACCTCTTCCGCACCCTCTCCAAACCCTGCAGATACTTCCGGTAAAGAGGAGGCAGGAACTGCACACAATACTCCGAATGTGGCCCAACCCAGGTTTTATAGAGGGTGGTACTGGCTTGCAATCCATTTTTATGCTGCATGAAAACTTCTCCTGCAACAGCAGCGACAATGCTGCTGAATCTTTGACTATGACAAGTGTCTCCCGGTTGTGTGTATAGTCTCCGACACTTCATTACATTCAGACAGTAAGCATTTATTTTCCAAGCCTATATTTGCATTATTACCCCCCCAAACTAAATTTAAACAAACATTGCCAACATTCGTTTCAAATATTTCACTGAGAATATAAATATTAATATTGCACTTCAACCCTATGCTGTGTCATTGTGCTCTGTGATAGTCATGCTTCTGTCCCTGATGGCCGCTTCAGAATGCTGGAACTATAATTACCGTAACTATTCCCTTCAGGTCATTTCTCCTCTCATAAATAACTTTGCATTGATATTAAAATTATGCAGAACTTGGAAAAAGTTAAACTATTCTCCAATTCTACACGGCCATCGTAGAGTCTGTCCTCACCTTCTCCATCATGGTCTGGTTTGGCTCAGCCACCAAGCACGACACCTGGAGGCGGCAGCGAATCGTCCGATCAGCAGAGAAGGTTATTGGCTGCAACCTTCCCTCCATTGATGAACTGTACACTGCAAGGGCCAGGAAGCGAGCGGGCAAGATCATCTCTGACCCCTCTCACCCTGGCCACAAACTCTGTGAATCACTTCCCTCTGGAAGGCGACTCCGGACTGTCAAAGCTGCCACAGCCAGACATAAAACACTTTTTATATACGAGTAGTTGCTCTACTCAACAGCCAAAAATCTGTAGCCTCCCTTTGATCTGGTATTTTGTTGGTTCACATGCTTGATCAATGGTGTTTTATCATTAATGTTTTATTATTATTAATGTTTAGTGTTTTCTGAGTCAATCGTAACTGTCACTGTATGTCATGTTGTTACTTGTGGGCGGAGCACCAAGGCAAATTCCTTGTATGTGAATACTTGGCCAATAAACTTACTTACTTACTAAACTTATTTATACAAAGTCATCTTTGGCATACACCAAAAGCAGCAACCCTATCCTTATGTACAACACTGCTCGAGAGGAGGTAGAAACAGTCACATACCTAGGTAGTGTTGTGGACATCACCGGAGGGGCAGAGGCAGGCATAAAAAGTAGAATCAATAAGGCTAGGGTGGTGTTCAACATGCTCAGGAAGATCTGGAGCTCAAAACACATCTCAATCAACACCAACATGTGCATCTTTAACTCAAGTGTGAAACAGGTGATGCTGTATGGATCAGAGACATGGGCAACAAAACACACTACAAACAGGCTGCAAACATTCACTAACACCTGCCACAGGAGAATACTTAACATCTGGTGGAGAGACAAAGTAAGCAATGTGGACCCATGGAAAAGAACAAGCCAGGAGCCCATTGACTTACAAATTCGAAGGAGAAAATGGAGTTGAATTGGACACACCCTCAGGAAACCTGCCACAAACATCACCCGGCTAGCCCTGAAATGGAACGCCCAAGAATAGGGAAAAGAGGTCACCCCAGGAACAGCTGGAGAAGAGGTGTCCAGACAGAAATGTCTGAGAGTGGGCTCAACTGGGGAGATCTCGGAAGAACTGCCAACAACCGAGTGAGGTGGAGGACATTTGTCAACGGCCTCTGCTCCCTAGAGGAGCAAAGGGCTTAAGAAGAAGATCTATTGTCACTAGCAGTGTTTGAAAGGCCGGTGTTAAATAGACCCTGAACCCGATAGCAAGTTCAACTTTCAACATAAATAGTTTTAGTTTAGTTTATTATTGTTCCGTGCATTGAGTAAAAAGGCTTTTGTTTGTGTGATGTCCAGTTAGAGAAAGGAATGTACGTGAATATAATCAAGCGTCTACAGTGCGCAGATTAAAGATATTTGTCATCCCAGATCTATTGTCACGCATAGAAACATAGAAACATAGACAATAGGTGCAGGAGTAGGCCATTCGGCCCTTCGAGCCTGCACCGCCATTCAATATGATCATGGCTGATCATCCAACTCAGTATCCTGCACCTGCCTTCTCTCCATACCCTCTGAACCCTTTAGCCACAAGGGCCACATCTAACTCCCTCTTAAATATAGCCAATGAACTGGCCTCAATTACATTCTGTGGCAGAGAATTCCACAGATTCACCACTCTCTGTGTGAAAAATATTTTCCTCATCTCGGTCCTAAAAGACTTCCCCCTTATCCTTGTCACAAGGAGAACGTACAAACTGCGTACAGACAGCACCCGTAGTCGGGATCGAACCTGGGTCTCCGGCGCTGCGTTCGCTGTGAGGCAGTAACTCTACCGCTGCGTTACCGTAACTACATGATTCAAATGAAAATCATTCTCTTGAAATGATTGGAAGCAAGCCCATGTGTAGGCTCAGAATATTGGCAAGGCTACAACCGACTCTGGCACAGTACGTTCTATGCCTTTATCTCTCCCCATCCAAATCCTCCCACACGTTAATTAGCATCATTGCTAATTTAGTCCTTACAAATATCCACCAGTCCTCCTCACTAGCAGAGTTGAACACTGCTCCGTGTCTGATGGGCTTTTCATTTACAAGGAATGGTTCCTTATCTGCCCCCTTCCATGCCCACTCCCAGCAACCTGATTCACTGCTGCAGCACAGGACCTGCTGTTAACTTATGCACAAAATCATCAGAGGAGTAGATCGGGTAGATGCACAGAGTCTCTTGCCCAGAGTAGGGGAATCGAGGACCAGAGGACATAGGTTTAAGTTGAGGGGGAAAAGATTTAATAGGAATCTGAGGGGGAACTGTTTCACACAAAGGGTGGTGGGTGTATGGAACGAGCTGCCGGAGGAGGTAGTTGAGGCTGGGACTATAGCAACGTTTAAGAAACATTTGGACAGGTACATGGATAGGACAGGTTTAGAGGGATATGGGCCAAATGCAGGCAGGTGGGACTAGTGTTGATGGGACATGTTGGTCGGCGTGGGCAAGTTGGGTCGAGGGGTCTGTTTCCACGCGATGACCCTATGACTTGCAAAGCCACTGAGTTTAGTTTAGCAGAGAGATACAGCGCGGAAACAGGCCCTTTGACCCATCGGGTCCGCGCCGACCAGCGATCTCCGCACACTAACACTATCCTACACACACACACGGGACAATTTTTCCATTCACCAAGCTAGTTAACCTACAAACCTGTATGTCTTTGCAGTGTGGGAGGAAACCCAAAGATCTCGGAGAAAAACCTCGCAAGGGCACAGGGAGAACGTACAAACTCCGCACAGACAGCAGCCGTGGTCAGGATCGAACCTGTGTCTCCAGTGTTGCAAGTGCTGTAAGGCAGCAACTCTACCGCTGTGCCACACTTCCCAATACAAAATGAACATGGGTCTGATAACCATCCACAAGGCCACTGAGAACTCCTGGTCCATGGTGTCTCCATGCAGCTGTTTAACTAAACAATGTAGAGTATAATGAAACACCGAACCAGGACAGACCACGCACTCGTCATTCAAAGACAACTTAGGAACTATCATTAGTTTAGCTTAGAGATACAGCGCGGAAACAGGCCCCTCGGCCCACCGAATCCGCGCCGACCAGCGATCCCCACACACTAACACTTTCCAATTTTACTGAAGCCAATTAACCTACAAACCTGTACGTCTTTGGAACGTGGGGGGAAAGTGGAGTTCCCAGGGAAAACCCACACGGTCACGGGGAGAAGCTACAAACTCCATACAGACAGCACCCGTCGTCAGGATCAAACCCAGGTCTCTAGCGCAGTGAGGCAGCGGCTCTGTTGCTGCGCCACCGTGTCGTCCAAAGGTTCACGAGAGAAATTATAGGGTGAGGGGTTCGAGTGGGAAACAGCAGGTAGTAGAGGGTCAAGAAGGAGGAATGGCCTTGTCCTGCTCTTATTTACATCCTAACAAAGCAACAGCAGGGACGTTACAACTCAAACCCTCATGGATCGTTCTGTTGGAGATCATTCAGACAGCTCATCCCACCACGCCAGGACCCCTGAACTTACGTATAGGCCTCAAAGTCTCCATTATTGATCGCTTCGATAAGCTGCTCCGTGATCTTGATGATGTCCTGCTTGCGTGCTAGAAGCATAATGGAAGAGGAGAAATAAATAATGCAGATTAGTCAAATGTCGCTTATTACAGTGATAACTGCAGCTGCAGCTGGTTTATAGCAAGACAGACACAAAATGCTGGGCTAAAGGGCCTGCCCCACTTTAGGTGACTACCGGTGGTAGCAGGTCACCGAAAAACCCGCCACTGGACCCCCCCCCACCACAATGTCTACGACAATGTCTACAACAATCTACCACCTAGTCGACGGCAAGCTACCGACAACCGGCGACCCATTAGGACGACCCTCTACGACCACACCTACGACGACCGACGTCCACACAGGCAACAGCCTACAACAACCGGTCAACCTACATCCACCCACGACAAGCTACGTCCAGCCACTACCCTGTCCTGCTGAGTCACTCCAGCTTTATGTGTCTGCTTCTGAATGCTGGTTTGATAAACAGGTGCAGAATGTACTTGAGGGTCAACTATTGGTTGTTGGAGGGTATACATGAAGCAGACAGGCGGGGCATGGTGGAGTGCATTATTTTGAATGTATATAATGCACTGACAATCCTGGCTCTTAGTCTCCAGTTTGTTCTGTCATCCGCATTTAAAACCCTCAGTTTCTGTTAATGGAATTGCAATCAAATGACAGGATCACTAATCCCTTTAAACTGCTAGTTTGCCATTTCCATCGCTGCATTGTATTCAATCACCAAGACAATTAGGATAGACACAAAATGCTGGAGTAACTCTGTGGGACAAGTAGCATCCCTGAAGAGAAGGAATGGGTGACATTTCGGGTCGAGACCCTTCTTCAGACTGAGAGTCAGGGGAGAGGGAGTCTAGAGATAAGATGCTGTAGATGAGATAGAGTCTTATCTAGCATTTTGTGTCTATCTTTGGTGTAAAACAGTACCTGCAGTTCCTTCGTACACCCAAGACAATTATTGTCCTTCCACCATCGCAGGTCACCATCTGCACCAGTCCATACATGGTGGAGCGGACAAAATGTGTAGGAAAGATACTGGTTTAAATCAAAGATAGACACAAAATGCTGGAGTAATGGCCCTGTGCCACGGTACGAGGTCATTCCAAGAGTTCTCCCGAGTTTGCCCTGATTCGGTAATGGCCGCTTGTCGGTACACTGGGCTCTCGTGGACATTTTTCAACGTTGAAAAATCTTCACGAGTCTTCCCGAGCTTACCGCGTTTCCCGAGTACCTGCCGTTAGCGTTACGAGCCGCTAAGAGACGTCCCCGAGCTCCGACGTACCCGCCACGTTCATTCTCCGTGCTTACCACGAGTTTGTTTTTTTTAAAGTCGGGAGAGCTCTTGGAATGAACTCGTACCGTGGGACAGGGCCATAACTCAGTGGGTCAGGCAGCATCTCTGGAGAGAAGGAATGGGTGACGTTTCACGTCTGATGAAGGGTCTCGACCCGAAACGTCACCCGTTCCTTCTCTCCAGAGATGCTGCCTGACCCGCTGAGTTACTCCAGCATTTTGTGTCGACCTGTCCAGACACAGACCTGTAGCGGTCATGCAGAACGTTGAATCATTCAACAAAAAACAACCATTGAAGAAACATGAAAGGCAATGATGTGTGATTTATTTCCTCTGTCCACGACCAAATGAAAACGAGGTCTGGGTCTGTGAAGGGACACAATGCACAAAGACAGACATTGGCGTAAAGTGACCAGTGGGCAAAGTCAGATCAGCCTAAGATGGAAGAAGTTCCCCAGGTCAGGGTGAAGGGTATTACTGACCCTGGATACGACCATTGTACCTGCATTATACACCATGATGATCATCATGTATGGTCTTCCATGGACTGGATAGCACGCAACAAAGCAGCTTTTCACTGTACCTCACTATAAACTAAACTATACCAGTCGCAGTCACCTTAAGTAAGCCCATGGACAGTGCCTAACACCCAGACCACAGGGGAGCAGAGATGAAGATAAAGGGTGGTACAAAAAGCAACGTATGCTTTGTATCTGTGACCATCAGCACATGGAAAGGAATCAGCTGTCTTAGCACATGGTCAATTGTAATAAAGAGAAGATAGACACAAACTGCAAGAGTAACTCGGTGGGACAGGAAACATTTCTGGGCCCTTCTTCAGAGTTTATTCTGAAAGGAAAACCTGGACTCCCGTGAAATTTTCCCGTCTACAGGTCTCGGTTACACCGACACCTATTGCACACAATGTGGGGAAAGGGTGATTAGTTTAGTCGATTAGAGTTACAGCGTGGAAACAGGCCCTTCGGCCCTGCGAGTCCGCACCGACCAGCGATCCCCGCACACTACACTTTGCAGAAGCCAATTAAACTACAAACCTACACGTCTTTGCGATGTGGGAGGAGACAGGAGCACCCGGAGGAAACCCATGCGGTCACAGGGAGAACGTGCAAACTCAGTACAGACAGCGCCTGTAGTCAAGATCGAACCAGGGTCTCTGAAGCTGTAAGGCAGCAACTCTACCATTATGCCACGCACTATAATAGTTCATGGTCTTAGATTTTAAAGCCAGATAACCAGTCTTTCCTCATCTCTTTATGATCAATTCTTATCATATATTTAAAGGTGGAGATTTATTAAGCTTTTTGATCAGTACGGGTGTCAAAGGTTACGGGGAGAAGGCAGGAGAATGGGGTTGAGAGGGAGAGTTAGATCAGCCATGATTGAATGGCGGGGTAGACTTGATGGGCCGAATGGCTTATTTCTGCTGTGACGACTGATGAATTTATTAAGTCCTTCACTGATGTTGGGCTTAAACACCATGAGCCCTGACCCGACCTTTACCACAACAACCTCCGTGGTTTCACATGCCGGCTCCCCACCCACTTCTCCAGGGCAATTAGGCGTGAGCAACGAACGCTGGCCTGGGCCATGGTCGATTAATTTTAATTCCATGAAATTAAAAAAAGGTCTCGAGTTCCACCGTATAATTACTGGACGAAGAAGTCATTACAATCAATCCTTTAATGAAACTGAAGATTAGATCTCCCCTCAAAAACAGCCAGTTATAATCTCTGCCAGAATTGTGACTGAGCTTTTATTTTAATGTAATTGATTAATCCAACTTTTGGAACTATGATCGTCAACAGTCAGACCCATGTTAAAGACTCTTTTACATGGATCAGGGAAAAGCCATGGACAAAATCAACCTATTTACTGGTGGTGGGCTGGAGAGTAAGGGTGAATGTTCCCCAGATAATGGGTCTTATGTGGACCTCAGCTACATCAGCCTCGACTGCAGGAAAAATGTTCCCCGTGTTGGGGGAGTCCAGAACCAGGGGTCACTGTTTAAGAATAAGGGGTAGGCCATTTAGGACTGAGATGTGGAATTTTCTTTTCACCCAGAGAGTTGTGAATCTGTGGAATTCTTTGCCACAGAAGACAGTGGAGGCCAATTCACTGGATGTTTTGAAGAGAGAGATCTTGGAATAAATGCAATCAAGGATATGGGGAAAAAGCAGGAACGGGGTACTGATTTTGGTTGATCAGCCATGATCATATTGAATGGCGGTGCTGGCCTGATGGGCCGAATGGCCTACTCCTGCATCTATATTCTATGTTTCTATGCTTCAACCCTATGTGGTTGTACTGGGTGTGGGTAACATTTGGAAAGTTATGATTCTTTTTGGAAAGGTTTGACTCATGTTCATAGGATATTGTAGAGAATCTTCTCCAAGGGTCCCCACCTTTTGGTGGAGAAGCTTGCGTGTGTCTAAGACTCTGAGAGCCACCCATGGTGGGCAGGTCGAGGGTGGTGACTAAAACATGGCCCAAGGCAAAGACCTGGATGGTGGAACAGTTGGAGGAGGGTGGTGCCTGGCCGGTGGGTGGAGACCACAGAGGCTGAGAAGGTGGAAGAAGTTTGCAGCAGGGAGAAGGGACCCCTCTGTGGTGGAGTCCATGCCGTTGGTCCCAGGTCTGTTATTGTCAAGGACCGCCTGGTCTCCTCATGTTAGATGTCACTCAGGCTGGATAGCAGCAACAAAAGCTTTTCACTGTACCTCGGTACAGGTGACAACAAGCTAAACTGAACTGACATCCAAATGGAGAGACGTACACCAGAGTAGACCCACTAGGGGGACGATTATTCTTCACGTTGAGTGATTGTCGATGATCACAGAGAATGAGGAGAGGATGTTGAGCAGCCACCTTCTCTTGTTGACAGAATCTTGTTGAAAAATAAGGAGTCGTCTACTTGAAACACAGATGGTGCTAAACCTTTCCTCTCGGAGAGTTGCGAGTATTGGGAACTATTTTTGCAAAGGGCAGAGGAAGCAGAGACTTGGGATATCTTTAAGGGAGAGCTGAGGTTCTTGATCTGCAGGAGGGTGAAGTTTTGTTATTGCTTATCTGAAACTCTCTAGCCTCCCTTTCGCCCCTTGTCACAATTGTTATTATGACATGATTTTCTAACGTGTGTGCTTTCTTAAAAAGCCTGTCCCACTTTCACGAGTTATTCACAAATTCTCCCGAGTTTCCCCCTTGATTCAAACTCGCAGAATGTTCGTAACGAGTCCATAGGAGTCCGTGGATATATTGTAGCGGCTCGCTATGCCAGCCGTAGGTACTCAGGGCAGCAGGTAAGTCGGGACGCTTTTTCCAGCCCGATAATAAATGTCCACGAGTAAAAAAACGTTTTACTCGTAAGGAGGGCATCGAAATAGCCGTGGGAATTCGTAGACATACGCGTAGGAGTGCGTAGCAGTTCGTGAATATAGTCGTGGAAGGTCGTAGGAGTTCATAGATTACCACGATCTTGATTTTTTTTTCGGTCCTTTAAACTCGGCAGAGGTTTTGAATTAAGTCGTGAAAGTGGGACATGCCCTTTAGGAATACAATTATCATATTGTAACACGGTTAACTGTATGTTCGCAGATGAGGTTGGATAGACAGAAACTACTTTTGTTCTTTGAGGAGACTAGGACGACGTAACCATTAGCATCACATATTTTGGGCGTGAACACTTCTGTAAGCAGAGGCAGAAACGTAGCCTCTATACTCTGGTGACTAAGTGATTGCTACCCATTTTCAATGGCCTCCCACAGTGAAACTAACAGACTGTTTTCATAGTACATTAAAGTGTCTGATTACTGTGGGTAGGTTACAGGGAAACAGTTTTTTCCCCAAGACAGCTTTTTTTCTGCTTGCCAGTTTCCCAAGTTACTGATCAGTGCCAAGTGTAAATTTTACATCAAAGGGATAATCTTAGTTAAGATTACTTAAGCAAGAGAGGCAAAGTGGAGCTGCTACCTCACAGCACCAGAGAGTCCAGTTCGATCCTGACCTCGGGTGCTGTCTGTGTGGAGTTTGCACGTTCTCCCTGTGAAAGTGTGGGTTTCCTCCAGGTGCTCCGGTTTCCTCCACATCCCAAAGATGTGCGGGTTTGTGGGTTAGATTGCCCCTAATGTGCAGGGAGTGGATGAGAAAGTGGGATAACATAGAACGGATGATCGATGTGGATCGGAGGGCCGAAGGGTCTGTTTCCAGGCTGTATCCCTTAACTAAAGTAAGCCTTTTGCGAGATGTAGGGGAAAGGCAGACATGTGGAGTTACAGTGAAGATCAGCCTCTGAACAGCACAACTTGCTTGAGGGGTTAAATTGCCCACGTCTGTTGCTGTGCTGTTTTCTGGAAAGGAAATTAAATTGAGCTTTTCTCAACTAAATAACAGTGGGTCCTGCTGGTGAAATTAAAATTTCCCAACGGTGGCAGCTTGCAATTAAATAAGTAACCACCTGGAAGATGTCTGGTTAACAGGGATGCAGTAAGTTCAATGCTTACGTATTTATTTTAATAAATGCCCCGGACACCTGAAGTAAAAACACAGAGTGTTGGAGAAGCAGCAGATGCAGCAACACACATAAAAGAGAAGAAAGATGGGATCACATTTAGCTTCAGGTACAGTTCATGAAATATTAACCTGCCAAAACGCTCTTCAGATTAACATTGTTGTCGTGCATTCCATTTTATAGCTTGCGGTTCCTGCTTATTTATTATTGATATTTCCACGAAAACTGAAAATCCTCAACTTCATGTCTTGCTCAGAGGGATCCGCGCATATCAACAGCAGGCCCGATGTTCCCACAACAAGCCTGAAGTGCCTCTTCTAAAGGGGAAGACAGCCATGGTCTAAACCGCTGTGGACTCAAAGAGGAGAACCCTTTCCCTTTACTCCTGCCATCGGCAAGCAGGTACATGAGTGAAAACCACGACCTCCAGCTCCTTCCCAACACCACAAACTCCAACTAAACGTTGAACTAATAACTGTCTTGGTTGCACGAGGGACTTTGGGCTTTTATTAAATGTATTGAACTTACTATTGTCTATTGTGTTATTGATGTGACTGTGTTTACAGGCTTGCTGGGGCTCATGTTGTCCACCTCCCCGTGGTGAGCCCTGCCAACTGACCTCAGTCAGGTGGACAACCACAAACAGTGACCGCAGCAGCGCCGCAGCTTGGCGCCAACCCGTAGCGTGCGCCCTTTTCTAGGGCGGGCACCAAGGGATATCAAACTGGATGGCATCACCCTGCTGTGGACTTCTGCTGCCTCAAACGCAAGAAGGAGGCAGGCTTATTATGCAAGTAAGAATGTCATTGTTCCACTGCCGGTACACACACTCTTGACCTCTGGTTTTCCCCCACACTCCAGGCTACTTGTCTTGGTATAAATGTAGATTGTCCTGAGTGTGTGTAGGATAGTGCTAATATACGGGGATCGCAGGTCGGCCCAAACTCAGTGGGCAGAAGGGCCTGTTTCTGCTCTGTATCTCTAGACTATCTCTAAACTAAACTAAATGCTGGAGTCACTCAGCATATCCGGAGAACATGGACAGGTGATGTTTTTGGCTGGGAGCCCTTCTTTAGGAATCTTCTTCAGACACTTGGAAATGATGCCCTGCGACCAACTGGTTATGTTGGCTGTGCTGCAAGTACATTACTAGAGAACAGGGGACATACAGTTGTCCTCAGCTGTCACCAAGCCCTGGATGAGCACAGAGGTGAGATGACCAAGTAGACATAGACCTGACCCACCCTGACTTGCACCAGGCACAACATGCAAGCCCAATATCTCTCTGGGCTCTACCGACTGCAATGGTTCAAGAGGAGGCCGAGGAATGTCTGAGGAACAGTTTAGGGGATCATGACCGAAGCCTCCTTGTGGCGATCCCTGTTGCACTCTATGATGCATCGGGCAACAATTCTGTCAACATGTTGGACGACGACAGAAGCCAACAGCTAGCTCCACCGTCTGACACACGAGTTAGAGATGGGACATTACAGTTGATTCTTTCATTCATGAGTGGATAAGTGAATCTACTTCAACCAGGTGTTCAACAAAGAACTGCAGATGCTGGAAAAATCGAAGGTAGACAAAAATGCTGGAGAAAGTCAGCGGGTGAGGCAGCATCTATGGAGCGAAAGAATAGGCGACGTTTCGGCGTCGCCTATTCCTCCCCTCCATAGATGCTTTCCGGGTCTGGACCCGTACCGTCACCTATTCCTTCGCTCCATAGATGCTGCCTCACCTGCTGAGTTTCTCTAGAATTTTTGTCTACCTACTTCAACTAGGGGTACGATGAGATGATGTGGGGGCAGTAGGAGGAGGAAGAATAAAGATAAACATAGACGTATCACACACACACACACACACAATCAAACACACATGATCACAATAACAAACTGCACACAGAAAAACAAAAGGCAGGTGGTCCATATCTGGAATGAGCTGCCAGAGGAAGCCATAGAAGGAAATGCAATTGCATCTTTCAAAAGCCATTTGGACAGATGTATGGATAGGAAGGGTTTAGAGGGCAATGGGCCAAATGCAGGAAAATGGGACTAGCCCTGTATGCCAACTTGATCAGCATGGACAAGGTGGGCTGAAGGGCCTGTTTCAATGATGTACAGCTCTACGACTCTGTAATTATTTTTTTAAGAGGAAAGAACACACGATTTTAAAATGTAAGGACTCATCTCCCTCCATGAATCATTTAGACATGGTTATTTAGACAAGTCTGTTAACATTTTAACCTTGTGACGACAAACGTCAGAACACTTTGAAGGTTTGTTGAGAAACCTTTCCTTTAAGTATTTTAGTGAGGGTCCCTTGACATGATTATTCATCCACAAACCCATCGAATATCTTTGGTATGTATGTAGCCCCGATGTGTTCAGTGCTCAGGTGTCTGTCATGTAATATCAAAGATTAAAAAAAAGGAACTGCAGATGCTGGTTTACAAAAAAAACACACAAAGCGCAGAAGTAACTCAGCACGACTGAAGAAAATACTCAGGTGATGTTTTGGGTCACGTTACCTGTCCATGTTCACTAGAGATGCTGCCAGACGCGTGAGTTACTCCAGCACTTTGTGCCCTTTATAATATAAAAGGCATCTTGCATTTAACCTGTTGTAGCCGGTAGAAATCTCAATGTTTTGGGAATTATTCAACAGCATATTGGGGACAGGCGGGTGCGGGATTTAAGATCTATATTGCACCTGGTTCCCTGACAGGTGCCCTGTCTTCACATTGACCCTGTTGACATCTACAGTTCCTAGTTCGGTAACATCCAATATACATAGAAACATAGACATAGAAATTAGGTGCAGGAGTAGGCCATTCGGCCCTTCGAGCCTGCACCGCCATTCAATATGATCATGGCTAATCATCCAACTCAGTATCCCGTACCTGCCTTCTCTCCATACCCCCTGATCCCCTTAGCCACAAGGGCCACATCTAACTCCCTCTTAAATATAGCCAATACACCATGCTATCCAGTATATGTAGAATATTACCATCTACCTCATTTGTGACCCTAGGACTATCCTGGATCGGACTCTGCTGGCTTTACCTTGCATTAAACATTATTCCCTTATCTGTGTGCTGTAAATGGCTCGATTGTAATCACGTTTTGTCTTTCTGCTGACTGGTTAGCACGCAACAAAAGCTTTTCACTGTACCTCGGTACACGTGACAATAAACTAGACTGGACTGAACAGGCTATTCCTGGGTTCATGAATGCACAATTTACGGACATATAAGCTCCCAAAATATTATTGATGTTCATAGGTTATAGGAGCAGAATTGGGTATTTTGGCCCATCAAGTCTACTCCGCTATTCAATCACGGCTGATCTATCTCTCCCTCTCAACCCCATTCTCCTGCCTTCTCCCCATAACCCCTGACACCCGCAGTAAAGGGCCTGTCCCACTTGGCGTCCCTGATACGTCAGTCAATGATGTCGGCAGTCGCCGATAAAATCACCGTGGAACAGGCCCTTTACACTGATAACACTTGTTAAATTCAAAAGTTTATTATATGTTCCCATGGCAGAACTAGCCAGAACTAGAACTCACCCACGTTTTATTGTATTTATCAGTGTTACGTGCTTTTGATGTCCTTCCTGATAATACTGTGGAGATACATTTACTGTGTTGAGTGAAATTGACAACTGTAAAACCTGTTTATTACCTCGGGACAGGCTGTGGTCTCAAATTCTCTATCAATACAATCAAATAGTTTTAAAATCTTCCAATAATTTTTTGCTCACGTTGACAGCAAAAGTAATTATTACGATCAAGGGTTTCTTGAAGGAAATCAATTAACTTATTCTTGTAGGTAGACAAAAGTGCTGGAGAAACTCAGCGGGTGCAGCAGCATCTATGGAGTGAAGGAAATAGGCAACGTTTCGGGCCGAAACCCTTCTTCAGACTGACAGACTTAGTTATTCTTGTAGCTGTTCTTATCTTTGACAGATAAATATTAGAACTAATGAATATTTGCACATAAATAGTTTACAATCAGTATTTTCTTTAGAACACAAATTATTTAATCAAAACATAAACACCGGTCGCAACGGTGACGCAGCGGTAGAGTTGCTGCCTCACAGCGCCAGAGACCCGGGTTCGATCCCGACCACGGGTGCTGTCTGTACGGAGTTTGTACGTTCTCCCCGTGACCTGCGTGGGTTTTCTCTGAGATCTTCGGTTTCCTCCCACACTCCAAGTACGTACAGGTTTGTAGGTTAATTGGTTTGGTATTAATGTAAATTGTCCGCAATGTGTGCAGGGTAGTGTTAGTGTGCAGGGATCGCTGGTCGGTGTGGACTCGGTGGGCTGAAGGGCCTGTTTCCGTGCTGTACCTCTAAAAATTAAAAACTATATAAAGATTAATATGCAATTTGTCTGTTAATGTTTTCTGGTATGAAGGTACACAAAATGATTTAGCATGATTCACTCCACCCAACCTCCAGTGGAACTAGATACTTGTTTCAAGCTACTGCTTGGCAGAACTTTCTGCTTGACTTACGCTGCATAGGGTGAGACGTAGCCTGCAGCAGCTCTGAATTATCGGTATTATCCACTGCACATATGAACTCCACACTGTCAGGGGCTGAGCGCACACACATAGTGGATGGAGGAGAAAGAAATTCAAACGTAAAATGGATATAATATTTACACACACAACACACACAACACGCAAGGACCCCAAGCAAATACAACACTGCAAGGCCATGCAATATTGCAGAGAGCAGCAATAGACACCCTACCTCCCTACCAAAATGAACACTGTTTATTTTGCTCCCACATTCCTAATTAGCTGGGATCAATAGACTGAAATGTTTGGCCTGACTATGTTCCCTTCCACTCAGATCTCCCTGTCCAAGGGTTCCTGCACTGTTCAACTGAGGTCCAAAGTAAACTTAAGAAACGCACATCATCTTCTGTAGAAGCACATTGCACCCTTCGGGACTAGATACCAAGTTCAAGAATCTCCAGTTTACTTTTGTTTAGTTTAGATATACAGTGTGGAAACAGGCCCTTCGGCCCACTGAGTCCACTAGTTTGATGCTCTCCCACTTTAGCATCCACTCCCTACGCACGAGAGGCAAACTACAGGCTTCCCCCAACATCAAGTGTCGCTGCCTCAAAAGGCAGCCAGCATTATTACAGGCCCACACCACCCTGGCCACACTCTCATTTCACCCCTGCCATCGGGGAGAAGGTACAGGAGCCTGATAACCAGGTTCAGCTTCTTCCCTACTGCCATTAAGCTATTAAACACTACAACCTCCAAATAGGCTCTGGACTCCATAGACTTGGGGACATTTATATTATTGTTTATTTGTCTGTTTGTTTAAAATATATACACGTATGTATACATACATACATACGCACATACGTCTGTATGTGTGTGTGTGTGTGTGTGTGTGTGTGTGTGTGTGTGTGTGTGTGTGTGTGTGTGTGTGTGTGTGTGTGTGTGTGTGTGTGTGTATATATCAATATATAAATAACTTTTTTTGTTCATTATGGGTATTACTATGGTTACATATCTGTTGTGCTGCTGCAAGTAAGAATTTCATTATTCTGTTTTGGGACATATGACAATAAAACACTCTTGGCTCTCTCTTAAGGGCCTGTCCCACTAAGCGATTTTTTCGGCGACTTGCTGGCACCCGTCATAGTCGCAGCAGGTGGCCGACAATGTTCAACTTGCTGAAAATGATGAACATGAACATGTTGAAAATCCAGCGGCGACCAGATAAAGGTACGGCTCTTTGGGCGACAACTCACGACCATACAAGCGTCACGTGTCGACATGTCGCGGGGTGACGCCTGTATGGCCGTGGGTTGTCGCCCAAAGAGTCGCACCTTTTTCTGGTCACCGCTGGATCTTCAACATGTTGGAAATTGTCAGCCACCTGCTGCGACTATGATGGGTGCCGGCAGTCGCCGAAACAATCGCGTAAGTGGGACAGGCCCTCTACTTCTATCAGGTCTCTTGTCAACCGCTGATGATCCAGAGAAACTATCCAAGTGTGTCCAACCCCTCCTTATAGTTCATGCCCTCTCATTCAGACAATTAAGTGCCTGTTTTGAAATGTAGCATCTTGGCCTAAAGTGTGACTGTGTTTCAGCAGGGCCAGCCAGCCAGCTCCCACAAATAGCATTGCAACAATGGAGAGTTTTGGATATCTTCCACTTGTGCAAGAAAGCTCGAGGATTCCAACTGAGAGCTGACAGAAGAAAACAGCTTTCATCCTTAAATCGATGATTAATGATCATAAACCTTGCCTTTGGATCATGTTATTTGTATGGGCGGAAAATCGGCTGTAAGCACGTTAATAATAAGTGTGATTCTAAATTGCATTCCATGTAAAGTATGAATCACTGTTTCCTATTGTTACAACTGCTCTTGAAACTGAATATTTATGATGCCCTGATTAGAAGCATGATGCATATGTATCCCTGAACAAGATAAACTGGCAGGGGAGGCAATCTAGAGTTTGCTCGCTGAATTGAATAGATAATTTCATAGCCAGCCGCTGCTATTTCCAAGCAGTGGAATTATCTTGATGTAGAGTCCAGAAGATATTGGTAGTATGGGCAGAGACATTGTTAGGTTGTTAAAGTTTGGAAAGAAGGCTATTCAGCCCTTCAATATTGGGTTAGCCAATGCAACAAACCAGTTGGTCTCTCTCCCATTCCTTCTCTCCAGAGATGCTGCCTGACCCACTGAGTTACTCCAGCATTTTGTGTCTATCTTTGGTCTAAACCAGCATCTGCAGTTCCTTCCTACACGGCCTCTCTCCTGTTCTTTACCCATTGAGGAGTCCAGTTCTCTCCGCCAAATTATATTTGGATTAATTCGGCACAAAAACAGGCAAGGAAATTTGTGGATTACTGTCGTCAGACGAATTTGACAACATTATCAACAGGAAGGCCAAGTAAAAGCAGCCCGTATTGTTAAAACAAGAATATATGGTATTAGGAGGAGATGGTTTTGTAGCTTCAAGCCCGCTCATTGCCATCTTCCACCTCAGCTCAATGTCTCTGCCCATTCTACCAATATCCAGAACTCTATTGGATGAACTCAATGACCAAGCCTCCATTAACTTAGGGGGAAGATGGATTAGTTTAGTTTCGAGATACAGCATGGAAACAGGCCCTTTGGCCCACCGTGTTCATGCTGACCATGGTTCATCCCTTTGCTCTAGTTCTTTGTTACTCCACTCCCTCCGCACAATGGGCAATTTATCCAGAGGCCAACTATCCTACAAAACCCACATGTCTTTGGGATGTGGGAGGAAACTGGAGCTGCTGGGGAAATCCGTACGGCCACAGGGAGCACATGCAAACTCCACACAGACAGCACCCAAGGACAATATGGAACTTGGGTCTCTGGCGCTGCGAGGCAGCAGCTCTACCTGCTGCGGCATTCCTAAGAAAATTCCAAAGAATGTCGACATTTCTCCTCACCTCAGCTCTGCCCCCTTATTGGTTTAGTTTAGTGATACGGTGTGGAAACGGCCATTCAGCCCACCGGGTCAGCGCCACCCGACAATCACCCCGTACACTAGTTCTATCCTACACACTGGGGACAACTTACAGAGCCAATTAGCCTGCACGTCTTTGAAAAGTGGGTGTAAACCAGAGCACCCTGAGCCATGTCCCCTTGTTCGGAGGCTGATTCCCTGGTTCAGGACTTCAGCCAGGGCCCTCGACCGGGTTTAGGTTTGTTCCTAACCAGTTGAAGCACAGAACCAACCGCAATATGCGAGGTAAATGAGCAGGTTTGGACTCTTGGACTATCTTTGATCAGACTTTACTAGAGTTTATCTTGCACTAAGTATTATTCAATTCAATTCAATTCAATCTTTAATTGTCATTGTGCAGTGTACAACACAGAGACGATGAAATGCAGTTGGTATCTCCAAAGGGCGAACTTATGAATGAACAAGTAATTGTGAGCTGTCCCTGGCGATGCTGTGCGCCCTGCGCAGGCATCGTTTACTATGGACAGACTCAATGGAGGGGAGTGAGGAGCCTGTGATGCGTTGGGCGATCTTCACCACCCTCTGCAGAGCCTTCCGGTCGGCGACAGAGCAGATACCATACCATACTGTGATGCAGTTGGTAAGGATGCTCTCGATGGTGCAGCGGTAGAAGTTCACCAGAATCTGGGGAGACAGGTGGACCTTCTTAAGTCTCCTCAGGAAGAAGAGACGCTGGTGAGCCTTCTTGACCAACGAGGATGTGTTGTGGGTCCAGGAGAGGTCATCGGAGATGTTGACCCCCAGGAACCTGAAGCTGGAGACACGTTCCACCTCCGTCCCGTTGATATGGATGGGGTTGTGCGTGCAGCCTCTCGATCTCCTGAAGTCCACAATGAGCTCCTTGGTCTTCTTGGAGTTGAGGGCCAGGTTATTGTCGGCACACCATGCTGCTAGGAGCTGAGCCTCCTCCCTGTAGGCCGACTCATCGTTGTCGCTGATGAGGCCAATCACCGTCGTGTCATCTGCATACTTGATGATGGCATTGGTACCATGTACAGGTATGCAGTCGTAGGTGAAGAGGTAGAGGAGGGGGCTCAGCATGCAGCCCTGGGGTACACCAGTGTTCAGGGTGAGGGTAGAAGAGGAGTGGTTATCCAACCTGACAGACTGTGGTCTACACAAAAAGCTGGAGAAACTCAGCGGGTGCAGCAGCATCTAAGGAGCGAAGCGGGTGTGGCTGTTGGTTAGAAAGACCAGTAACCAATTGCAGAGGGAGGGGTTGTTGCCCAGGTCATCGAGTTTGGCGATCAATTTAGAGGGGATAATGGTGTTGAATGCTGAGCTGTAGTCGATGAACAGCATTCTCACATAAGTGTTTCTGTTGTCGAGGTGGGAGAGGGCGGAGTGGAGTGCCGTTGAGATGGCATCCTCCGTGCTCCTGTTCTTACGGTATGCAAACTGGTAGGAGTCCAGAGTGGGAGGTAGGCAGCATTTGAGGTGTGCCATGACCAGCCTTTCAAAGCACTCGGCGATGATAGGGGTGAGTGCAACTGGGCGGAAGTCGTTGAGGCTCGCCGCAGTGGAGTGTTTTGGCACTGGCACGATGGAGGTAGTTTTAAGGCACGTGGGGACAACTGCTTGGGCAACTGACAGGTTGAAGATGTCAGTCCAGACGTCTGTCAGCTGTGCAGCACAGGTCCTGAGGACGCGCCCGGGGATGCCATCAGGGCCAGCAGCTTTACGTACATTGATCCTACTCAGTGCCATGTGCACATCGTAGGGGTTGAGCGTGAGGGGCTGGTGGTCATCGGGGAGCACAGCCTTGATGGCCAACTCTTGGTTGTCCCTTTCAAAGCGGCCATGAAAGTGATTGAGTTCCTCGAGGAAGGATGCGTCGCTGGAAGTGGGGGTGGAGTTGGTGGATCTATAGTCCGTGATGGCCTGGATGCCATGCCACATGCGTCGGGGGTCGGAGTTGCTGTCGAAGTGCTCCTCAATCCACAGCTTGTATCTATGTTTGGCGTTCTTGATGCCCCTCTTCAGATTGGCCCTCGATGAACTATAGGCACGGGCATCGCCTGACCTGAAAGCCGAGTCCCGTGCTTTCAGCAGTAGCCTGACCTCGCTGTTCATCCATGGCTTCTGATTCGGGTATGTGGTGATTTGTTTGAGAGTGGTGACACTGTTGATGGAGGAGTTGATGAAGTCCAGAACAGAGGAAGTATAGGCGTCAATGTCAGTGTGGGAGTCAAGGGTGGCCTGAGCTGCAAACGCATCCCAGTCAGTGTTACCAAAACGCTGCTGGAGTGTGGAGTCCGCTTCATCTGACCAAACCTTGACTGTCCTCACAGTGGGTTTAACACGTCTGATGAGTGGGGAGTACTTAGGGAGCAGGAACAATGATAAGTGATCAGACTGACCAAGGTGGGGGAGGGGGATGGCTTTGTACACTTCAGTCATGTTGGCGTAGACTTTGTAGATTATTTACATTATCCCATTTATCATGTATCTATACACTGGAAATGGCTCGATTGTAATCATGGATTGCCTTTCCGCTGACTGGATAGCAGGTTATAAAAGCTTTTCACTGTACCTCAAGAGGTGACAATACAGTCAGGTTAACTTAACCGGGTCGATGAGAAACAGTTATTTGTATTGGAAGGGGGCAAGCATGTTGAGTCTCAGCCACGGCTGCTAATCACGGCAGAGCTTGCACAATGATATCAGTAGAATCTGCAAGATGTAGATGATATCAAAATAGGTCACAAAGAGCGTTACCACGGGGGTCAAACAGGAAGTAAGTCTCCTGAGCTGTCAGTTGTGTGTGTGAAATATTTACCAGAGTTATAGTTTAGTTTATTGTCACGTGTACCGAAGTAGAATGGAAAGCTTGTGTTGCATGCTAACCAGCCAGTGGAAAGACAATACATGATTACAATGGAGCCATTACAGAGTATAGATACATGATGAGCGGAATAATGTTCAGTGCAAGGTAAAGCCAGTAAAGTCCGATCAAAGCGTGGGACTGTAAGGAAACGCATACGTTAAATGGAACTAGAGTGTTATGTGTTCCTCCCAGTCATCATTGCCGTAGGGACGGTGATGCCCCAACACACACACACACGGCGGACCCAAACAGTGCTTCAATATTGAATGGGCACCAGAGAATACAGTCATGTATAGAGTGAGTGGAGCAGGGGACAGAGCACGCAGCCTTGTGACATTATATTGTTCGGCAACGAGGTATAGCAGCAGAATTAGGCCATTCAGCCCATTAAGTCTACTCACGTCATTCAATCATGGCTGATCTCTGCCTCCTAATCCCATTTCCTGCCTTCTCCCTGTAACCCTTGACACCCATTCTAATCAAGAATTTGTCTATCTCTGCCTTAAAAATATCCACTGACGGCCTCCACAGCCCTCTGTGGCAATAACTACCCTCTGACTAAAGAAGTTCCTCCTCACCTCCTTTCTAAGAGAGCTCCCTTTAATTCTGAGGCTGTGACCTCTGGTCGTAGACGAGGGAAGAAATGTTGTTGCCAATTTGTTCTGATTGTGTTTTGCTGGTGAGGAAATTAAGGATCAAATATATTGTTCCATCGTGCCAGCTGACAGTGAACGCACACACAGACCCCCGTCACAGCAATGCTGGTGTCAGACACGCAACGGCTCTGCGGGATGGGAAAGCCCGCCCATATTCCGCTACTTTAGCACGTTCACCGATGGAAGGCAGTTGTGCCGTCTACTTTCCCCACATCAGCTTACACACCTTTGTAAGTTGGCGGCTAAACCTTGCATACTTACAAAGCTCTGAACGCAAGGCACCAACTGAGTGTGGGTGTGGTTCGCCCTTCCATGCACGGACAGATACTGCACACACAGTGGTCACACACACAGCACACAGGACGGCAGCCGTTAACGGTCGCCGCTGACTTACAGGGTGTCACCGGGGGGCTGTGGTCAACATCAGCCGACTCGGACAGGTCCACAGCAGCTGCCTGACCCTGTGCTACACAGTCGATGCCAGCATCAAGGGGCAGCACTGCCAGGCATGGACAGCATCATGGTGAACAGTCCAGGGGAGACACAAAACACACACATAAAATGGCACAGAACATTTATCTCCATCTACACTACAGAGGGGTGTGGGGTCAAAAAAACAATGTGTAGTTTCACGTTTGAGGCGATGGGATTGAATGTCCATCAAATTAGAACAACAACCAGGACAAAAGCGGTTTTGCTTACAGAGATTACCAGAGACTCACACAGGCGGGTGATGACATTAGTGTAAGTGAATTGTTCCTGGGTGTCAGTAGTGAGGCAGTGGGAACTCAACTCAAGATGAAATGGAATCTGAACCCTCATTATTCCTTTAACTGATGAAAGATACAGCATGGAAACAGACCCTTCGGCCCACCGAGGTCATGCTGACCATCAATCGCTCATTCACGCTGGTTCGAGATTATCCCACATTCTCATCCACTCAAGTCCGGTCGGTTCGTACAGTCAGAAGAAACCTCTCGACCTGTTCCTTTTCTTCAGAGACGCTGGCTGGCCGGCTGAGTTACTCCAGCACTTTGTGCCTACCTGTTCACATTATTTCTATGTTATCCCACATTATCCCACTGTCTCATCCACTGTTTACATACATATATACAGAGGCTAATTAACCTGCAAACCTGCATGTCATTGGGCCAGAGACACTGAAGGAAGAGTGATATATTTCCAAGTCAGGTTCTTTTCCATTTAGATACAGCATTGAAACAGGCCCTTCGGCCCACCGAGTCCATACCGACCATCGATCACCCGATGACACTAGTTTGATATTATTCCACTTTCTCATCCACTCCCTACACACTAGGGGCAATTTACCCCAATTTAACCTACAAACCTGCACGTCTTTGGGACGTGGAAGGAAACCGGAGCAGCCGGAAGAAACCTACCTGGTCACAGAGAGAACGTGCAAACTCCACACAGACAGCACCCGATCGAGGATAGGATCAAACCTGGGTCTCTGGCGTTGTGAGGCAGCAGCTGCATCACTGTGCTGCCCCCAGATACAATAACAGTTACCTCTAAAATACCCATCCCAATCTTATTTGTAAAAAGTTAATGAAACTATGGAACTAATGTGCTACAATGCAGAGAACAATATCCAGCACTCTGGCTCTGAAGAAGGGTCTCAACTGAACTTTTCTCTTGAGATGCTGCCTGTCCCGCTGAGTTACTCCAGCATTTTGTGTCTATCTTCAGTGTAAGCCAGCATCTGCAGTTCCTTCCTATGCACTCTGTATCTTCCCTTTTGCTCTACCTATGTAATGTTAAGTTTGATTTCATTTTATATATATCCAGTATTATCTGTTTGGATGGCATGCAAAACAAAACCTTTCACTGTTTCTTGGTAAACGTGACAATAATAAACCTAAAGCAATGTCATCAAGGGCCCACTGCCCTGGCCACGCTCCCACCGTCAGGAAGAGGGTACAGGAGACTGAAACTGTCACCACCACGCACAAGAACAGCTGTTTTTTTAGTTTTGTTGTTAGGGATACAGCGCGTTAACAGACCCTTCGGCCCGCTGAATCCGCGCCGACCAGCGACCCTCGCACATTAACACTATCCTACACACACTAGGGACAATATACATTTATACCAAGCCAATTTACCAACAAACCTGTACGTCTTTGGAGTGTGGGGGGAAACCGAAGATCTCGGGGAAAACCCACACGGTCACGGGGAGAACGTACAAACTCCGCACAGACAGCGCCCGTAGTCGGGATCAAACCCGGGTCTCTGTGAGCGCTGTAAGGCAGTAACTCTACCCTTGGGTCACCGTGCCAACCTGAAACTTCTTCCCAGCAACCACTTGGCTCTTGAACATTAGACAACACTAACCTCAACTCTGAACTGCTCCATGAAGGACCGTGGAATGGTGGTGATTATTTAATTTTCTCAATTCTGTTAACCCTTGCTGTCTCCTCCCCTTCCCACCTCTCCCTCAGCCCTCGGGCCCTGGCATTCCCTCTCTCTCTCTATCTCTCCCCCACCCAAGTCGCACCAGCTTCTCATTTTCACATTACAAACAGCTTACAATGGCCTGTTTCCTTTATCATCGATACTTTTTTGCATATCTTTCATTCATTGTTCTTTATCTCTCCACATCATTGTCTATATCTCTCGTTTCCCTGATCCCTAACCGGTCTGCAGAAGGGTCTCGACCCGAAACGTCGCCTATCTCCTTCGCTCCTTAGATGCTACTGCACCGCTGAGTTTCTCCAGCTTTTTGTGTAACCTGTGGTTAGCTTATTGTTTTTTTTGTTTATAATATATTATCTGTATGTTACTGAGTTCACGGGCTTGTCATGCTGCTGCAAGTATGAATTCCATTGTTCCATTGTCGGTACAAATGTCAATTAAACTCTCTTGACTCTTATCTTGGTTTGAGTACAGTGTGGGATTGCTCGGCCAATTCATAGTGAAAACCAATTACAGCAGTGCATGTCTGTACTTGCACCGTGAGTAGTGAACTATGTGGGCTTTGATAGGAACTTGAAGGCTTTAATATCACTATAACAGATATTAGTCAATACTTCCATGAAGGTTGAGTCGCGGGTTGATAAGGTAGTCAAAAAGGCTTTAGGTACAGTGGCCTTCATCAGTCATAGTATTGAGTAGAGAAGTTAGGAGGTCATGTTGCAGTTGTACAAGACGTTGGTGAGACCGCATTTAGAGTATTGTGTTCAGTTCTGGGCACCATGTTATGGGAGAGGTTGTCAAGCAGGAAAGTGTTCAGAGAAGATTTAATAGGATGTGTGTTAAAGAAGGAACTGCAGATGCTGGAGAATCGAGGGTTACACAAAAAGCTGGAGAAACTCAGCGGGTGCAGCAGCATCTAAGGAGCGAAGGAGATAGGCGACGTTTCGGGTCGAGACCCTTCTTCAGACTGAAGAAGGGTCTCGACCCGAAACGTCGCCTATCTCCTTCGCTCCTTAGATTTAATAGGATGTTGCCGGGACTAGAGGGTGTGAGCTATAGGGGGAGGTTGAGTAAGCTGGGTCCCTATTCATTGGAGTGCAGGAGGATGAGGGGTGATCTTATAGAGGTGTATAAAATCATGAGAGGAATAGATTGGATAGACACACAGAGTCTCGTGCCCAGAGTAGGTGTATCAAGGACCAGAGGACATAGGTATAAGGTGAAGGGGAAAAGATTTAATGGGAATCTGAGGGGTAACCTTCTCACACAAAGGGTGGTGGGTGTATGGAACAAGCTGCCAGAGGAGGTAGTTGAGCCAGGAACTATACCAACATTTAAGAAACAGTTAGACAGGTACATGGATAGGGCAGGTTTGGAGGGATATGGACCAAATGCGGGCAGGTGGGACTAGTGTGGCTGGGACACGTTGGCCGGTGTGGGAAAGTTGGGCTGAAGGGCCTGTTTCTATACTGCATCGCTCTATGACTCGATTAACTTCCATAGCTGACTGGGCATTTCTCAAATCCATTAATCCAGGCCACTGGATATTCTACAGACAATTTGAAGTTTATCTTCAAGGTGTGAGAGAAAGTATTGAAGAGTTGTGAACTGTGATGCCAGAGGTCGGAACGTAGAGTGAAAGGGAGGAGGGAGCGGAGAGGAAATGGATGTGAGTCCAGGGGACAGGAAGTCGATAGGTCCGTTACCCAGTTCCTGACTTGAAGCGTTCAGATTTCTGACTGCCTTCATGAATTCACATGTTCATGGTCACTGCCTTCAAGTGAGAGTGGCTCCAGCCATCTGGTGTTTAAATTGCATCTAATTGCTACTCACTGTTCTTGCATCTTTTGGCTTCTGTTGACTGTGCCATGGGGTAAAAATCCAAAGCAATTTCAACACCTGCTGAGTAATCCGAGCTTCGGGCAAATAACCAAAGCGCAGCAGAAGTGAAGACACGGCAAACAATTAGAAAGGCAAGCAATCCAAGTTGGCCAGAGGGTGCAAGTGCTGCAGCAACTGTTAACGGCTTTGTGTCGGGAGAATGCGAGTACTGTGTGTTATTTTAATCTCCTTGTTTAAGGAAGGATATACAGACACCTTCACCCAGGTTTCACATTTCACTCCTCCTCTCCTCTCCTTATCTGACACGCTTATGTCTTCTTTTCACTTCTTAAGGTAGAGCTTAGTTTAGTTTGAAGATCCGGTGTGGAAACAGGCCCGACAGCCCACTCAATCCTCACCCAATGATCCCATTTACTCGGAGTCTTCTCCTTACAATTATCTTTTGTGCTGATGTTCATCATGCTAAGCTTTGCCGCTTTAAACATAGTTTATCTTAATGTTGCCTCCATGTTCATGATCAAGAAGCGTCCCATCAAAACGTCGTATGGCATTTCCCTCTATAGATGCTGCCTGACCCATTTTCCTCCAACACTTTTTTTGCTCAGGGTTGCAGCACTTGCAGTTTCCTGTGCCTCCTGGTTTCCATGTTATTCACTAACTGGGCCAATGCGAGACTGATGTACAACTGCATGAGGGGTATTGATAGGATGGATCCACAGAGTCTTTTACTCGGGAATTAAGAACCAGATGACATAGGTTTAAAGTGAGGGTGGGGGGAGGGGTGAAGACGAGGGGCAACTTTTTCATTTTGAGGATGGTGGGTAATGGAACAATACAACATTACAAGACGATATTGAAAGACACCTGGACAGGTATAATGGATAGGGAAGATTTAGAGAAATGGGCCAAACACCATGGGGTGAAAGGCCATGGGGACCAACCCCGATGGGGCATCTTGGTGGGTATGGGTGAGTTGGGCTGAAGGGCCTGTGTCCATGCTGCTTAAATCTACCACTGCAAATATCTGTTTCCTCGTGATTTGTCTCTTCAAATATCAGGTCAAATGCTCTTGGTAGAACCACAGGAGAAGGGTCTCGACCCAAAACGTCGCCCATTCCTTCTCTCCACAGCTGCCACACCGGCTGAGTTACTCCAGCATTTTGTGTCTACCTTCCCTTCTATCCAATGTTGCTTTCAGTGTTGCCCATTATATCCCTCTCCAGCGCACATTGTCAGGTGGGGACACGATGCTAAGTGGTCTTGTTTGCATGTGGCACAGTTACATTATGTTATCTTGTTGGTCCAACACTTACACACAATGCGCATTACTGGTGGATAATGGATTTTCTCTCCACTATGTTATTCCTACATTGTTTGCCTTTGTGGCCAAGTTGGAAACATCAGGCTGATTCTTTCATCAAAAGGTTAGTTTGATTTATTTCCTTAATTTAATCAGCAGCCTCAAATTTTTTTGAAGTGGAAAGGATTGATTACTCTCAGTCATTAGAGGGCTGGGTTTGACGCATGCTGTCAAGTGTCTGTGCCTCTCTGAGCATTGTCTTGGTGACGAACACGGTCTTTCAGTGTTATGGGCCTGTCCCACTTAGGTAATTGTTTGTGTGAGTACAGGCGACTGCCGTTAAATTTTCAACATGTTGAAAATTTTTCGGGGACGGTGGCGACAATTTTTGCTGTCGTAGGTGAATTCCATTAAAACGAATCCCTGGGAGTTGTCTATTTGGTCACCTAAGTGGGACAGCCCCATTACACAGGGGTACTGCTGTCTGTTTGTGTGCTCAAGAGGAGACTAAAACTGGGTTTCCAGTGTTCCATGAATACACTCAAAATGCAGTAAATTGGAACAGGAACCTGAGAAACAGCCCAAACACACAGAGACAGGATCGGAAACCACTCTGCCAGTATTCAAACGTTAGACCTTAGACATACAATGCGGAAACAGGCCCTTCGGCCCACCGAGTCCATGCCGACCAGCGCTTACCCTGTACAATACAATACAATACACCCTGTACAATGTGGGCCGAAGGGCCTGTTTCCGTGTTGTACAGCTCCATAACTTGACCACACAGTCAGTCCTTTGTTGTGAAGTATCTCAATTTAGGTGCGTGCAGCATCTAAGGAACATTTAAGAAACATTTAGACAGGTACATGGATAGGTCAGGTTTAGAAGGATATGGGCCAAATGCAGGCAGGTGGGACTAGTATAGATGGGACATGTGTAGGAAGGAACTGCAGATGCTGGTTTACACCAAAGATAGACGCAAAAAGCTGGATAACTCAGCGGGGCAGGATAGAAGGAATGGGTGACTTTTGGGTCGAGACCCTTCTTTGGACTGGACATGTTGGCAGGTGTGGGCAAGTTGGGCCGAAGGGCCTGTTTCCACGCGGTGAGACCCTGTGATTCTAATTCAGTTTGGGTGTGTTTCCCCACAGCACGCACACCTCTCTCACTGTTCGAGGTAGCGAGCGGCCACCATTGCAGGGAGTTACAGGGCTTCAGCCTACACACACCACACCGAGCTTCAACACTAATGTTTATCACTAAACCTACTCCCAAATGCAGGCGACATCAAACTAAGCCCAGAATAATTAGAAGCAAAATTAAGGGAGCAGACAGCAAACAAGAGAGAGACAGCGTGGGTGTGGAGAAGCACAGTTGCATGGATACAGATTTCATCAAAGAATATCGCAGAGCTTATATACTTCACAAATCAGCAGGGGTTCTGGTCTGCTGCAGGAATTCATCATTGGAGCATCAGACAGTACGATACACAAACCGGCCCTTCAGCCCACAATATCTGTGCTGAACATGATGTCACGACCAACACTCCTAGTCCTGTGCATAATCCATATCCCTCCATTCCCTGCATATCCATGCATCTATCCAAAAGTCCCTTAAATGGCACAATCACCCCCCCCCCCCCCCCCCCCCCCGCAACACGTTCCTGGCACCCACCACCCTCTGTGTAAAAACGTTGCCCTGCACATCTCAATAGACAATAGGTGCAGGAGGAGGCCATTCAGCCCTTTGAGCTAGCACTGCCATTCACTGTGATCATCCACAATCAGTACCCCGTTCCTGCCTTCTCCCCGTATCCCTGACTCCGCTATCTTTAAGCGCTCTGTCTAACTCTCTCTTGAAAGCATCCAGAGAATTGGCCTCCACTACCCTCTGAGGCAGAGAATTGCACAGATTCACAACTCTCTGGGTGAAAAAGTGTTTCCTCATCTCCGTTCCAAATGAATGAATAAGTTTATTGGCCAAGTATTCACATACAAGGAATTTGCCTTGGTGCTCCGCCCGCAAGTGACAACATGACATACAGTGACAGTTAAGAATGAAACATAAAGCATTAAACATGGCCTTCCGCTTAATCTCTCTTAAACGTTGCAACCTTCATCATGAAGCTGTGCCCTCTAGTCTTTGATATTTCAATCCTGGATAAAAGGTTCTGACTGTCCACCCTATCGCTACCTCTCATACTTTTATAGACATCCATCAGGCCTCTGGCGACCTCTGGCATTGCAGAGAAAACAATCCAAATATGTCCAACCGCTCCCCGTGGCAACCATAGATGCCGAGGAAAGGTAAACTTCTCAGGAACACCAGGTTAACTAAATTTAAATGTGCCACCCACTGCAAGTCAGCAAGTCAGCAAGTTAAAACACATTATTTTAAATATGTTTAAGAAACAACTGCAGTTGCTGGACAAATCGAAGGCAGACAAAAATGCTGGAGAAACTCAGCGGGTGAGGCAGCATCTATGGAGTCGAGACGGGTGAAGATGGGGCATCTTGGTCGGCATGGACAAGTTGGGCCGAAGTTGTGCTGTGCGGCTTGGAACAAAATTAATTTCACTTGGAGTTTCTCATTGACCCGAAACGTCGCCTATTCCTTCGCTCCGTAGATGCTGCCTCACCCGCTGAGTTTCGCCAGCATTTTCATCTACCGTCTTTTAGTTTTATTATATATCTATTTAAACTTTGATTACATAACAGCATTAAATTCAGATAAAAGTCCCGCATTGTGCAACCTGATTAATCAATAACAGCACGAGAAAAGAACAATTACCAGCTTTGGTTTGTTAAAAGGTTGTGTCGCACAGAGGGCAGTATTAACGTGGCAGGTTGGTGTAAATAATGACTTACCCTTCCCTTCCTCGTCTTCAGTTGTGGCATTGGAGCTCTCTGTGGATCCCTGTGAAAGAGAAGTATTATTTTAAACTGGTGCAGACCCCACCAAACATTGGTCAGACTGTGGACCATTCAGGTGAAGGAGAGAGAAGGCTGAGGGGGCTATGAGAGAGGTTGGGCAGACTGGGACTTCATTTCGTGGAGCGCAGGAGTGCATAAAATCACAGGTAGACACAAAAAGCTGGAGTAACTCAGCGGGACAGGCAGCATCTCTGGAGGGGATAGATTTGGGTGAGTGGGGAGGGGGAGGGGGAGGGGAGGGGTGGGGGTCATGAACGAGAATACATGGTTTGAGAGGAAAAATAATTTTATAGGAACTTGAGGGGTAACCTTTTCACACAGAAGTAGAACTCGCTGCCAGAGAAGGTAGTTCAGACAGGTGCTATAACAAGGGAACACAAAAGGCTGGAGAAACTCAGCGGGTGCAGCAGCATCTAAGGAGCGAAGGAGAGAGGCGACGTTTCGGGTCGAGACCCTTGTTCAATATTTATAAGACATTTACACAGGAACATGGATAGGAAAGGTTTAGCGGGATATGGGCCAAACATGGGCAGGTGAGCCGACTGAAGATGGGGCATCTTGGTCGGCATGGACAAGTTGGGCCGAAGGGCCTGTTTTGTGCTGTGTGGCTTGGCACAAAATGAATTTCACTTGGAGTTTCTCATTGATCGGAATGTCTAATGGCACCATGTGAACTGGAGACTGAGTAGGCCCGACAGTGATTTGTCTACTTTAGAAATCAATTCAGTCCTCACACTGTGACAAATGGAACTCAGAAAGCAAACCGCAGCTTCATAGCTTGATAAAAGCAAGTTGAATTTTCAGCACCCAGGAGAGAATGGAGACGAGGTCCTGATTCAATAATATGTCTGTAAAATTAATCCCAGTCACTTACAGCAGGGTACCAAATCAGCAAACCTACAAACCTCACCACCCCCTTCTACCCATCCCCCTCTTCCATGCACACCTATTTCTTCACTCCTCCCCATCCCCCAACTATATCCTTTCCTCCGGCTTCACAATGCCTACTTCTTCTAACCGCATCTTACACCTTTTGCCTTTTCATTTCTGGCCTTTGTCCAACCATCACCTATCACCTCCCCCCCCCCACCCCCGCCACCTGTATCCACCTATCACTCACCAGGTTTTGTCCTGCCCCTCCTCTCCTCCAGCTTTCTTCTCCCCCACCCCCACCCACCACAATCAGGCTGAAGAAGGGTTCTCTATCCATGTTCTCCATGACCTGCTGAGTTACTCCAGCACTTTGTGTCTTTTTTGTTGTTGTTGTAGTAAACGAGCATCTGCAGTTCCTCGTTTCTACAGCTCCATTCTGGCTGGACTTGTGGTGTCATTGATACACAGAAGAGTTCCAAAGGTTACACATACAGCTACGGAGATCTACTGCTTCTGAAACAATAACTAATTGTGGCATTGGGTAGCAGCAACCAAGTCCTAAACGAACAGGTCTGAAGAAGGGTCTCGACCCGAAACGTCGCCTATCTCCTTCGCTCCTTAGATGCTGCTGCACCCGCTGAGTTTCTCCAGCCTTTTGTGTAACCCTCGATTCTCCAGCATCTGCAGTTCCTTCTTTTAACTCCTAAACGAACAGTGTGCTTTACAACTTTATTACGCTAGGTACAATTAGCTGTTGTTGGTCAAAATGGGTTCTTGCCATCTTCTGTCAATGAGGAATCTTGATGTAATTGTACCAGTCAATTAAATCAGACATCTACAAGAGTTTATTGAGTTTCAATTCAATCTATTACAGGGCACTTTAACATGCTTAAGGGCATGTCCCACGTGACAACTGCCGGCATCATTGACTGACGCATCAGTTCACCAAAAAGGTCGTGGCGTGAAGACGTATTGACGCGGGTGTCTCCTCAGGTGTCGCAACGTTTTTTTTGTCGCCACTGGATATTGAAATGTTCAAATTATTTCGGTGACCCTGATACGTCAGTCAATGACACTGAAAAAATCACCACGTGGGACAGGCCCTTCAAGATAATTCTTGATGTGGATGTATAATTTGTACGGAAAGATTCTGGAATCTAGTTTAGATAAATATGAGTTTTGGGAAGCAGAAACCACGCATTGGGAAATTCTTGAGAAAAGTAACCCGTGATAGATTTCAATGCAGATACTGGAATCTTGAGCAAAACACAATGTGCTGGAGGAATGTAGCAGGTCAGGAAGCATCTCTGGAGGACGTGGATAGGTGACATTTTGAGTCACAGCCTCTGTCCCTAACCATGTCTTGAAAGTTTCCAGTGAACCAGCCTCCACCACCCTCTGAGGCAGAGAATTCCACAGACTCACAACTCTCTGTGTGAAAAAGCGTTTCCTCGTCTCTGTTCTAAATGCCCATCATTGATATACACGGCCCTTACATTGTAATAAGAAATCTTTACTTGTATTCACATATTGAAACAATAAAGGCCAGCGTTCCATATACTTTCCAAATAGCCTGAACATAGACTTACAGTGAGTGGCATGAAAAGACATCCATGTTCCATAGTGACATCAACATTTCCTAATCTTTCACCATTTAGAAAGTACTCAATATATTTGTTTCTCCTGCCATATCACAACAATTACTTTATCTTCCTAATGTAAAACATTAATATATTTTGATTGTAAAAGTCTCATTGTTCATATTCCTACGAGATAGGAGCAGAATTTGGCCATTCGGCCCATCAAGTCTACTCTGCCATTTAATCATGGCTGATCTATCTCTCCCTCCTAACCCCATTCTCCTGCCTTCTCCCCATAACCTCTGACACCCGTACTGACCAGGAATCTATCTATCTCTGCCTTAAAAATATCCATTGGAATTAATGTTTTTGCCATTTGACTCAATCTCAAGCATTTTGGAAGAAGGAACAGCTGATAGAAAGTGGACATTAAACTGGTACCTTGATGCCATCTGTGGGGTTGTGGACCACTGTTGTCTGTGGTTCCTGAATAAAAAAGGGAAGGAGACAGATTTATCAATATTTCAACTCAACACATTTGTAGCATTTTACCTCTTCTTTTAAAAAAAGGAAAGTTATATTATTTTTGCAGTTAAACACTTTGAACTCGGAAAGAAAGCATTGTCTGATCCCTTGCTGTGTTAAGAGAGAAAAAAACACTTTGAAATGGCTGGTTAGGTTTGAAGATCTCACACATGGCTTACTTTCCAGTCACTGGCCTCTGAAACTCGCTGTAAACTCATCCAGTCCTGGGTTATCAGATCACCGACTGTGTGTAAGTGTGACATTTGGTGAATTCTAGAGCGGGCCGCAGAAACGGGTCCAAAGGCATTCCGTCACTTACTTTGACCAAGATGGACTTGGCGGTGAGTGGACAAGTGTTCGGGGGCAAATAAATGGTTCAAGGGCTACCTCCAGCACGCAGGCCTAGCCCCAAAATAACAGTGACAGGACCTTCTAGCGTACAGCCATTAGGAAGGCGGTCAGCAGTTTTGAGGACAATCGCTGAAGCTGACCCGTTAGTGCCAGAGGCAGGAGGAAGCCTGCAGCCCTGAATCCCCCCCCCCCCCCACCCCCCACAGTGGCCATCATGTGCCCCCGCGTGTGTGGCTCCGACACGTTGGATGCCACACACAAGACTGCACAACCATGCTATCGCCATCTACAACCAGCCACCAGCGCCAGAGGGCAAGTGGAGCAGGGAAGGTCTCTATGGACTTGCCACAACATGCCTACGTTCTTAAAAAAAAACCAAGATCCAAAAATACAAACGGCAGCCCAATTGACTGGCATGGTTGGGGATTATCCCAGGTAGGGCTTTGAGGTACGGTAACAATTCCTTTATCTATAGTGTATATCTCTGGTCATCCCATTACAGGATGGATGTGGATGCTTTGGAGAGGATGCAGATGAGGTTCACCAAATGCTGCCTGGATCAGAGGGTTGGCCAAGCTTGGATTTTGCTTTCCTCTGGAGCTCCAGAAGCTGTGGAAGGGACCTGATAGAAGGATATAAAATTACAAGAAGTATAGATACGGTAGACAGTCAGAACCTTTCTCCCAGGGTAGGAATGTCAGATGTTAAAGGGGGCATAGCTTTAAGGTGACAGGGGGCAAGCTTCACAGATGAGCAAGTTTAGTTTTTACACAGAGAATGGTGGGCGCTTGGAAAGTGCTGCCAGAAGTGGTGGTGGAGGCAGACACGACTATGGCATTTAGGAGGCTTTTGGATGGCATGTGCAATATATGCAAAAATAATTTCACTCGGCAGTTGGATATGTGACAAATACAGCTTCATTGACTATTGAAATTAACCGCTATGCAGAATATAAATGTACATAAGAACACAACGCTCAGAGAAACACATCTACAGCAGAGTAAGATGAAAGAGAACACAGGTACCATTGTGGCTGTGGGAACGGTCTCCTTTGGGATGTTGACTACGTTGTTTTTGCTGTTGTTGGTTTGCGGCTGTTCAGGGAACAGAAATGAACAGGTTACAGCAGCACAGAAGTTGACTCGTCCTCAGATTCTGATTCAGGTACCTTCATGCTCCTGGCACAGGGAGAGAGAAACTTATGGAAAGAAAGAGAATTTCTTTTGGAAGGTCAGACGCTATATATACCAGCCGTGTCATCGATGGTCACCCAGCAAACAAAAGGCTGTGCAGGGCAGCATTTCAAGTAGTGTTGAGCAACTGATTACATCCAAGGATGAAATCTACCTAAACAAGCATTTATACCCAAACTGCAAGAGTGTTGGAGTCATTCCACATCTTCTCAGCACTACTAACATTTTGATTTATTCTTATATTTAAATTATCCTCAAATGTTTTAATTGGTTCTACAAACATTATATTGCTACATCTTAGCTCTGACTCCATCTCATTGCCATGACAGCAACCTGTAATATCACATCCCACTTTAGGGAAAGACAGTTTTGGTTATGGACTCATAGAGAGATACAGTGTGGAAACGCCCACGTTTGGCCCATATCCCTCCAAACCTGTCAAATCCATGTAAAATTGCGTTTTACAATTGGTTATTGCATTAACAAAACCCCGAATAAACGGGGACATTGCTATTAGGGGACTTTGGGTTAAAACCATAGGTCCGTAGGGACAACTTCTCAGAGGGAATGGTGAAGCTACACAATTCACTACCTCAGGAGGTGGTGGAAGCTGGAGAACTGGAGGCATTTGTGGAGGAGAGAGATAAATGTTTGAAAGATTGGGAATTGAGGGTCATGTGGAATTGGCAGTGGGGGAGTTGGCACTAGGGGCAGATCAACCGTGTTCACACCGAGGGTGCGGTACACCAGAGGGACCCAATGGCCGAGCCCTGCTTATATATTCTTGTGTTCTTGTGGATTCACCTTGTGAATAAGTTCATCACTTATCTTAAAAAGAGTTTAGATACCAACAAAAGAATTGTTGCTATTTACTTTGTATGCAGTTGCTTATTTTCAAATGGGATGTTCTTCTCTTCTTGCATATGGCGAGCACAGCTTAAAGTTGTAGGACAACTTGTTCTATTTGATCATATGTGATTGTGCACGCCGGGTTGATTGCATTCGGCGAAACAGGGTGGACCACGTGAAGGTTGCAATCTCCCACCCATAGATGGGATGTTAAAAGGAGCCCTCATCTACAGCCTGAGTAGAGTGAAATAAACCCACATGGTTCCACTGCCAAAGGTGACCAGGACAGTTCTCCCCACTAATACTTAATCTGAAGTATTGAAGATCTGGTCTGAAGAAGGGTCTCAACCCGAAACGTCACCCATTCCTTCTCTCCAGAGATGCTGCCTGTCCCGCTGAGTTACTCCAGCATTTTGTGCCTATCTTCATTTGTCATATTTAATAATCCTCCATCAACATCTCATTCAAGATGTGTCTGCAAGATCATCCCATGGCAGTGGGATCTTGTGTGTATCTTGCTTCTTCTTCAGTCAATGAAGTGGGATGTAACAGCGACCAAGATATCTGCAAGAGCGTCAAAGGTTGTGTTGAGTACTATACAAGCGCTAGTTCTTTCTTCTTTCAGGCTGTCTTTGTGTCGGTGTAGAGGTTCATGCCTCGCATCAGATCATGTCTACACTGCCCCATTTTGGCTTCAAATGAGCTTCAGTGAACGTTCTAACTGCGGATTTAACAACGAAAGGCAGCACAATCTTCAATAACCGGGACTGACATCACGGAGTGTGGTAGCGGGTCAGACAGCTGCTCGAGAGAAAATAAATAAGTGACGTTTCAGGTCAAGACCTCTGGAACGTCACCGATTCCTTTTATCCAAAGATGCTGCCTGAGCTGCTGAATTACTCCAGCTTTTTGTGTCTACCTTTAGTTTAAACCAGCATCTGCAGTTCCTTCCTGGGGTTGTGTTGGATTGAGTCTAACCCTAAACTGACTCATTTACTGAGTGCCCATCTGACTTCAAGGACACTTCAGGGAATGTACTAAAACCTCCCTTGTGATCTTGAGCATTGCAAGGATACACCTCGCCTCCCCAGTCCTGGAATGTCTATATGTGTCATTCTGCTGGAATTCAAACCCACTGTACCTCCCCATCCCCCTCCATTCGCCAGCTCACAAATGCAGGTACAGGGAATTAATAAAAGATTTCAGAACTCAGACTAGAATTTAGAGATTAAAGATATGGCGCGGAAACAGGCCCTTTGGCCCATCGAGTCCGCGCCGACCAGCGATCCCCGCACACTAACACTATGCTACACACAATTATACCAAGCCAATTAAACCTGTACGTATTTGGAGTGTGGGATGAAACTGGGGATCCTGGAGAAAAGCCACGCAGGTCACGGGGAGAACGTGCAGACTCCGTAAAGACAGCTCGTGTAGTCAGGATGGAACCCGGGTTTCTGGCGCTGTGAGGAGGCGTGAGCCACCGTGCCGCCCCTGAATGAACATGGTGATTGGTTGATGTTTGTTGGGTGCATGGTCCCAGTGCTGCAGGAGGTGATTTACGGACCTATAAAGCCAATGGAAGGGCAGCGCGAGTATTTTCCCATCTCTCTAGATGTGCCCGCTCACAAGTGCAGCTCCTCCATTACCTTTAGAGAAACTTGATGCACCACGCACCACAACCCAAATACAATTCATCTTAATTCTAAAATCTTCACTTGATTCACTGCCTGAACAGGGGAGAGAACTTCGGAAATCTTTAGTCGAAGCCCGCCAAGTCAGCGCAGGTCATCAGCTCCTCGTTTACAATAGTCTCATTTTATTCTGCAACCCTCCATTCCTATCAACTCCTCCTCCCGAGGTTTCACCATTCACATACGTACTAAGGGCAAAATACAATGGCCAATTAACCCCAACGAGCCACACCTTGTGGGATGGAGGGAGGAAACTGGAGCATCTGCTAATGACGGAATGGTGGCGCAGCGGTAGAGTCGCTGCCTCACAGCCACAGAGACCCGGGTTCCATCCTGACTACGGGTGCTGTCTGTACGGCGTGTGCACGTTTTCACTGTGACCCGTGGGTTTTCTCCGGGTGCTCCGGTTTCCTCCCACGCTCCAAAGATGTGCGGGTTTGTAGGTTAATTGGCCTCGATGAAAATTGTCCCAAGTGTGTTTGAAAGTGTTAATGTGCGGGCATCGCTGGTCGACGCGGACATGTTGGGCCGAAGGGCCTGTTTCCGTGCTGTCTATCTAAAGTGTAAATGTGGGGAATCGTGCAGCCCATACGGTGAGCACAGCATCAAAGTCAGGATTCAAGCTGGGAGGCAGCAGCTCTATTTGTGTTCTGCTCATTTAATGAAGAAATGCTTTTTGGAAGCTGCCCTGCACAATCTGGCTTTGTTTGCGTCTTCCTGAAGGTCGCACTTCATAATTCTCTGCTCCAAGCAGGCCGAGCTACTGAACATGTTCAAGGCTGAGCAGATAGATTATTTGGACTGCAAGGAAACTGCAAGCTCTCAGGATTAGGCAAGAAACTGGAAATGGGTCTGTCAGTTTGATCAGCTGTGCTGTCAAACTGAACGGCAGAGCAGAACTGAGCGACTGTGTGACCTACTCCTATTTATATATTAAATTGTTCATACACTAGACCAAAAGTGCCTCAATGGCAACCAACCCCTGTGCCTCTCTTCCTCAAATATGAACTGCTTGATGCCAATACAACATAGAAGGGTCTGGAGTTTAGAAGGATGAGGGGGAATCTTATTTAAACATATAACATTATTAAGGGTTTGGACACGCTAGAGGCAGGAAACATGTTCCCGGTGTTGGGGGAGTCCAGAACCAGGGGCCACAGTTTAAGAATAAGGAGTAAACCATTTAGATCGGAGATGAGGAAGCACCTTTTCACACAGAGAGTTGTGAGTCTGTGGAATTCTCTGTATCAGAGGGCGGTGGAGGCCGGTTCTCTGGATGCTCTCAAGAGAGAGCTAGATAGTGCTCTTAAAGATAGCAGAGTCAGGGGATATGGGGAGAAGGCAGGAACGGGGTACTGATTGGGGATGATCAGCCATGATCACATTGAATGGTGGTGCTGGCTCGAAGGGCCAAATGGCCTACTCCTGCACCTGTTGTCTATTGTCTGCATGTGACCCATATCCCTCCATTCCCAATGTGTTTATCTTAAAGCCACTTAAACGGCACTATCATATCTGCTTCCACCACCATCCCAGGCAGCCCGCTCCCGATACTCACCACACTTTAAATAGCTTACCTCCACATCTCCTTAAACTTTCCCCTCTTATCTCTGGTCTTTGATTTAGACAATAGACAATAGGTGCAGGAGTAGGCCATTCGGCCCTTCGAGCCAGCACCGCCATTCAATGGGATCATGCCTGATCATCCACAATCAGTACCCCGTTCATGCCTTCTCCCCATATCCCCTGACTCCGCTATTTTTTAGAGCCCTATCTAACTCTCTCTTGAAAGTATCCAGCGAACCTGCCTCCACCACCCTCTGAGGCAGAGAATTCCACAGACTCACCACTCTCTGTGAGAAAAAGTGTTTCCTCGTCTCCGTCCTAAATGGCTTACTCCTTATTCTTTCCACCCTGGGAAAAAGGTTCTGACTGTCTACCCTATCTCTTAATTTTATGTATTTCCATGAGATCCCGTCTCAAACTCCGACAATCAGAGAGAACTAATTAGTTTGTCCGACCTCACCCTGTAGCTAATGTCCTCTAATCTAGGTGGCATCCCAGTGGATCTTCTCAGTACTATCTCCAAAACCCACACACCCTATTACATGTGGGACCTTCACTGCTTGGTACTTCGACCTGGTGGACTCAATTGGACTCAGTTTCCAGCTGGGGTGCATCCTAACCACACAGCAATCCCCCCACATCCTAGTTTCAACATTGATCATAGAGTCATAGCATGATAGGGCAATACACCATGGGAACAGGTCCTTCGGCCCAACTTGCTCATGCTAACCAAGATGCCTCATCTACACTAATCTGGACAAACTCTCGACCCGAAACGTCACCCATTCCCTCTCTCCAGAGATGCTCCCTGTCTCGCTGAGTTACGCCAGCATTTTGTGTCTGTCTTCGGTGTAAACCATCATCAAACCCACACTTCTTTGGGATGTGGAAGGAAACAGGAGCATCTGGAGAAAACCCACAGTCACAGGGAGATCATGCAAACTCCACACAGACAGTACCCGAGGTTAGGGGGAGGGGTCACAGCGGGAGAGTTGCTGCCTCACAGCGCCAGAGACCCGGGTTCCATCCTGACTACGGGTGCTGTCTGTACGGAGTTTTTACGTTCTCTCTGTGACTGCGTGGGTTTTCTCCGGGTGCTCCGGTTTCCTCCCACACTCCAAAGGTGTACAAGTTTGTAGGTTAATTGGCTTTGGTAAAAATTGTACAATTGCCCCTAGTGTGTAGGGCAGTGTTAGTGTACGGGGCGATCGCTGGTCAGTGTGGACTCGATGGGCCGAAGGGCCTGTTTCAGCGCTGTATCACTAAAGTCTAAAGTAACATTAGGATTGAACATTCGGGTTCTGGCGCTGTGTGATGCCACATCGATGCCTTATCGAATTTATTTTACTTAATTTTGTAACTTTAATGACAAATTTTTAATCGCCAACTTTCATAAGCCGTTTGCAAGATAAACGACACCCAGTTGGTTTATCAGGATGAAACATACCCATGAAGAAAGGTCGGATGTTTTGAGTCTTGATCCTGTGGAATTAAACTATTCGCTAAGCAGGCAAGCCTAAAAATTGGTAACAACGCAAAAAATATTGTCACAGTCTTCAATGAATCAACGCATGCAGGTTTCTTGTGTGCTGTCGTCAGGAATGAAAGATAGGACTTCACTTGGAATAAGCAAATTAGAGGCATCAGCAAGATCTCAAGACTGGTGCTTTTACACATCTGAAGACAGTTACAGTGGGAAAGTTCACACAAGACAATATGAGTTGGGGTGAAAATGACAAACGACAGTCGAGGGCACAGGCATGGTTAGATCTGCCCCGGCAACACCACGGCATGGGCTGAGGGAATGACGGGATGGTCCGTGTACTCGGTGATCACAAGGCGTGAAAGATGAGGTGAAGATGATGTAGTTGGAAAAGTTCCTCACCATTAAAGGGACACAGCAACTGGACTTCCTTTTCTGTACAGTTCAGTGCACGAGGAGGAAAAGAACAAGACATTGCCACTGGTTAGATCGGAGAAGCACAAAGGTTTTGAGGAGGGACAGATGGATTGTAATTACAACATGGGTCCGCCAGAGATACCTTCTAATTGAGATGCGCAGTGGCGCAGCGGTAGAGTTGCTGCCTCACAGCGCCAGAGACCTGGGTTCAATCCTGACTACGGGTGCTGTCTGGACAGAATTTGTACGTTCTCCCCGTAAACTGCGTGGGTTTTCTCCAGGCGCTCCGGTTTCCTCCCACACTCCAAAGACGTACAATGTTTGTAGGTTAATTGACCAGTAAAATTGTAAATTGTCCCGAGTGTGTAGGGTAGTTAGTGAGTTAGTGTGCGGGGATCGCTGGTCAGCGCGGACTCGGGGGGGACAAAGGGCCTGTTTCCACGCTGCATCTCTAAACTAAACTAATCTACCGTATGTTTTTCGAGCACAGCAGATATGAGCAGTACTGGAAAATAAAATGACTCATTCTAATTGCACCATCAAATGGCAGGTAGCTGTCTTTTTAATTCTTCACCGTTGTTACAAGTCAAGGGTTTATTGACCAGAGGTTGAAGTGGAGCAGTGATTGAGATACAGGGATTAGTGGAGGGGCTTGGTATAAAGAACCGGGGGGGGGGGGGGTGTCTTACCTTCCAAGCCCTAAAGGTCGGCTGCAAGGAATGGGACAATGGATTTTGTGGGCAGATCAGAATGGAGGCGACGGCTACAACGGCCCTTTGTGGCCAGATGCAGCTGAGACTGTGAATTGGTGCCAAAATGGCGACTCTTGCTTATAGACCGTCGTATACACTCTGTATTAACTGGGGGATTGTGGTTATGTATGGTGATGGTCTTGCTGAGCTGTATGCAAAAAAAGTAGTTCACTGTACCTTGGTACACGTGGTAATGAAGAAACCATTGTACCTTTGAAGGGAGTTGAGTAGATATTAGGACATGACCTTTGTCTCCAGTGGAACATGAGGGGTAGTAGGTGGGCATTGGAGAAGTTGTGTTGAACATTTAACAATGAACCTGCCAAAGACATTGTCACAGCTATGAGTACGTCATTGGTGCAACATGGCCATTGAAGCCAAGACGTATCCCTGGTGTAAGATGGCCACTCGAGAGACATGGAGAGAGGCCAAACAATTAGAATGAGAGACTTGGCATGGTTATCAGTGTGACTGAGCAGAGCATATGGCCTGAAATCTTACTGCTGATCCAATGCTTCCACTCTTGATTGAGACAGAAAGAACACCGTATTCGATTTTTACCTGCCAAGCCAATTAGTTAGCAAGCCCAAACCTAGAGGAGATTCTGCAGTTAGCAGACAAGTCCTGTACACTCACTATGTTGAACCTTACTGCTACCGGTGACACTGTTGTGCTCTGGTCCATCAAACATTCACGTCTGTTGTTCCCAGCCATTCCTCCAATGGCAGATTACTTAAAATTCTTATTTAAGCTGCTAAATGAACTATTATTTAAACGGGTGGCATGGTGGTCCAGTGGTAGAGTTGCTACCTTACAGCGCCAGGGTCCTGGGTTCGATCCTGACTACGGGTGCTGTCTGTGCAGAGTTTGCACGTTCTCACTGTGACCTGCTTGGTTTTCTCCGGGTGCTCCGGTTTCCTCCCATACTACAGAGACGTGCAGGTTTGTAGGTTAATTAGCCTCTGTAGATCTACTAGTGTGGTGGATAGTGCTAATGTATGGAGATCGCTGGTTGACGCAGACTCAGTGGGCAGTTGGGCATGTTTCCACGCTGTATCTCTAAACTAAACTAAACTACATGTATATTCCAAAATTAATTAGCATTAAATACGAGCAACCACCATTGTGGATTGGTTTCTACATAATACCTAGAGGCTACCATCTTCCTGGGGCAGTCAGCTCCAAAGCAGGTTAAGATTGAGGATGTGGTCCAAACTCCATTTTTGTTGGTATATGATACAGCATTTCTAAATGCACTAATTATTTATAGGTCAAGCTATTAATTAACTCGGCTTGCTAGTTGATAAAGCAACTTCTTTAATTGGGAGACAGAGCAGGGCCGAAGATCAGCTTCATCTTGCCTAAGGGGACACCGCTTGCTACAGTGTCATAACACTGAGCAGCCAACGTCATGATCACTCCTCCACCCCAACATGTTGGACCTGTCTCAATACTCCTACTTGTGGCTGACTGGGGAACTGATTCTCATCGTCGAGCTGGACAAAAATGCTGGAGAAACTCAGTGGGTGGAGGAGCAGCACCTCATATTCCGCTTGGGTAGTTTACACCCCAGCGGTATGAACATTGACTTCTCCAATTTCAGGGAGTCCCTGCTTTCTCCTTCCTTCCCCTCCCCTTCCCAGCTCTCCCACAGCCCACTTCCTCTGCCTCTTCCTTTCTTCTTCCCGCCCCCACCCACCCTCACATTAGTCTGAAGAAGGGTCTCGACCCGAAACGTCGCCTATTCCTTCGCTCCATAGATGCTGCCTCCCCCTCTCCTCTCTCATCATCAAGCTGGTAATCTCACAGGCTACACACGTCTGACTGGGTACGGGATCATGCAGAGACCACCGAGTCTCCATGAACTGCTGAATAAAGGGGTCATTCTTCAGAATTCAGACATGGGCTGGGGGTATCTCCAGCAGGTCTGGCAATTAATGGCCGTCCCTAATTTCGCTTGTCAAGCCCTGTTAAACTCTACGCAAAATACAAAAATATACACTAAATGCTATTCCCTTTTGTGCTGGGTAGACAAGAAATGCTGGAGAAACTCTGGGTGAGGCAGCATCTATGGAGAGAAGGAATAGGCGACGTATTGGGTGGAGACCCTTCTTCAGACCCTTTATCCTGTATCTGTACACCATGCATAGTCTTTTCGCTGGCTGGATAGCACGCAACAAAATGTTTTTCACTGTACCATGGTATACTTGACAATAATACACTGAACTAAACTACAGAAAACTTACATCACTTCTAGAATTCAGATCCTTGGCCCATGTTGGGACCATCAATATTATATGATCTAGAGCCGTGATCCTGGGAAAACCTAAACTAGGCGTCAGTGGGTGGGTTATTGGTGAATTAGTGTGTCAATGGCGGCTTCCATCACTCTGCTAATGGTTAGGAAGTGTTTAGACAATTATCTACAGAGGTTAGTGAAGGAACTGCAGATGCTGGTTTACACTGAAGATAGACACAAAATGCTGGAGTAACTGAGTGGGTCAGGCAGCATCTCTGGAGAAAAGGAATGGGTGACGTTTCTGGTCGAGCCTGACGAAAGGTCTCAACATGTAACATCAAAAATAAATTGGATAGGTATATGGACGGGAAAAGAATGAGGGTTATGGTCTGAGTGCAGGTAGATGGGACTAGGTGAGAGAAAGTATTCGGCACGGACTAGAAGGGCCGAGATGGCCTGTTTCTGTGCTGTAATTGTTATATGGTTATATCACCCATTGCATTTCATCAGAGGTGCTGCCTGAGCTGCTGAGATACTCCAGCATTTTGAGTCTAACTGGCCATAATGAGGTTAAGGGGCTGCTCTGTCTTGTGGGAGGACCGTAGAATTGGGGACCAACAGGACGTCGGGGGAGGTGGGGGCACAGAAAACTAAGTGTAGCACCAGGTGTGCGATGGGGGCAATCGTGAGCGAGGTCTAATCCAAACCTTCCTAAAGTCCCCATCAGCCTTCCAAAGTAGCCTCACAATCCCCAAACGCTGCTTTGCAACCTGACTCTAACACAGTCAATGCCTCCAGAAATGCTTCACAGTGTACCCTTACCCATAATTAACCCACAGGGCCTCATAACAAGATACGGAGGAAAGATCTTGGAGCTTTTAAATGGAGGACGAGAGATCAAGAGGTTGGTGAAGGAATTCATGACCTTCAGAACTTGTCTCAACAGTCAGACACCATGGCACCTTTGGGAAGGAGATGAGGAGGAATTTCTTTAGTCAGTAAAATACCTGCCACAGATGGCTGTGGAGGTCAAGTCAATGGATAGTTTTAAGGCGGAGATTGATAGGTTATTTATTAGTACACGTGTCAGGGGTTATGAGGAGAAGGCAGGATAATGGGGTTGAGAGGGAAAGATATTCAGCCTTGATTGAATGGCGGAGTAGACTTGATGGGCCGAATGTCCTAATTCTGCTCCTATTACATGAACAGACCCTTCAGCCCATTGAGACAGTACTGACATTAAACACCCATTTACACTACACTAATCCCATGTTATTCTCAGTGGACTGAAGCGGTCAAAGCACAGCTGTCGATGGTGGATCAATGAAAAGCAGGGCTGAGCAAGAGGTCGGAGCTGACGGAGGACGGAGCACAAGGGCCTTGGAAGGTTGCAGGGCCACAGGGGGGTTACACCGATCGGGGTGGGACAGACCACACAGGGGATACGGACACAGGGTCAAGGGGCACGGACAATAAGAACTGCCTTATGTTTCCTCTCCACGTCCTGAGGTCGAAGAGCATGGCGAACGCAGATCGCAAGGAACAAAGGCAGGGAAACCTGTTTAGCAGAAGATCTGGTCCTGGCAGCCGTCCTCTGTGATAAATAAAGAGGAATCTGCCTCTTTGAATATCAACATAATCTGGGTCTAGCTGTCTTGGTTGCCATGGATACACAGCAGAAAAGCATCAGACAGCGTTTACAAAAGCAAAATGTAGCTTAATAATGGGAATATGAAAGATTCAATATGCTGGGGTAAACATAATGAAAGATGTAGATCTCATAATTTTTCCTCGGAGACAGGACATACACAAACCCACTGGTATTTTTATTTGTTAGTGGCGCGTTATTTAATATTAATAATATTGTTATCATAATTGTAAGGATGACTGTACACTTAACATGCAGATAATTGAAATCTAATGTCTTTAAATCATTTTTCAAATGTTTGCCGTAAGATGATTTGATATTTATTTAAATGTATTACTAATATATTACACATTCATGTGTTGATATTCAATCTTAAACCTTTACAAAGAGCCCACAGGCTGGTTGGATGTTCCACGCCAATTGATATTGATAAGAGTCTCAATTCTACTGTGTATTTAGGAGAATGATTAACTGAGGTTAATGGCACTGTCTTCAAATGGACGCGACTTTTTTGGCGACTGCCGGCACCCGTCATAGTCACAGCAGCCAGCGGCGACCAGAACAAGGTACGACTCTTTGGGCGACTACTCACGGCCATACAGGCTTCACCCCGCGACTTGTCGCATGTGTGGTCGTGAGTCGTCCCCTCAATCCCCTCAATCGCCGTAACATGTCGACATTTTTCGGCGACCTATGACGGGTGGCGGCAGACGCCGAAAAAGTTGCGTAAGTGGGACAGGCCCGTAAGGCTTTAATGTGCAACCGTTCTTGGTGTCAATCTTCCTCTAAGTAAGTGTGGTCAATAGCTCAGCTTCAGGGCCACCAGTTCTGCCGACTCTAGGTGATGTCATTAGGAAATTGACCGGTTTGTCTGCTAAACAGTGGCACAGCGGTAGAGTTGCTGCCTTGCAGAGCCAGGGACCCGGGTTTGGTCCTGACTACGGGTGCTACCTGTACGGAGTTTGCACGTTCTCACCATGATCTGGGCTAGGTTTTCCCCGGGTGCTTCAGTTTCCTCCCACACTCCAAAGACGTACAGGTTTGTAGTTAATCGGCTTAGATAAAAATTGTAAATAGTCCCTAGTGTGTAGGATAGTGTTAGTGTTTGCGGGGGTGTCGGATTGGACTCAGTGGGCCAAAGGCTCTGTTTCTGCTCTGCATCTCTCAACTAAACTAAACTGACCTCCCCTCTCACTGACTATATTCAGCCACTGACGTTGATTTAATCCGACTTGTCTCTCGAGTCGACACAAATATTTGTGCAGACTGGAGATTGGGATCAGAGACAGGGATAATATTTAGGATGTGACCAATTCAGACCATGCCTGGATGAGTTAGATGCAGAGCAACTTCTGTCAATGGGCATGTCTGCCTTCCGCTCCAACAAGTGTTGCAATTCCAATTCCCCAAGACCACCACATCATGTAAACATAGAAAATAGGTGCAGGAGTAGGCCATTCGGCCCTTCGAGCCTGCACCGCCATTCAATATGATCATGGCTGATCATCCAACTCAGTATCCTGTACCTGCCTTCTCTCCATACCCCCGATCCCTTTAGTCACAAGGGCCACATCTAACTCCCTCTTAAATATAGCCGATGAACTGGCCTCAACTACCTTCTGTGGCAGAGAATTCCACAGATTCACCACTCTCTGTGTGAAAAATGTTTTTCTCATCTGGTCCTAAAAGACTTTCCCTTTATCCTTAAACTGTGACCCCTTGTTCTGGAGTTCCCCAACATCGGGAACAATCTCCCTGCATCTAGTCTGTCCAACCCCTTAATTGGCTTGGATAGCCTTTCCTTTGACTGGATAACACATAATTAAAAGCTTCTTGCTGTATGTCAGTACAGGTGACAATAATAAACTAAACATTGAATGATCACCCTAAATGCTGGGGGCATCTGCAGAAAGGCATATCCATAAATAGGAGAATGCACGGCATTTAGGTTGTTAAAGTGTGGTCTAAATTCCAATTATACTCGATGAGAAAGATGCCCAATTGTCACTTGTATTTGAACAGTACTCCATCATGCTAACAAACAAAGCTGAAAACATAAGAGTTTAATTACAAAGTGAATGTCTATTAAAGGTCATCATCACAAGAGAACAATCTCAGGATGACTTGCATCTGGAAACAAATTTAATCCCCTTAATCTGTGTGTGATCAACGTGAATTGAAAATGATCTTCAACCTTTTAGAGTTCACCCCTCTATGGAATCATAGTTCACACATTTAGATGGCAAATCTTCACATGAACTTGACCCTATTTGCCCACTGCCTTCCATAACCCTAAAAAAGACACATCTTTCTGCTCAGGTTGTTTTTTGATTGCAAAGATTAAAGAAAGGCAGGCTGGTAAAGATAGGTGATAGACACAAAATGCTGGAGTCATTTGCCGGTCCCACTTACGCGACTTCTTCGGCGACTGCCGGCACCCGTCATACGTCGCTGAAAATTTTCAACATGTTGAAAATCCAGCGGCGATCAGAAAGACACTACGACTCTTTGGGCGACTACTCACGACCCATACAGGCTTCATCCCGCGACATGTCGCCTGTATGGCCGTGAGTCGACTCCTCAGTCGCCCAAAGAGTCGTAGCGTCTTTCTGGTGGTCGCTGGATTTTCAACATGTTGAACATTTTTGGCGACCGGCAACGACCTATGACGGGTGCTGGCAGTGGCCGAAAAAGTCGTGTAAGTGGGACAGGCCCTTAACTCAGCGGAACAGGCTGCATCTCTGGAGAGGAGTGAGTGACGTTTCGGGTCAAGACCCTTCTTCAGACTCAGACGTTTCGGGTCCTTCAGACTGGTAAAGGCAGGGTTGATCAACTAGTGCAAAAATCAAACGGGTCCATGGCTCCACAATTCAGCTCAATATGGGTGGGTTATTGATCCTCCTGCTCATTAACGGGAGTGTGGAATCGGCACAGGGAATGGGAGTGTACTCTTTCATGGAGTCACGACAGCAGATGGTGGGACGTACATCTACTCACAATCTAGAGTTAATACTTCAGGTACATGTTATAAATGATGATGCTAGGACTTTGACCTGAATCGCTAACTCTATTCTTCTCTCCACAGCTGCATTTTGTTGTTTACTTTTATTTCAGATTTCCAGTAAACCTTTACAGAAAACCTGAAGTCCAGCCCCTGCTGCAAAGACCACTTGCTCTCTCCATATTGGTCAGGTTCTATGCACTTTGGATAATTGGATATAATCTTGGGAAATGGAATAGGCTCCCCCATACATACCCTCCCATATACACTCACAGCCCCTCCTGCACAACACAACCCCACACACACACCTCCACACACACTCACACACACCTCCCACACACACACCTCCACACACACACACCTCCCACACATACACCTTGACACACACTCACACACACACCTTCACACACACACCTCCACACACACTCACCTCCCACACACACACCTTGACACACACTCACACACACCTCCCACACACACACCTTCACACACACACCTCCACACACACACCTTGACACACACTCACACACACCTTCACACACACACCTCCCACACACACACCTCCACACACACTCACCTCCACACACACACCTCCCACACACACCTCCACACACACTCACACACACACCTCCCACACACACACCTCCACACACACTCACACACACACCTCCCATACACACACCTCCACACACACACCTCCACACACACACCTCCCACACACACGCCTCCACACACACTCACCTCCCACACACACACCTTCACACACAGCTCCCACACACACACACCTCACAACATACATGTTTCCATGCACGTACCCACACATAGTCCCTGGCAGACATTGTGCCCACATACACTGCATGTGGCATATGCCCCCATACAGGCAAATTACACACAATGTCCATGTAACACATGTGCCCCACACAAGCAACGCATACTCATTGTACATGTACGGCATGTAACGTAAGTCTACACAGACAATACACACACTGTCACATATATGGCAAGTAACACATGTGCCCCAAATAGGCAACACACATGCACGCATGCACACACGCACGCACACACATGCACACACACACGCACGCACACACACACACACATGCACACACACGCTCACACACACAGCCATTCACCACATGTAAGGGCACACCACCAATACAGCACACATACACACCTGCTTCACATGCACACAGCAAACACACACCTGCCTCACCAGCACAACACACCTCTGCACCAGACTCATACACACTACACAGATGCAAGGCAGTCCCCACAAACACATGCTCTATAAACATACACGCACACGCAATACAAACAGGCACACATACGATACATAAGACAGGCACACACACACCACATACAGAATGCTCCCCCCCCAATAAACAACCTATACACACATACAAAGCCTTCAACCTACCTTGACTCCATCGGTCTTCTTGTTAAGTAAATTTTTAGCTGCTAAAAAAGAATCAAATGAAATATCGGTGAGTATATGATCAGATCACATCATGGCACCATGACAGTAAATCTCTCTTAAAGAAGCGCGACTATCGTGCTATTCAGCGCAAAAACATTTTGAAAGAAGCTAAATACTTGCTAATTATCAAAGTGGAGGAAATGATCAGTGTTACAGTAAACCTTGAACTGAAGGGCAAATACAAACATTTTTCTTTATGCATTATTGGAAATTACAGTCATAATCTTACCTTGCATGAATTATTGTGCAAAAATAGAGAGAAATATAGAGGAGAAAGAATGATGTTTGAGTTGTAATCATTAATGCTTATTTGTTGGTTTCTCATAGCAATGTCATTCCAAATGCAGTGGGTGTGTTGAATGCGGAGAATAGCATGCGGCAGGTCCATAGGAACCACACAGACAGGTCGAGTGGTGGTCTCGCCCGTCCTTGACTCTCCAACACTGCCCAATGTCCGGTCTTGGACAGCGATGGCTAGGCATGGAGAAGGGCAATGGTAAAAGGAATGTGCAGGAAGGAACTGCAGATGCCGGTTTAAACCGAAGATAGACGCAAAATGCTGGAGTAACTCAGCAGGACAGGCAGCGTCTCTGGAGAGAAGGAATGGGTGACGTTTTGGGTCGTGACCCTTCTTCAGACTGATATTCAGGGGAGAGGGAAATGAGATATAGAAGGGTCTCGGCCCGAAACGTCACCCATTCCTTCCCTCCAGAGACGCTGCCTGCCCCGCTGAGTTACTCCAGCTTTTTAGTGTCGATCTATGGTGAAAGAATAATGGGTTGCAGAACAAAGAGGAGGGACAAACTAAGGATGGAGTTTCGATGTAGGATTAAATTATCACCAATAGACAAAAGGATGGGATGGAGTTGCGGAGGGAAAGGCTGAAGATACATAATGAAGAGAGACAAGACTGTGAAAGGGTGAAGCGAGTGTACCACCTAGAGAATGCTTCCTAAGGGCCTGCCATGAAGGAGGAACACAGTTTTCCAGTGGGAGTTAGCATGCTCATTTCATTATTTTCTGCTGCATTTCCACATTCCAAGACCAGATCCATGAGTGAGATGTCTGGAGATGGATGTGAATGACAGCCACCGTCTGATGGGACCATACACGTGCGTGCCAGGGAAGTTAAACTAGTCCTTTTAGTACAGGGAGGTCACAGGATGAAACGTGGTAGGCAGGCAGGCAGGCATTCTCATGCAATGACGGCATGCAGAGACAAGGGAGATACGATAGGGATGACACACCCGTGGTACATGAGCCCAATGAGAGGAATGCAGATGACATATTATAGCCGTCTTCTCGTGGTTATAACAATTGATTGAAAGATGCGGCATGAAACAGGCCCTTCGGCCCATCGAGTCAACATCGACCATCGATCACCCGCTCGCACCAGTGTTACCTTATCCCACCTTCTCATCCACCAGCGGCAACTTACAGAGGGTAATTGACCTACAAACCCGCACATGCGGGTGCAAACTCCACACAGATAGTGCCCGAGGGGTCAGGATCGAAACCGGCTATCAGGCACTGGGGGGCAGCAGTTCTACCAGCTGCACCACAGTGCCACAGAAATCCTGAGAATAAACTAATCAACTAGTATATGGAATGCACTGGTGTGAATCCTCCCCTTTCCCAACCTCTCAATATCTTTGCAGGTGCTCAGAAGCAGATTAGAGTCCTAGAGGCAAACAGCCTCACAAGATCACAAGACCTACACCAACCCCAAACCAATTAGGAACAGACGAGGGCATTCGATCCAATTTGTGGTCCCAGCCTCAAAGACAGATGTGTACAGCAATTTGTTCTTCCCACGCACTATTAAAGCACGGAATAATCTCCACCAAGCCACGGTTGCCCAGCCAGATGCAACTAAATTTAAAGTGGCACTTTCTTCCCAATAACCCTCTCTGGCTAAACCCCTCCCTTCACCACCTCCAGTTTAAATTCCAGGAGGACCAAGTAACCAAGAACCAAGCACAGAAACTAGTTCTTCGGCATAACACTCCAGGCCAAGATGCCCCATCTATGCTAGTCCCATTTGCCCACGTTTGGCCCATATCCCTTTCCTGTCCAAGTGTCTTTTAAATACAGTTATAGCTTCAACTGCCTCCTCCTGCAGCTTGTTCCACACCCAACACCATCTGTCAAGTCAGGTCTGTGTGAAAAGGTGCTCTTCAGGTTCATATTAAATCTTGCCCCCTCTCTCTATAACCCTATGTCCTCTGGTTTTTGATTCACCATCCCTTGGTAAGATTGTGCATGGACCCTGTCTAACCCCTCTTGCCTCTTGCTCTCCTGTCGTAGATCCACCTGCAAAATATTTAGCTGCAAGATATCTCTGATCGGAATTTCTCATATCGATATCTTCGGCAATCGTTATCCGATCATGGGATGAGATCTGCTCATGGAAACTCAGGGTTCACTTGTGGCAGAACATCCTACGCTCTGCATGGATTCTTACAGAGTGCTTGATAGAAAGTTAGTGTGCTTTAAAGCCTGGAAACTGTCAGTGTCCATAACATCATCTGCTGAGCTCAAAACCAAAAGATTACACACAGGTGATGGAAAATTTGAAAATATACTCTGGCTTTTGTTACATGCTAATCTTGATAGTTTTAACAACAACTTAAAGAAGCTGGAAGCCTATAACATTAGCACTCAATATTTTATGATCATATTTTTTCCATAAAAGGACATAAATAGTTCTTTACTCAAAATGTTTCCTCCTTAGTTCCGGATCAGTTCCACAGGGAAAGCAGGTCTGTGAGTAATTATTGTGCAGGTGACACATGGTTGATACTGCTGCTTTATAATCTAGAGGTGGAGGCACTCAAATATGCTCTGTGCAGGTATGTGGCGCTGTACATAGGCCCTTCAGCCCATCGGGTCTGTGATGTGCCTGGGGGAACGGGTTGCGTGTGGGGACCAGGCCTCCCGTGGGGCTATGGGTGAGTGGTGGAATATTGCATTGGGGGGCGGGTTGCGTGGGGGGACCAGGCCTCCCGTGGAGCTATGGGTGAGTGGTGGAATATTGCGTTGGGGGGCGGGTTGCATGTGGGGACCAGGCCTCCTGTGCGACAGGGATCCAACAGGTCCCACTTGGTCAAGTACTTAATAAATGTTGCAAGAGTAACTGTCATCAACGTCAGGCAGGGTATATCTCAGATTTGAACCACCCTTTTGGTAAAAGAAAATCTCCCCAGAATCTCCTTTACATCTCCCATCCCTTACTGTAAACCTATACCTCCTGGTAAAAGGGCCCAATGTTTAAGAGGAATCTTGGTTTTATGTTTGTCATTTGTCCAGTACTTGAAGTTCACCGAATTACACTCCAATTGCTCGGTAACATAAAAAACACAACCGAGTGAAATAACTTTTTTAAAACTCGGTTGCGTTAAACTAAGTATTAATAATGAGCCTTACAGACATTTTTAATTGCAGTTCTGGAACAGAGGTTTTCCTCACACAGCCGGCTCACTGTGAAATGATGCTCAGATATCTGCATCAATGTGCCCAATTCTAATCTTACTTGTTGCTTTTCCCTCAATTCTTTCCCACACTTTTTGCCTAATTCCATTAAATCTTCACTTCCCATCAAAATCACTTGTGTAATGCTTCCAGACAAAGAACCGGGAAGAAATTCCCTCCATGCTTCTCTGCACTTTGGGTGTGACTATCCTGATTTACAGTTACCAGAGCAGTGAAAAATATCATAGACTCCCAGAATCTAGCGAGAATTGCTTAATTCTGTGTACTTTGTATGCAGAGAGTTCTCTGTTTCCTTCTGATTAAAATAATATCAAAGATGTTATCATAGCATTATCCAAATTGTTCAGTCTATTAAACACCACAACCTCCAAATAAGTTCTGAACTAAGATCTGTGTTTATGTGTACGTATGTGTGCATGCGCGCCTATATGTGTGTATGCGTGTGTGTGTGCGTGTATATATGTGTGAACATGTGAATATATACACACACTGATTATTATTTTCCTTGTTCATTATATTATTTACAGCGTACTATGTTTACATATTGTGTTGTGCTGCAGCAAGTAAGAATGTCATTGTTCTATCTGGGACGGGGGGGGGGGGGGGGGGGAGATTGCAACCTTCACGTGGTCCGCCCTGTTTCGACTAATGCAATCAACTCGATGTGCACAAACGGAAGATCAAATAGAACAAGTTGTCCTACAACTTTAGGCCGTGCACGCCACACGAAAGACGATCTGGGACAAATGACAATAAAGCACTCTTGACTTTTAAGATTGAAATGACTGTCTCTCACTTTTGGTGTGACAATCCTGATATAGTTACCAAAGCAGTAAAAGGACTGTCTTTCACATAGATTTTCCAGATCAGGTGTGGAGCAGGCCAGATACTTGCTCTTGGTTTGATTTGTTTGGGCTCAACTAACTGCTCCACTCTCCATCTCCACATCCAGAAGATCTCTGCATTAAACACTTTCCACTCAACAACTAATACTCCAGCAGAATGTTTTTTCACTGTAATCCGGGCGATACCACAGCACTTTGACGGGCTCAAGCTGCAATTACACTCGCACACACACTCACACTCATGACAACCCGCAGAATACTGCAGGAACTGGAACCCAGAAACAATAGATGTGCCTGCAAATAAGCAGCAGATCAGTGAAAGTCTGTCAGTGTCGGGATGAAAATCTGTTTTCAAACCCTCAGCGTTTTGTCTGCAATGTGATGCTCACAAGTTTGTTTCAAATGGCTGCTCATTTGCAAAGTGAACACCGATTTAATCAGACACATGTTAACCCCATATGCCAGCTCTGCCGCTGTGAATGCAAAAACATAGACAACCTCATACCAATATGCACGTTAATTTATGTGGCGCTGTCTGCAGCAGCACAGGACTCCTGCATTGGATAGTAACCATGCATGCATGTGTGTATGATGGGCAGGTTTAATGTAACCTCCAACTTAAACTTCTGCACACAGATGTGTGTGTGTGTGTGCGTTGTGTTGCTGTGTGTGTGTGAAAGTGTGTGTGAGTGTGTGTGCGAGTGTGTTGTGTTGCTGTGTGTGTGTGTGAAAGTGTGTGTAAGAGTGTGCGTGTGAGTGAGTGCGAGTGTGTGAGTGTGTGTGAGAGTGAGTGTGTGTGTGCGCGTGCGTACGTGTGTGTACTCACATGAAGACGTGCGTGTGTATACTCGCATGTACGTGCTTGCATGTGTGTGTGTGTGTTTGTGTTTGATATACGGACATGCGAGTACCTACTGAACGAATATATTTGTTTTTGCTTAATTCCACATACCTTTATTGCTTTCCTAAAGGGAAAAGTAACTCCAGTAAGCAATGATGAATGATGGTTAAATGAGAGTCATTCCAAGTTAGGTGAAAGCACTGAGTCAGCATGCTGCTTTTCACACTGTTCAATAACACATACCTTGCTCAGCCAGACCAACAGCCGCTGCGGCTGCCGCCGGAGCTGTAGACTGCCTGCCAACTATCGGAAGGGAAGGATTTAGTGACAGGAGCCGAGGAGGCTCAAAAGGTTAAAAGAGGAACAGCAAAGCCCATGTGTATTAAATCCCTCCCATTTGTTCCGTCCGATTCTCCAGCTTCCGATCTCCAACCGAGTTTACTTAAAAACATGCAAAGGATAGGAACCGGTCCTCACTATCTGTGCCTCTGCGGAAGTAATCATCTATTGTCCACTAGGCTTCACCTCTATCAGAATTAATTTCAGAATCTCAAGAGTCAAGTGTGTTTTATTGTCAGGGGTATGTCCAGACTTACTTGCAGAATGTCATTGTTCTCTCTGGGACATTTCACAATCAAACACTCTTCACTTTTGAAATTCTGAAATATATTGTCATTGTCCAAACCCGTTTTGGAGCACAACTTGGTGGTTGTACGAAAGTGTGATGGACAATGAGTTTCCAGCTGATAGAAGCGTGCCGCACAGAGCAATTAGTCTTGGTACGAGACCCACCCTCATGTTCATGCCCCTCTCCCCCCCAAATCTTGTTCCTTTCACATATTTAATCCACCCCCCCCCCCCCCCCCCCAACGCTGAATCTTTTTTATCTCCCTTTCCGGACGCACATCCCGTATCTGGGGTACTCATAGATGTCAGAGAAAGAGGAGTGACATTGCCTTTCATCCAGAACCACTGAGAACAAAGAGCAACTGGGGGGGGGGGATACGGGGGTAGAGGAGGGGGCAGGGGCGGGGGGTAGGGGATGAGGGGTTAGGGAATGGAGGGGTAGGGGATGGGGTGGGGGTGAGGGGGGTAGGGGGAGGGACCGGGGGTAGGGGATGGGGTGGGGGTAGGGGGGGTAGGGGGAGGTAGGGGATGGGGGATGGGCGGGGTAGGGTAGGTAGGGGGGGTAGGGGGAGGGACGGGCGGTAAGGGATGGGGGGCCAGGGGACGGAGAAGGAAGATGGGCAAGGGGAACTATATCGAATGCTTTTGTAATGTTGTCAGCACTCTATGGTGGCGACTCTATGCATCCTTGTGCATTGTACGTAGAACAAAGCATTGCACTGCACCAAGTGGTTGTGACGATGACGTTTCAATCAATCATCTTGAAGGGAAGGTCTCATCTCCCCCTCCGTGTCTTCTGTCAGCTCGGCAGGCTGATATTATATTGCGTTGCAGATGCTCGTGGAAGCACAGGGATTAGAAGAATATGGATCAAGTACAGGCGGATGAGATCAGTTTAACTTGGCCTCAAGCTCGGCACAGGCAGCCTGTACTGCATTGTTCTATGTTCACAGTGTATCTGTTGTTACAGATGCAGGCACTCCAGTCAATAAAAAAACAATTTCCTATACTTTAACACAAGGAACTGCAGATGCTGGCTTACAAAAAAGGCACAGAGTGCTGGAGTAACGCAGCAGGTGGGTCAGGCAGCATCTCTAGAGAACATGGATAGGTGACGTTTCAGGTCGGGGATTGTAGTGGGGAGCTGGGGCAAAACCCGGCAAGTGATAGGTGGATACAGGCGAGGAGCTCTTTTGATGGGCAGATGGTTGCACAAAGGCCAGAGATGAGAGAGAAGGGCGGAAGAGGTGAGAATTGTGAAGCCAGAGGAAGGAATATGGGTGGGGCACCAGAATGGGGCGGGAGAGTAAAGCAATTCCCAACTTGTTTCCAGGTGCTGCAATTCCCTTCCAAACACCATTAAAAGTCCCTCCACTTGTAACGGAGGATCAGCGCTCCGTGCATGGGCAGCGACTGGGAAAGCAGCAAAGGGAGGGGGTGGTATGAGCCCAACTTGCTTTGCTGCATGGTTCTGGTGACTGAGCGAGCCACCCCTCCCATCCCATCCCTCGCCCATCACAGCAGGGTTTATGTGGAGCCTGACACAGCTGCCCACATTTCACCTACATCCATCAGCTTGGTTATGAGCCTCAATCTGCACTTTAATAAACTGAGCACAAAATCGGGTTGTTTACCCAAAGTGCAGATGTAAGCGATTGTGCTTCTCAGGTGGACTGTCCTCTACCTGGAGGCTGCAGGTAGATATCCTGGTCGCTAGTCTCTGAGAGTATGGAACAGTACAGCACAGGAACAGGCCCTTCGGCCCACAATGACTCTGCCCAACGTGATGCCAAGTTAGAAACGAAGTACTGGAGTAAGATGAATGGAGAGATAGATCAGCCAAGACTGAATGGCAGAATAGGCTAAATGGGCCGAATGGCCTAGATCAGCGGTTCAGGCAGCATCTCAGGAGAAAATGGGAAGGTGACGTTTCGGGCTAGTACCCTTCTTCAGGTTTAGGGTAGTTTACAAAATCCATGGTACAGTACACTGCCACAGCTTGCCCAAGGAAGACCTCATCAAACTCTTGCATTTGGCCCATATGAATTTAACTTAAGCTTCTGTTATGCTGATGCATGCAAACTCCTCAGGGACATTCACAAGGGGTTAATCTTCGCAGAAAAATGTGCCGGCCAGATTTCCGATTTGCCGGCATTCCAGCATGTGTTGACGGCATCCATCACTTTAAAACTCACCATCTATAACATGCGTGGGATGCTGCTATGGATACGTTGAGTAATATCCCACACCCCCTGCCCACCCCCCTCTTCAACCCATCATCATTGGCAAAGCTTTTAAACCAAATTCTCTTCTTTGTTCCTTAAGCATTTATACCCATCTCCCCACCAGGCAACTTAGAAGATCTTGAACAAGGGTCTCGACCCGAAACGTCACCTATTTCCTTCGCTCCATAGATGCTGCCTCACCCGCTGAGTTTCTCCAGCATTTATTGTCTACCTTGCTCCTTTATAATGCGAGTTATGCCATAATTCTCCTTGGAGACACAAGGAACTGTCGATGCTGGAATCTTGAGCAGAAAAACAAACTGCTGAAGAAACTCAGCATGTCAGGCAGTATCTGTAGAGGAAAATGGACAGGCAACGATTTGGATTGGTGTGTTTCAGACTGGGAAGGAGATAGAAAGAGGCAGTGTGGGGAACAATAATGGTGGTGGGGAGATGAGACCAGTGATGGTTTGGGAGATGATGGCCTGGTGGTCGTCAGTGGAGCCAAGATCAAGGGGTAAATATAAGGAGATGTCAGAGAGTTTAGTTTAGAGATACAGCGGGGAAACAGGCCCTTCGGCCCATCGAGACCGTGCCAACCAGCGATCCCCGCACACTAACACTATCCCACTGGGGACAATTAACCTACATACCTGTATGTCTTTAAAGTGTGGGAGGAAGCCGAAGATCTCAGAGAAAACCCACATGTCCTTTTTTTCCCCAAACATAAAAAGCCTTGCTAAATAATGACCCGTGACTGAACCAAAGCATGATTAGTTCTAATGGAACACTCTAGATGGTTTGGGCAGGAAGTCGCAAAACCGATTCACTGTAATGTAACCAATAAATATAATGGCTCCACAGAAGAATTAAATGGTTTGATTGATTTTGTGTAAAAGGCAATTTCCCTTTCAGAGGATATTGAAACTCCTGACCCAATAATTCTGTGGATCCATGGACAGCAGGAGTCCATCAGCACCTCTCGAGAGGCAATGGCAGTGGAGACCTCACTCCCTCTGCCAGCAGAGCCCTGATTCTCGCAGTGAATGAAAAGTACATTCTGTAGATGCTTATAAAATGGCAATTGTTCCCAGACATCTTGCCGATTAATGCCAACCTGCAACATGTCTGGACTGGGGGAGAAAGTCCAGTGTGATCTATTCAGAGGGCTCAGTACATTTATTACGCCTTAAATTACTACAAGGTTAGGAAAATCGCTCATATGTCAAATGGAAGGAAAGTTCTGCTAATTCTCAGAAAATGTCCTGATTCCTAAAGGAGGATTTATTCCTATATAAGTCGTTCACACCAAAATGCTGAGAACTATATTCTGCATCTTCCCCTTTGTTCCACCAATTGTATTTAAGTTTAGCATTATGTGGTCTGTTTGGATGGCATGCAAAACAAACCTCTTTGCTGAAGCTGGGTATATGTGAGAATAATAACCCTAAACCTGTACCTTAAGGTTAGAAGCTGCGATATTGGATGGACAAGTACAAACTAACCTTTAAGGTTGCTTTACTTGGCATTCTAACATATTTTACAAATTTGTGCACGTGTTAAAATAATGCAGACAGCAATATTCTATAGACACGTCATCCTTTATCGAACAGCCTTGGTATCTGCCTCCATTATACGCAGGACGCAATAGCATGCTACAGAAGTGATCCGTATAGGAACATACCTGAGAAGTTTCTTGTTGCAAGCATTGTGGTCAGGATCGCACCCTAAAACAGAAAAGACTGGTTAGTGAATGTCTTTATTTCCCCCCTTTCAACAGAGAACAAAACTTATTATTCAGCCCTTAATGTGGATGAACAATATGGAACAACAGCTTTTTCCCAGCAACCATAAGGCTCTTGAACACTACACAGAATTGTGGAGGCAGCCCAGACCATCACACAAACCAACCTCCCTTCCATTGACTCCATCTACACTTCACGCTGCCTCGGCAAGGCCAGCAGCATCATCAAGGACCAGTTGCACCCGGCCACTCCCTCTTCTCCCCTCTCCCATCGGGCAAAAGGTGTAGAAGTGTGAAAACGCACACCTCCAGATTCATGGACAGTTTCTTCCCTGCTGATATCAGGCAACTGAATCATCTCACCAACAACTACAGAGCAGTCCTGAACTACTATCCCCCTCATTGGAAAACCTTGGACTATCTTTGTTGAGACTTTACCTTGCACTAAAGATTAATCACGTTATTCCCTTTATCACGTATCTGTACACTGTGGATGGCTCGATTAGTAATGATGTATTGTTTTTCCGCTGACTGGTTAGCACGCAACAAAAGCTTTTCACTGTACCTCAGTGCACGTGACAATAAACTAAACTCAATCTCCAAACAACTAACTACTACCTCAGCAGCTATGAATGCGTCCTGGCCCCAATGCAGAACAAGGTTGCCGATCCCTTGGCTAAAGGCAAGAGGGGAGAGATATAGGGACTTTAGGGATAGGTTTTTCACTCAGTGAATGGTCTGTATCTAGAACGAGCTGCCTGAGAAAGCAATAGAAGTGGATACAATTCTGACTTTTAAAGGACATTTGGACAGATATTTGGAATGGAAGAGTTCAGAGGGTCGTGGGCTAAATGCAGGCTAATTGGACCAGCACAGTTTGCCAAATTGTGGACAATGGGCGGAATGGAATGTTTCCATGAATGTTTAGCTCTGTGACTCTCTTTATTAAACGGAGACCGTGTTCAGCAAGATACAAGACTCAGTGGCAATACTTTGACGAGGAAGGTAGATCTGCCACAGAGTCCTGGGCAAGTGTTTTGTTGCCAGTTTTTGGGGAACTAGCTGTGCACAAGGTGGCTGCTCCGGTTCCTGCATTACAATGGTGACCCGTCTTCACCAGTCGTTCATTGTTAGAGATGCTGAGAGCCTGTGAAACCCACTAATTGCGAGCCTCTCTCCTCATGTGTCACGGCTGATACTAAACTCCAAGCCACAGCTCTTTACAGATTTTAATTATGTCTGTTATTGAAAAATATGCTTGAATTAATCTTCCTCAATATGATATACAGTTATTAATTCCAGCGTCTCCATTCTCACAGATGATTGCATCCAGTGCAAAGAATTAATTCTGGGTTGATAGCGTATTTAGTTAGTCTAATTGCCTTGTATCTTACAATTCCAGACCTGTCACCGTTATCTGCACAACATGGAGAGCATAAAAAAAATCACCACACTAGACCCAGCTCCTGTCCAGCCAATGCACCTTCCATAATCTATCACCATAATGGCTTTGTGGAGTAATCCTGTCTGGGGAAAGCCTATACAACACACAAAGGGTTGTCTGTATCGGGGATGAGCTCGCTGCCAAGGGGTGGATGGAAGCAGATTCAATTATTGATGTTCAGAAAGACATTTGTACAGATATATTGTTTAAGAAAGAACTGCAGTTGCTGGAAAAATTGAAGGTAGACAAAAATGCTGGAGAAACTCAGCGGGTGAGGCAGCATCTATGGAGCGAAGGAATAGGTGACGTTTCGGGTCGAGACCCTTCTATATCTGGATAGATATATTGGTATGACGGGTTTAGAAGGCTAAGGGCCAGAGGCTATGGGGAGGAAACAGGAGAATGGGGTTGAGTGGGAATGATAGATGAGCCGTGATTGAATGGCAAAGACTTGATGGGCCGAATAGCCTAATTCTGCTCCGAGAACTTATGAACTACGAACTTCTCGGGCATATAGGAACTTGGCCAGCATGGTCAAGAAGGGTTGAAGGGACTCTTCTCTATGTTGTACTGCCCTTGGTCTCTGCAATATACCTGCAAACTGGGAATTTTACAAGGATAAGCAGCCAAGCTCTAAAATAATTAATAAAAAGGCTGGCAATATCATCAAGGACCCAGACCATCCTGGTCACACACTCATCTCCCTGCTACCTTCAGTTAGAAGGTACAGGAGCCTGAAGACTGCAACAACCAGGTTCAGGAATAGCTACTTCCACACAGCCACCAGGCTATTAAACTTGGATTGGACAAAACTCTGAACATTAATAAGCCATAATCTGTTTATTGCATTTTATCAGCTTATTTATTCATGTGTGTATTTATGTATATAATGGTATATGGACACACTGATCTGTTCTGTAGTCAATGCCTACTATGTTCTGTTGTGCTGGAGCAAAGCAAGAATTTCATTGTCCTATCAGGGACACATGACCATAAACTAACTTGAATCTTGAATCTTGACTTGATTTGATAATTGATAATGAGGGAAACATGGCAAGCAATTGTGAAACAAATAGGAAGGGTTTTTATGGATATATAACAAGGAGAACGGTAGCAAGGATATGTGTGGGATTTCTGGTGGGCGATGGTGGTAATAATGCTAAACAAGGGAAGGTGGCTGGGATAAAGCAACACCTTGCGTCAGCCTTCATGGTAGAAGGCACTGTAATTTGCCCAAAGAGTTCCGGCACCGTAGTTTCACATGGTATGGAAGTAACTGTGATAGTCACTATCACAAGGGGCACATTTTTAGCAAATTTAATGGGAAGAAAGGGATATACGTCACCAGATCCCAACCAGTCAAAGGGTTTTAAAGGAAGCGGCTGCTGGGATAAGGATCCAATGGGTGAGGTTTAGTTTAGTTTAGAGATACAGCACGGAAACAGGCCCTTCGGCCCACCGAGTCCGTGCCGACCAGCAATCCCCGCACATTAACACTATCCTACACCCACTAGGGACTATTTTTTTTTTTTTTTAACATTTACCAAGCCAATTAACCTACAAACCTGTACGTCTTTGGAGGAAACCGAAGATCTCGGAGAAAACCCACGCAGGTCACGGGGAGAACGTACAAACTCCGTACAGGCAGCGCCCGTAGTCGGGATCGAACCCGGGTCTCTGGCGCTGCATTTGCTGTAAGGCAGCAACTCTACCACTGCGCCACCATTACCGCCCAGATCTACTCCTGCAACTATTTTCTTCTGTTCTCAACAACCTCCTCCCAGAAAATCCTTCCTTGGCCTCAGGTTAAACGCACGGCTATGAAACATTACCACCAATCACCTTCAGCTTTCTCCTGGCATTGAACTTCCTCAAGCATTCCACCGTTTCTTGACGATGCATCATTGATGCGACGGTAGAACGTTGCTGAAAGGGAAAGCAGAAAGTGCAGAATTATTTGGTGAGACAAGGACACTTTCATAAGTTAACTTGCATCAATAACATTGATGTAATGTAGTGTTTGGTAGTAAAATTGTGGAACAATTCCTTGCCCATTTGCATTCATTTTAACTTCTCCTAATCGAATATTTAAGGAAACTGTGTCCACAAATGAAAACCGATAACTTCCAGCGAGGTTGACTGCAAAAGGATGATTTGCTTGAAAGGAGATCTATCTAACTAGCCTAAAGGGCATGAAGACTCATCATGGACACAAAGACTATTTAAGGGCTTGAAGACTTATCAAGGGATGTGGTGTGGAGAGGATGTTTCCACTGGCGGGAGAGTCTAGGGCCACAGGTCATATCCTCAGAATTAAAGGGCGCTCTTTTAGAAAGGAGGTGAGGAGGAACTTCTTTAGTCAGAGGGTAGTTAATCTGTGGAACTCATTGCCACGGAGGGCTGTGCAGGCCAAGTTAATGGATATTTTTAAGGCAGAGGTAGACAAATTCTTGATTAGAACGGGTGTCAAGGGTTAAGGGGACAAGGCAGGAAAATGGGATTAGGAGGCAGAGATCAGCCATGATTGAATGGTGGGGTAGACTAGATGGGCCGAATGGCCAAATTCTACTCCTATAATTTATCAAGGGCATTAAAATTACTCAAGGACATCAAGACCATTCAAGGACATGAAGACTACGCAAGGCACGAGGACTACACAAGGCATGAAGACTGTTGGGATTGGTACTCACGCAGACCCATGGGTGCTTCAATGCCTCAGGTGCTGTTATCCTCTTGGCGGGATTGATGGTCAGCATCTGGTTGATCAGATTTTTGGCCTCTGGGGTGACGGTATCCCATTCTGGAGAGGGAAACTGCCATAGAAATGGGTGAGTGAGTATCTGCTGTTCCTTGGAGGTGCTGGCAGCAAGATCATGCAGAGCCTTCGTCAGAAGATGAGCAAAAACACACAAGGCGTTGGGGTAACTCAGCAGGTTAGGCAGCATCTCTGAAGAACTCGGATAGGCAAATGGAAATGTACCGCCCACTCACTTTCCCCATCCACCCACTGCACTTCCTATGACCCCACAGTTCACAACTCTTCTCTCCTTATTTCACGGCCTTTGTCAACCCATCTGCTAATCCCCCCCCCTCCCCACTTACCTGTATCCACCTGTCCATTGCCAGGCCTTGTCTCGCCTCCACCTTCAGCTCCCCCCCCCCCCCCCCGCGACAATCATTCTGAAGAAGGGTCCCAACCCGATACACCACCAATCTATATTCCACAGAGAAGCTGCCTGACCCGCTGAGTTACTCCTGCACTTTTGTATTTTTTGCTGAAGATTTCAGGCAGCATCTGCGGTTCCTTGTGCCTTGTAGGTTGTATACAACATGCTGGAGATGAAGTATTATCGAGGACCTGAGGTGCAATGCTTTCAGTGGAATCGTCCGAGAAATGGCCAGGCAGCATCTGTGGAGGGACAGACAGACGACCTTTCAGGACGGGACCCTCCTTCACACGGGTGGAGTCTGAGGAAGAGACTTGACAGGAAAAGTCGTTCACTCTCCCCACAGATGCTGCCTGACCCTCTGGTCCAAGCCTGTCTTTAGACTAGAGGCTCATGTTAGTCAATAGCCAAAAAGATCTTGTGTTTAAGAAAGAACTGCAGATGCTGGAAAAATCGAAGGGAGACAAAAATGCTGGAGGAACTCAGCGGGTGAGGCAGCATCTATGGAGAGAAGAAATAGGCGAATTTTCGGGTCGAGACTCTAAAGCGCCTGTCCCACTTTCACGACCTAATTCACGACCTCTGCCGAGTTTGCCCTTGACATACTCGCAACATGGTCGTCACGAGGTCATAGGTAGGTCGTAGGTAGGTCGTAGCAGGCCGTGATGCAAGTCGTAGGGACTTGTGGCATCAAGTAGGTCGGGGCGTTTTTCTTGCCTGATGAAAAATGTCCACGAGTAAAAAAGGTCGTGAATTAGGTCGTGAAAGTGGGACAGGCCATTAAGGGTCTCGACCCGAAACGAGGAAATAGATGACGTTTTGGGGCGAGACCCTTAGGGTCTTGACCCGAAACCTGGCCTATTTCTTCTCTCCATAGATGCTGCCTCAACCGCTGAGTTCCTCCAGCATTTTTGTCTTCCAGCCGAAAATAATCTTGTTCAGTCTTGTTTAAAAAAAAAATCTTGTTAAAATGCTTTAAATGGCAAATAGAGCAACTGGGATTCAGAAATGATTTATATAGTAATTAACGTCCTTATCCAGCAAATACTGGAGTAACCTTTCATTATTTCCCCTCTGGTTCACTGCAGAGACATGAATAGACATTTTATTCAATCAATTTTAACGAATTCTATTTGTTCAGCATCCATCACAAAAATAGAATGGCAGCTCATTGTAAATGGGCGTTGCATGCATTTGAGTAGAAAGCATAGCCCCTGTGTCGCAGTAAGACTCTGAACTGTTCAATAAGAAAATAATTACGCACGGCATTGTCAAAATCAAATAAAACTAAGAGCTAATGAACATTGGCACTTCCCCGTCACTCCAGGGCAGAAATTACATTCTAAATTCTTTGCAGGTTTTACTGGTTTCTTTTGACTTCCAAACCAATCAAAGATAAACAAGAATTGTGCATTAGAGGAGTGCCCACACAACTGTAGGGTGAAGATGGCACAAAATGCTGGAGTAACTCAGCGGCTCAGGCAGCATCTCTGGGGAGAAGGAATGGGTGATGTTTCGGGTCGAGACAGTCTGAAGATGTCACCCATTCTCTCCAGAGATGCTGCCTGTCCCACTGAGTTACTCCAGCTATGCGTATCTATCGTAAGAAAACTCCAGAGGGCCTCGACCTGAAACGTCACCCATTCCTTCTCTCCAGAGATGCTGCCTGACCCGCTGAGTTACTCCAGCATTCTGTGCCTATTTTCGGTTTAAACCAGCATCTACAGTTCCTTCCTACACCATTGCGGGCTGGTTGGGAAGATCTCGTGCCAAGTAAAAACCCATTTAATGTTGGAAACACGTCAGCACCATCTGACTCTGGTTTTCCACAAGATTGCTCTCCTACAAGATGTGGAATGGCCTCCTGAGCAGCGTGCTACTCAGCAGTAGCGTGGCTGATAGAGTTGTTCTCGTATAGGATCAGAGACCCAGGTTCGATCCTGACTTCAGTGTGGAGTTTGCACGTGTTCCCTGTGATCATGTGGGTCCCCCCCGGGGGCTCCAGATTCCTCCCACATTCCAAAGACGTGCAGGTCCGTAGGTTAATTGGCCAGTGTAAGTTGTCCCTGGTGTGTAGTGGATACAAAAGTGGGAGAATGCAGAACCGGTGTGAACGGGTGATCGATGGTCGGCATGGACTCAGTGGGCCGAATGGCCTGTTTTCATGCTGTATTTTTCAATTAATCAAAAACGTCAATCATTAATTACGCGACTAATGACGGAAAATTAATCATTGCGTTTGGGTGAAACATGCCCAGAGATGTGTAGTCCAATTTAACAGGGAACAAGATTTAAACTATATCTATGTACAGGGCACAAAAGAAAAAAGTGTAAAGGCAACATTTGCACTCTTTGGGGTTACACAAAAAGCTGGAGAAACTCAGCGGGTGCAGCAGCATCTAAGGAGTGAAGGAGTTAGGCGACGTTTCGGGTCAAGACCCTTCTTCAGACTATTCAGACCATGCACTATTTGCATGGTTTAAACACAGATGCCCTTCTTCCTGTTGCTTCCCGATTGCAAGCTATTGCTAAAATATCATGGTAGAGCATTCCTCCAAATACTTGTGGTATTGGGACACAAGGAACTATGGATGCCAGGATCTTCATGTTGGAGTAACTCAGTGGGTCAGGCCTCATCTCTGAATGACACAGACAGGCAACGTTTCAACCCTTCTTCAGATTTTGCATGGATTATCCAAAACGCTGGAGAAAATCAATTAACTAAAAACTGAGGGGTGGCACGGTGGCGCAGTGGTAGAGTGGGCTAGAACTAGTCTGAACGGATGGTCGCTAGTTGGACTCGATGGGCTGAAGGGCCCGGTTCCACTCTGTATCTCTAAACTACAATAAAAAACTAAAAAGGGAATTGGATAAATTCTTGAAATGGCAAAAAGTCCAGAGGGCAGTGGGAAAGAGAGGAGAGCAGGAGGAATAATCTGACTTCTTTCAGACAGTCATGCAGGTTTCTAAAGGCCACCTCCTATGCTGAAGAAGGGTCCATGATTTCTCAGAAACAATCTCGCTCACTTTACTGAACTCTGAAGTCTCTCGGAAAATAGTTTCCAAAGAATTTGCATAAATTATATTAAAAATGTCATATTGCTTTCTAATTTGAAGGAAGAAAGATAATTATTTTTGCCAGCAATACAGCCCGAATAACTGAAAGCAATTTAATATCAAAGTTATGTTAGGTCTCACAATTACCCATTACATAATTTATGCTGCGTATTTAAAATTTTGTTTAAAGGTTTAGATTTTATTCAGAATAAAACCAAGAAGCAAATGATCAGTGTGTAGGAAAGAACTGCAGATGCTGGTTTACACTGAAGGTAGACACAAAATGCTGGAGTAACTCAGCGGGACAGGCAGCATCTCTGGAGAGAAGGAATGGGTGACGTTTCGGGTTGAGACCCTTCTTCAGACCAGATCTTCAATACTTCAGATTAAGTGTTAGTGGGGAGAACTGTCCTGGTCACCTTTGGCGAAGGGTCTCGACCCGAAACATCACCCATTCCTTCTCTCCAGAGATGCTGCCTGTCCTGCTGAGTTAATCCAGCATTTTGTGTCTACCTTAAGAAAATAATCAGCCTCTCCACCTTGTTAGCCGATCAATCCTAGTTTGGACCAGACATTTAAAGCCAAACTCTGTACAGACAACACCCGTAGTCACGATCGAACCCGGGTCTCTGGCAGTAACTCTACTGCTACGCCACTGTGCCAACCTAATTACTTTTCAAGAGAAATGTTTTATATTCCATGATGATGGCTGATCATCGATAATCAGTACCCCATTCCTGCATTTCCCCCATATACTTTGATTCCGTTAGCCCTAAGAGCTAAATCTAACTCTCTCTTGAAAACATCCTGTGAATTGGCCTCCACTGCCTTCTGTGGCAGAGAATTCCACAGATTCACAGCTCTCTGGGTGAAAAAGTCTTTCCTCATCTCAGTCCTAAATGGCCTACCCCTTTTTCTTAAACTGTGATCCCTGGTTCTGGACTTCCCCAACAGCGGGAACATTTTCCCTGCATCTAGCCCATCCAATCCTTTAAGAATTTTATATGTTTCTACAAGAATTATTCTACAAATTCTATAATAACTTAAAAGCTATGCCCTCTAGCCTGACATTTCCATCCTGGAAAAAGGTTCTGATTGCCTACCCTATAATGTCCCTCATCATTTTATGTATTTCTATTGGAATTTCCCTCAACCTCCGATACTCCAGAGAAAAACAATCCAAGTTTGGGCAACCTTCTCTTATCGCTGGTGACCATTAACCTAGGCGGGATTCTCATAACCTGGAATATAAAACATTTCTCTTGAAAAGTAACTAGGTTGGCACAGTGGCGTAGCAGTAGAGTTACTGCCAGAGACCCGGGTTCGACCCTGACTACGGGTGCTGTCTGTACAGAGTTTGTACGTTCTCCCTGTGAGCACGTGGGTCTTCTCTGGGTGATCCGGTTTCCTCCCGCACTCCAAAGACCTACAGGTTTGTAGGTTAATTAGCTTCAGGCAAAATTGTAAGTGGGCTCCAGTAGGGTAGTGCTAGTGTACGGGATGATTGTTGGTCGCTGCGGTGGGTAGAAGGGCCGTTTTCTGCACTGTATCTCTAAAGTCACTAAAGTCTAATGGCCTGAATTTTTGGATTAAGTGCCAATGCATAGACATAGAGAAAACTGTCCCCAGAAATATCACCTTTGCCGCAGTGCACCCCACCAGATGCCCATTGCTGTTTGGTTCAAGGGGATTCAGGTATCTACTGGCCCCGTAGCAGAAGCGTCCATGTCACGGGGCTGGAAACTGGACGTATCGCGAGCTAACTCTGCTACCAACATCATCCATTGCGACAAGTGATGGCTCCCACTGATTGTCGCCGGAAGCTTGCGTCCTTTTCAGGACGGGCGATGACAGCGAGGTCAACATTTGGAACATGGAAGATGGACACGACAGAAGAAGAAGGTACCTACCACCGTAATGTATGAATGACCAATCACACTGAACAGGCAACAAACCAGGAAAGGAAAAATTATTGAACTAACTTTTCTAAAGAGTTTTAGAGTGTAAAATAATGTCTCGTGAGATAAAGGCAGAAGCTAAACTAAGAAATGAAAGGAAAAATGATTTAAACTGCAGTATAATTTTTGATAAATTCTCAGACAAATTAAAATTCACAGACCTTACAATTTTCTCGATTAAAGAGGTTAAGAACAATGTTCGCTCAACAAAACTGCTACAATCATAGTTGTGCTTCATGCAGTAACATTTGCAATGAGGATAAATTACATTTGTGAATTACACTGGAAGATGGGAACAACCAGCAGCAACATCTGGATTTCCAGGTGTAACTGCAGATGTGGATTCCAGATGTTGCTGACAGACAGTCCATTACATATCACTCTCCTCACCATTATCATCACAAACTCTACCTCGATCTCCAACTCGAGGTCCACTTGTACTTACGTCATAAGCGCCAGCCTTAATTTGTTGGTATAGTTTATGCTGATCCTCATCCCAAAAAGGTGGGTAACCGACTAATAATATGTAGAGGATGACTCCTGCAACAGTAGTGAACAATAGTGCATTAGAATCAACTTGGCAGATGAACAGCATTCATTCTCATAGGTTGTGGGAGCCATTTGGCCCATCGAGTCTACTCTGCCTATCAATCCTGGCTGATCTATCTCTCCCTCTCAATAGATAATATACAATAGGTGCAGGAGTAGGCCATTCAGCCCTTCGAGCCCTCTCAACCCCATTCTCCTGCCTCCTCCCCGTAACCGTGGTACCCTTGGGGCCTTGGCTTTACTTCACCATCGCAGTTGGTTTCCTTTTCGATTTGTCTCTGACACCCAGCCAATTACACTATTGAGGAACAGCGTATCACTAGGATGTATCTCACAGTCTATCCAACAAACTCATCCAGTGCTGTTACGATTCGGCCAGTCGAAGAGCTCTCACTCAATACTGGAGTGCCCAGTATTGGACCCCAGACCCCAAGCGTCCAATATAAATTTATTAATTCTCATTTTTCGTCAGCTCGACGGCGCAAACCAAGTCTGGGAAGGAAGGAAAGTATTGCAGTTTGTTTAAGAAGGAACTGCAGATGCTGGAAAATCGAAGTTAGACAAAAGTGCTGGAGAAACTCAGCGGGTGCAGCAACATCTATGGAGCGAAGGAAATAGGTAACCCTTTGGGTTTCGGCCCAAAACATTGCCTATTTCCTTTGGGTTTCGGCCCGAAACGTTACCTATTTCCTTTGGGTTTCGGCCCAAAACTGCCTATTTCCTTCGCTCCATAGATGTTGCTGCACCCGCTGAGTTTCTCCAGCACGATTGTCTACCAAAGTATTGCAGTGAATGGAAATTGGCAGGAGAAATAAAACTGACCAGGATTGCCTAGGCTGAAGGATAGATGCGCCAAGTCGATGAGCAACACTACGCGTCAAAAGCTGAGCAAGGGCTGAGCAGGGCCGGGCAAGGAGGGGGACATCAGATCGCAGGACGGCCGGAATGGTGGTGACGGCTGCAACGGGTCTTTGTGGCCAGCTGCAACTGGGACTGTAGAACGGCGCCAAAATGACCAACTCTTGCATCTGGACTCAGTGGGCTGCTCTGTACTGACCGGGGAATCGTGCTCATGTACTGGGATAGTCTCGCTGAGCTGTACGCTAAAAATGTATTTCACTGCAGCTGGTACAAGTGGCAATAATGAAACCACCGGAGCTGCTGAATATTTCTAGCTGAATATTTCTCAGTTTTTATTGTACATCAAGACCTCCCTCCACCCCTGTCGTAAAACCTGTGATAAAAACTGTTAACGTTGCGTAAGAACATATGAGTCTGGACAGGTGCAGGCTATTCAGTCCTTCCATCTATCTTCATCATTTCATCAACTGATGGCTGAACCTGCCCTTGATATCAGTTAGTTCCCTATCCCCAACCTGTCCTGAATCTACTCCAGTCCAAACAACGACCGCTGCTTTCGACAGACCTTGTCTTCTCTTCACCGTGGCGAAGATAACTCTAAAGACTCAAAACTCCCAGGGAAGTTGTTCCTCATCTCAGTCCTGTGTTTTTCAAACCTTTTTGAACGAAGCCCCTCTCGCTTGTGTACATTGAAATACTCATGCTCCCCGCTCGTCCCTCTGCACCAGTAGATGCCTGAAGACCTCACATGCCACCCCATTGAAGAGGTTGGCTTTGTCCCAGAAACTCTGAGGGTGCAGGAGTAGTGCATTGGCTGGGCTGCCAGTATAACATTATTCATAGAGCAGAGAACAGTTATTCCTTAATAGCTTAACCGGCCTGTCCCACATGGCGATTTTTTCGGGAACTGATGGCACAATTGACTGACGTATCAGGTCACAGAGAAAGCTGCGGCGTGACGCGGCATGACGTCGCATTTAAGCGCGGTGTCTCCTTTGATGTTGCAACATTTTGTTTGTCGCCGCTGGATTTTGAAATATTCAAAATCTTTCGGCGACCCTGACACGTCAGTCAATGACGTCGGCAATCGCCACGTGGGACAGGACCTTAACTTCATCACATGAAGAGGCCATTTGGATCACAATGTCCGTGCCGAACACAATGCCAAGTTAAACGAATCTCCTCTGCCTGCACACCATCCACATCCCTCCATTCCCTGTATATCCAAGGTGCCCATCCAAAAGGCTACTTCCAGCACCACCCCTGGCAGCACGCTCCAGGCACCTGCATTACAAAACCTCACCTTCACCTCTAGCCTGACTTGCCTCCTCTCATTCACGGCCCCGTTCCTTATCATCAACTCCTGACAGAGTTACTCACCGCATGCCCAGATGTCAACTGGCTTTCCATATGGATCTTTTCTTAAAACCTCGGGCGAGAGGTAGCCGGGAGTCCCCGCAAATCCTAAGGGAGATAAAACAAATAGATGAGGAATGCAACATATTTGTCCAATCTCAACTGCTGCTCTTTCAACAGATTTGTTTCTTGACTTGAAGGCTCGAGTTGCAAGTGTTTCTTGCCTCCTTCCTGGTTTAGTTTAGTCTAAAGATACAGCACAGAAACAGGCCCTTCAGCCCACCGTGTCCACGCTGACCAGTGATCCCCGTACACTTGCACTATCATACGCACTGCGGTTCAGTGGAAGCTTAGCGAAGAAATCAGTCATCAATGCAAGGAATACGCTGAAGATTTTATGGAAACGTCTTGAAGTTTAAACTTGTCCATCACGTGTAAAAGCTACAAATGCCACAGAGCGAGATGAGTGAGCGGAAAGCCGTACATCATTCCCTGCCGAGCAGTAATCACACTGACGTCCCATAGCTTTACATGAGCCATTAAAGATTCATTCAACCCACTTATTATAAGTGACCCACCTGGTGCATTGTGATTTTGTAATTCCAAGTGGCACAAGCACTGAGCTGCCGGCTAACTACAAATGGGTCACTATTGTAGGTACAGCATGGAAACAGGCCCTTCAGCCCACAGAGTCAATGCCGACTGTCAATCACCCGTTCACTCTAGTTACATAGAAACATAGAAAATAGGTGCAGGAGGAGGCCCTACGAGCCAGCACCGCCATTCAATATGATCATGGCTGATCATCACCAATCAATAACCCGTGCCTGCCTTCTCCCCATATCCCTTGACTCCACTAGCCCCTAGAGCTCTATCCAACTCTCTCTTAAATCCATCCAGTAACTTGGCCTCCACTGCCCTCTATGGCAGGGAATTCCATAAATTCACAACTCTCTGGGTAAAAAAGTTTTTTCTCAGCTCAGTCTTAAATGACCACCCCTTTATTCTAAGACTGTGGCCCCTGGTTCTGGACTCACCCAACATTGGGAACATTTTTCCTGTATCTAGCTTGTCCAGTCCTTTTATAATTTTATATGTTTCCATAAGATACCCCCTCATCCTTCTAAACTCCAGTGAATACAAGCCTAGTCTTTTCAATCTTTCCTCATATAACAGTCCCGCCATCCCAGGGATCAATCTCGTGAACCTACGCTGCGCTGCCTCAATCACAAGGATGTCCTTCCTCAAATTAGGAGACCAAAACTGTACACAATACTCCAGATGTGGTCTCACCAGAGTCCTATACAACTGCAGAAGAACCTCTTTACTCCTGTACTGAAATCCTCTTCTTATGAAGGCCAACATTCCATTAGCTTTCTTCACTGCCTGCTGTACCTGCACGCCAACTTTCAGTAACTGGAGTCTCGCTATACCTCCCCCTTACCTAACCTAACCCCATTGAGATAATAATCTGCCCCCTTGTCTTTGCCGCCAAAGTGGATAACCTCACATTTATCTATATTATACTGCATCTGCCACACATCTGCCCACTCACTCAACCTGTCCAGGTCACCCTGCAACCTCCTAACATCCTTTTCACAGTTCACACTGCCACCCAACTTTGTGTCATCCGCAAACTTGTTAGCGTTGCTCCTAATTCCCTCTTCCAAATCATTTATATAAAAGGTAAACAATTGCTGCCCCAACACCGAGCCTTGCGGCACTCCACTCGCCACTGCCCGCCATTCTGTAAAGGACCCATTCACTCCTACTCTTTCCTTCCGGTCTGCCAACTAATTTTCTATCCATGTCAACACCCTACCCCCAATACCATGTGCTCTAATTTTAGTCACCAGTCTCCCGTGCGGGACCTTATCAAAGGCTTTCTGAAAGTCTAGATACACTACATCCACTGGCTTCCCTTCATCCATTTTACTTGTCACATCCTCAAAAAATTACAGAAGATTAGTCAAGCATGATTTCCCTTTCATAAATCCATGTTGACTTGGACTAATCCTTTTACTGCTATCCAAATGCCCCATTATTACCTCTTTAATAATTGACTCCAGCATCTTTCCCCCCACTGGTCAGGCTAACTGGTCTGTAATTCCCCGTTTTCTCTCTCGCTCCTTTCTTGAAAAGTGGGATAACATTAGCTACCCTCCAATCCACCGGGACTGATCCTGATTCTATTGAACATTGGAAAATGATCACCAACGCGTCCACTATTTCTAGAGCCACCTCCCTGAGGACCCTGGGATGCAGACCATCAGGCCCAGGGGATTTATCATCCTTCAGTCCCATTAGATTACCCAATACTATTTCTCGCCTAGTTCTATGTTATCCCATTTCCTCATCCACTCCCCACCCACTGGCAGGTCAATTTACAGAGGCCAATTAACTCACAAATCTGCATGTCTTTAGGATGTGGAAACCGGAGTGCCAGGAGGAAACGCCCTTGGTCATAGAGGGAATGTGCGAACTCCACAGAGACAGTACCCGAGGTTGGGATCGAACCCACGTCTCTGGCGATAGGTGGCAGCAGCTCTACCGCTGCGTCACTGTGCTGCCTTTCTTCATTCTTTCCTAACTTTCACGAGGAAAACAAGCCAACAAAAGTCAAGTGGACACTAGCAGTGGAGCGAGGTGCAGGATAGAGGGTGATCCTGACAGGGCAGGTGGCAACCAGGTGACACAAGGTGAAACAATACGGGTCCAGGCAGCCAGTAGTCGATGGTCACGGCAGAGTCGGCTGCCTGCCCCTCTTCCGGGCCTATGTCCGTGCTCACGTGTCCCTGGAGAAGGACCACGCGATGTCCACGGGGACTCTGGAGGCCATCGTGCTCGCGTGTCGTTGAGGGGGATCGAGTGCATTGTGGGGAAAGAGTCCATTATTGTATTATATTGATTTCCTGATGCAAGGTGACGATCAAACTGTTGTACATTCAGGTACACTGTCATACGCAATTATTGAATAAAGACCTTGGAAGGAAAATAAACAAAAGAAAGGTGAAAGAATAAGAGGTGCTTGTAGATTAGTTTAGTTTTGAGATACAGTACGGAAACAGGCCGCTCCACCAAGTCCGCACCAACCCGCACATTAACACTATCCTACACACACACACACACGAGGGACAATGTACATTTACCAAGCCAGTGAACCTACAAACCTGCACGTCTTTGGAGTGTGGGAGAAAACCAATAATCTCCGAGAAAACCCACGGAGAATATGCAAACTCCGTACAGACAGACAGCACCCGTAGTAAGGATCAAACGCAGGGCCCTGGAGCTGTGAGGCAGCAGCTCTACCACTGCACCACCCGTGCCGCCCGAGCAGATACTTTTAATGTTGCTTTTGTTTTGAGCGGTGTTATACACTCTCTGGTAGTGCGGTGGGTTTAGGTTTAATAGCAACTATGACGAGGATTTTGTACAACCCCTCCCCACCATCGAAACGATCTATAGAAGGGGCTGCCTCCGCTCTGTATGAGGAAGCCAAGTGTGATCTCCTCAAGGCTATCAGGTATGCGTGGAGGCTCACTGTTCACGGACTGCTAGTTGACTGGGGCAGGGCCCGAATACCATCATGGGCTCAAACTGAAATCAGGGGCGATCTCTGTATCTGTATCTTGACGTACAATCACCATCACTGGTTGTCGCATCCGTTAGGAGGGTCATGTGCAAAGTCACAATTAAATATTAAAGTGGGCCTTAGAAGTCAGCATCTTAATATCGATTGGCAACAACACATCTCTACCGGATGAACCCGTTTTGAACAGGCAAACAAAGCTGCACCCAGGCGTATCCACCATGAAGCAGGAAGTCTAATGTGGAACAGAACTGTTACCAACCCACTTGGGCCCGAGAATATTCCCCCTAGTAACCATGAAACAACTAGACCGTGGCGACCATTCGCTTTCCTCCACACATGCTGCTTGACCTGTTCCTCGCTGCTAATCCTGACTGACCTGAAGAGAAGAACATTTGCAACACTTACCAGGCCTGGCCTGATTAATGGTGACAAGGAGATGCTAGGCGAGTTAGACACAAAACGCTGGAGTAACTCAGCGGGTTGGAACCCTCCTTCAGTCTGAAGTAAGGTCCTGACCTAAAATGTTACCTCCAGGGATGCTGCCTGAAGCACTGAGTTACCCCAGCACTTTGTGTCTTTTTTGTAAACCAGCATCTGCAGTTCCTTGTGTTAAAGTAAAGGAAATTGTTTTTTTATCTACTGGAGTGCCCACATCTGTAACAACACTGCCTTGTGGCAGTATATGGTATCACACAGCATCTGCAGGTCCATGTTTTTATATATTGAATGCCTGTGGCATTGACTGCTAACTGGTTTAGTTCAGGCATCAAGAACAAAATGTTGGCATTACCACGCACAATCACAACTCCACGAATGAATATCTAAAGTTAGGATGAGGGCCGACTTCCATGCTGTAAATTCAGTAACAAAGGGGTCAGATTAAAGTGAAACACTAATTTAATCAATAAATCCCAGGAATACACAATTTGCTGTGCAGCATTTTACATTCAGTGCGTTGCATCAAGCCCTTTATCTCCGCTCTAATGATCCATTTCAAGCTAACGCCATCAATAAATGCAATATGTTTAACAAGATCAAAGTTGGGAATAAGGGCAATTACTCACCCATTTTTATGCATCTATGCATAGAGTAACAGCAAGCCATGAAACAACTCAGTAAACACCATCAGATTGGTAGAAAGGAACTGCAGATGCTGGTTTAAATCCAAGATAGACACAAATGCTGGAGTAACTCAGGGGGACAGGCACCATCTCTGGAGGGGAGGAATGGGTGACCTTTCGGGTCGAGACCCTCCTTCAGACTTTGTTTCAGGTCGAGACCTTTCTTCGGACTCATCAATCCATCACATTGTTGCTTTGTCCTCGAATCTATTGCAAATACTCAGCCTTCTGTGAGAATTCTACACCTACACCCCTGGAGCTGATGCGCTCCAATGCTGAGAACTCTATTCTGCACTCTGTATCTTCCCCTTTGCTCTACCTATTGTATTTGAGTTTAACTTGATTGGGCCATGTTGGTCAGCATGGGCAAGTTGGGCTGAAGGGCCTGTTTCCATACTGCATGGCTCTATGACTCCATAGCTGGTGCATAACAAGAACCAGTGTCTCCAGCTGTTACTATCCTGAAACTCCCTCCCTTATTGCAGTGTAATGTAGTCGTTTCCATCGACCATAGGAATCCAAGTTGGTAACTCACATTCTTCCCAAATAGAGGTGGGAAGAAGGTGAGTTATTGATACTGACTCAACAATCAATCAATCAGATACAAAATAGAGGCCACATCTTGAGAATGATCAAAAAGAAATTAGTCCATCTGCAACTATTGGCGAAAGGAGAGTGACAACTCAGTCTGAAGAAGGGTCTCGACCCGAAACGTCACCCCTTCCTTCTCTCCAGTGATGCTGCCTGTCCCGCTGAGTTACTCCAGCTTTTTGTGGCTGTCTTCGGTGACAACTGACTATTTGGCAGTATTTTGATGGCCCAATAAACTCTACGACAGTAGAGCATGTGTGACACCTGGGGACAGAGCAAGCTTCTTTATTTCCTACACACTGAATCTTTAACTAGCAGATCGAGTGGAGTATTGCAGCTTACAGGTTGCTGAGTCAACTCGCTGCGGGGTGCGAGTTTATGCTTTCAATTTACTTAAGTAGTACTTATCTCCTCCACATTGCTTGCAAACTTGTTAAAATAATTAACTTGCGTTCCAACAGCTTAACGGGGCATTCAGAGTGAATGCCATTGCTGCAAGACATACAGATGTTGGCCAACACAGCTGGAGTTGGATCAAGGACAGACCACAGGTGAGTGTACAGGTCTGGCTTGAAATAATTCATCCACGCATACACATCATTCCTGACAATATCTTACTTTAAGGTCGACACAAAATGCTGGAGTAACTCAGCGGGACAGGCAGCATCTCTAGAGAGAAGGAATGGGTGACGTTTCGGGTCGAGACCCTTCTTCAGACTGATATCTTAGTTTAGTTTAGTTTAGAGATACAGTCCGGAAACAGACCCTTCAGCCCACCGAGCCCGCGCCGACCAGCGATCCCCGCACATTAACACCATCCGCCACACACTCGGGATAACCTATGATTAAACCAAGCCAATTAACCTACAAACCTGTACGTCTTTGGAGTGTGGGAGGAAACCGGAGCACCCAGAGAAAACCCACGCAGCTCACAGGGAGAACATACAAACACCTCACAGACAGCACCCGTAGTCAGAATCGAACCCGGGTCTCTGGCGCTGTGAGGTTGCAACTCTACCGCATGCCACATTATTTTTACTGGGCGGCAAAGAAAGTGTCAACGGTTGATCGGGAGTTCTAATAAGATTGGTAAAGAATGTTTCTGACTGTTGATCTCATCTATGCTTCATGTAAGTTTATACATGTCTGTCAGGTCTCCCCACAGCCTCTGACGTTCTAAACAAAACAATCCAAGTTTGTCCAAACTCTTCTTGTAGCTAATACCACCTAATGCAGGCAGCATTCTGGCAAACCTCCTCTGCATCCTTTCCACAGCCTACACATCATTCCTGTAATGAGGACAAGCACACAATACTCCAAATGGATTCAAACCAAAGTCATTCGACAATAGACAATAGACAATAGGTGCAGGAGTAGGCCATTCAGCCCTTCAAGCCAACACAGCCATTCAATGTGATCATGGCTGATCATCCCCAATCAGTACCCCATTCCTGCCTTCTCCCCATATCCCCTGACTCCGCTATCTTTAAAAGCCCTATCTAGCTCTCTCTTGAGAGCACCCAGAGAACTGGCCTCCACCACCCTCTGAGGCAGAGAATTCCACAGACTCACCACTCTCTGTGTGAAAAAGTGTGTCCTTGTCTCCGTTCTAAATGGCTTACCCCTTATTCTTGAACTGTGGCCCCTGGTTCTGGACTCCCTAGAGTCTTATATTCATAATTTCACCAGTCATTGGAACAGAATTAGGCCATTCGGCCCATTGAGTCTGCTGCGTCATTCAATAATGGCTGATCTATCTTTCCCTCTCATTCTTTCCCATTTCCCATTCCGTCTTCTCCCCGTAACCTTTGACACCCACATTGCCCCATAATGCTCTGCATCGTGGCTTCCTGATTCTTAATTTCCTTGCTCTTATTTCTTCCTGACAAATTGCCCAGTCTGAAGAAGGGTCTCGACCCGAAACGTCACCCGTTCCTTCTCTCCAGCAATGCTGCCTGTCCCGCTGAGTTACTCCAGCATCTTGTGTTTATCTTGTAGTTCCTTCCTGCACACACTGCCCACCTTGTGTGTTGGGATTAGGGTTAGGCACCTTGAAATTGACCCTACAAACCACTGGATTGATGGTGGCCGATTGCAATGCACCTGGCTGTGAAGGATCGGAGGTGCCCACAACAAAAGCCTCACACTCACAGAGATCATTGCCTCCATCAGAGGTCACGGGAAAAGGTTCTTGGCTCAATAGCGTTTTATCCTTAATCAAACTGCTGGATTTCGCTGACATCACAATTGTGGTGACTCTTGATCAGAGGCTTAGCTCTCTGACCCAGTCTCAGATCTGTTGGGGTGACCTTTTCAGTGACGGTGGAGTAATTGGATTTGCAATCATCAGGTAGCTTCAGAGTCTGCAGATCAATAAATCAGGCAACCGTTTCAAGTAGCCTGCTCCTGAGAATATCATCTCTAATGTTATCATCAGTACATCAACCACACATTCTACCCTCGCCTCTCTCTTGACCTATCCACTGGCTCTAACTGGATGGAGTGCTGGTCTGACATTGAGAAGTTTAGAGTCATCGTCATATAGCATAGAAACAGACCCTTCAGCCCCACTTTCCCATGCCAACCAAGATGCCCCATCTACTCTAGTCCCACCTGCCCACTTTTTGCCCATATTACTCTAAACCTTGTCAATACATTACTGTGCATGTGCCTTTTATTATGCATTATAACCGATGATTGGGGTGATGAAGGAGTTTGATGAAGGGGGGGGTGGATGTTGCCTCCATGGATTTTAGTCAGGCTTTTGATAAGTTCACTCCCGGTAAGCTGATCTGGAAGATTAAGATGTACGGATTCACGATGACTTGGTCTTATAGATTCAGAAATGGCTTATTCATAGAAGACAGAGGGTTGCAGTGGACAATAGGCTGGGGATCTGTGACCAGTGGAGTCCCACACGGAACTGCACTAGGACCTCTGCTGTTGTGACATATATATAAATGACCTGGGCATAAATGTAGATGAGCAGGTTAGTAGGTTTGCTGACAACACCAATATTGGAGGAGTTGCAGACCGTGAGGAAGGGTGTCAGAAGCTGCAGCGGGATATAGGTCAGCTGCAGAAATGAGCAGCAGAGAAATAGCAGATGGAGTTGAACCCGAGCAAGAGGTAGAGTGTATGGGAAACATATACACTTAATGGCAAGACCCTCAACGGCGTCGGTATGCAGAGGGATCTTGGGTCAAGGTTGATAGGTAACCAAAGGTGGTGGACATGTAGATAGGGTGGTTGAGAATGCTTATGGAATGCTTGCCTTCATTGCCCGGGGCACTGAATGTAGGAGTCAGGAAATCATCATGCAGCTCTGTCGGACTTTGGTTAGGCCACATTGGGAGTATTGTGTGTAGTTCTGGTTGTCGCACTACAGGAACAACTTGGACACCACCAGAATGCTGCTCTATCAAGAGAGAGGCAAGGGTAGAATGTGTGGTTGATGTACTGATGATAACATTAAAGATGATATTCTCAGGAGCAGGCTACTTGAAGCAGTTGCATGATTTATTGATCTGCAAAATCTGAAGCTACCTGATGATCGTAAATCCAATTACTCCACCATCACTGTAAAGGTCATCCCAACAGATCTGAGACTGGGTCAGAGGGGGTCAGCTACAGGGAGAGGTTGGACTGACTAGGATTGTTTTCTCTGGAAACACCGGAGGTTGCGAGGAGACTTGATAGAAGTGTATAAAATCGTGACAGACATAGATAGGGTAGGCAGTCAGAACTTTTTTCCCCAAGATGGAAATGTCCAACACGAGAGGGCATTGCTATAAGGTGAGAGGGGGAATGATACATGGAGATGTGTGGAGCTTTTATTTAACACAGAGAATAGTGGAGGCCAAGAACGCACTGGCAGGGGTGGAGACCGATATGATAGTGGTGTTTACGATGCTGTTGGCATGCTGTATAACTCAATGACACCAACTATGATCTTCTATAGCCGGTGCCTTTGTTGCACTATAGACTTTGGTTTTTCCACTATTATGGCTGCCTAGTACCACAGTTATTGATGATTTGTTGATTTATTTAACTATTGAATATTTATCTGCGAGTTATTGCATTTATGGGCCTGGTGCGCTGCAGTAAGCAATGGAATTTTGCCAGAAAGAAGAACAGAATGGCCATCCTGTGGTTAGTGTACTGCATGATTCTTGCGTCAAAACCCCAACAACTCTAAACCGACTCTCCCGGTAAACGAAGGCTTCAGATGGTGATTTAGCTGCTCATTTTCTGACCTTAGATCTTTGCTGGACCCACGAGTGCACAACCCCCTCTGTGCTTTATTGACTATTCAGTAAATTGGGATCTTTTAATGGACTTAATAATCCACAGGCTCAATCTACCCAATATAAATGATGGATGGAGCAACCACCCTGACACTATAACCTTCAAACACACACTCGTTAGTCTCACATACTGTTGTAAGGAATCCAAAGTAATTGAGGGACTTACCAAACCATGCCTGCTGATCTCCTTGTACTTCAATAGCCAGTCCAAAGTCAGCCAGCTTCACGGCTGCATTTTTACATTTACTAGCCAGCAGCAAGTTCTCTGGCTTTGGGAGTGAGAAACCAAGGTGGTTAGTGGTTAAGCAATCAGAGAGTGAACGCAAAGCAAACAACACAATGCAGTAGCTGTAACACTTCAGAAGTGATTGCCACTCAGTCAAGGGCCTGTCCCACTTAGGTGATTTTTTAGGCAACTACAGGTGACTAATTTGTCGCCACATGTTCGCCGGGAGTCGTCTCCTCAGTCGCGCAATGAGTCGTGGCTTTTTTCTGGTCGCCGCTAAATTTTCAACGTTGAAACATTTTCGGCGACAGTGGGTTTGACGCCAATGAGCGTAGCTTGACTTCTCCTGACGTAGGCACTGTCGTAGGTTGTCGCCAGGATGATGTAGGTTGTCGCCGGTTTTTCGGCGACCTGCTACAACTATGGCAGTCGCCGGCAGTTGCCTGAAACATCGGCAAGTGGGACAGGCCCATTACTTTCCTCATAAGTTCATAAGTTCTAGGTGCAGAATTTAGACCGTTCGGCCCATCTAGGCTACTCCGCCATTCAATCGTATCTTTCCCTGTCGACCCCATTCTCCGGCCTTCTCCCCATAACCCCTGACACCCGTACTAATGGCTCAGTCCTTGTTACCATCAGCAAGCAAAGTTGGCCGTCCTGATTTAGTGCACGGCTTGTGATCATCTTGTCATCATCTGACCTCATGTAGGGAAATGTTGGTTCACTGCAAACTATCACACTGTTAGTTTTAGTCAATGAGCTAATTATCCATGCAGGCCTGTTCAAAGTTTACCCTCTGAAGCAGCAAATGGGGAGAGTGTAGAACCTTTGCATGAACCCAGCGCTATGAATATTAATTTCTCTCCCTCTCTCTCCGTCCCTCCCCCACCCCAGTTCTACGACCAGTTTCAGTCCCCTTGATTAATGCTCCTGATTGTATGCCTTGTTGTCACCTTCCCCTCAGCTAACAATGAATCATTCTACAATTCCTTGGATCATCGCCTGCTTTGATCTGTTGTTTTCACGCCTTACCCGTCCATATCTCTAGTTTGCCCTCTCCCCTGACTCCCAGTCTGAAGAAGGGTCACCTATTCCTCTTCTCCAGAGATGCTGCCTGACCCGCTGAGTTACTCCAGCTTTTCATGTCTCCCTCCTCCTGAAGCTTGGTAAATACCTTAGCCACAACTAGCTACATGCCCAAGAATGAGAGCTGCTTCTTTCAAGGTTAGAAATACTCTGCTGCAAGTTTACAGAAGAGTATTATTCTATCTCCCACCCCTCATAGCAACATGTCAATTAAACCATTGCAACCACTAAATAAAACTGAGTCAAGCACTGCACAATGTTACAGAACATTCATCTATACTTATGACAGTCATGAAGCCATTTTGAGCACCAGATGCTTTAGATGCCACCAGACCCAATATGCTTGTGTTAATTTTGTGAATTCCAGATTGCACTAGCGGGTTTGGTACACATGGAAGAGGAAGCTGCAGAGATTCACCAGGATGGAGTGTTTAATGTTTAAGAGAGAGCTAGATAGGGCTCTTGAAGACAGCAGAGTCAGGGGATATGGGGAGAAGGCAGGAACGGGGTGCTGATTGTGGATGATCAGCCATGATCACATTGAATGGCGGTGCTGGCTTGAAAGGCTGAATGGCCTACTCCTGCACCTATTGTCTATGTCTATTAGCTGTGAGATACTGGATAGGCTGGGTTTGTTTTGTAGGAAGTGCAGGAAGCTGAGGAGGGAACCTGACAGAGGCACACACAAAACTGTTAAGGGAGTTGACGGGTCAGATAGTGAGAAACCTTTCCCCTGAGCTGGGGTGTCCATGACAAGAAGACATGGTTAGTTTAGTTTAATTTAGAGATACAGCGCGGAACCAGGCCCTTCGGCCCACGGAGTCCGTGCCGACCAGCGATCCCCGCACACTAACACTATCCTACACACACTAGGGACAATTTACAATTTACAATTTAACGAAAGCCAATTAGCCTGCAAACCTGTATATCTTTGGAGTGTGGGAGGGAACCGGAGCACCCGGAGAAAACCCATGCAGATCCCAGGGAAAACGTACAAATTCCATACAGACAGCACCCATAGTCAGGATTGAACCCAGGTCTCTGACGCTGTGAGGCAGCAGCTCTACCCGCTGCACCAAGTGCCGGCCAGTTTAAGGTAAGGGCTTGGAAATTGTGAATGGACGAGGAAGAATTCTGTCGTCACAGAGAGAATCTGGAACATACTACTCGTCTTTCCGCTGACTGGATAGCACGCAACAAAAGCTTTTCACTGTAGCTCTGTATACGTGACAATAAACTGAACTGAGAGGGTGGTGGATGCGGAGACCATAGAGAATTATTTAGATAAGCTCAGGAAATACAATGGTATAAATACAGGCAGAGAGATGAGAAATGGGATGGGCAGAATATCACGGATATGTTGGGCCGAATGGTCTGGTTACTGCGGCACAGTGGCACAGCGGTAGAGTTGCTGCCTTACAGCGAATGCAGCGCCAGAGACATGGGTTCGATCTTGACTACGGGTGCTGTCTGTGTGGAGTTTGAACGTTCTCCCCTTGACCTGCGTGAGTTTTCTCCGAGATCTTCTGTTTCCTCCCACATTCCAAAGACATCCAGGTTTGTAGGGTCTCGACCCGAAACGTCGCCTATCTCCTTCGCTCCTTAGATGCTGCTGCACCCGCTGAGTTTCTCCAGCTCTTTGTGTACCCCAGGTTTGTAGGTTGATTGGCTCGGTAAATGTAAAAAAATTGTCCATTGTGGGTGTAAGATAATGTTAGTGTGCGGGGATCGCTGGTCGGCACGGACCCGGTGGGCCGAAGGGCCTGTTTCTGCGCTGTATCTCTAAACTAAACTAAACTAATTATTCTATATCCCTCTTGACCAAGAGTGGCTGTAGTGATAATATGCAGAGTAATTTCCCAAACTCCCTAAAGATTCGTAGCAACTGGTCCTCAAAAGATGAAAGCAATGGAACACAAAAGGACATCAGTGACATTGAACGCTCCGGCAACATGCACACATCCACGTACTCATTTCCTATCTTCCAGCCAAATCACCTAATTATAACTACAAATAACTGAGGTGCTTTGAAGTATTCTCCGTTATCTAATGGGTTTCTAGAAATGTTATATTCCTTTCCTTATTTCCTTGTGTGCGGAGACAAAATATGTTTGTGCCAGCAGCTGTGTGGTGTTTGAGACATGTTCACTAATTCTACCCTGTTGGGGCTTCTTGACGGGCAGTCACAGGTATAAGGACCACTATTCTCTTTTTATGTGAAGATTTAAACCAAAAAAGTCATCTTGTTTGATGCAGGCCGTTGTGCTGCTCGGAACCAGCTTTAAGCACAAGAATTGTTGCGTTGGCAACTATACTCCTTCTGTGTTTGCACCAACATACACTAAATGGAGAAGTGGTCGATCTGTGTTTAGCTTTAGTTTGGTTCAGAGATGCAGCTTGGAAAGAGGCCCTTCGGCCCACCGAGTCCATGCCAACCATCGATCAACCGTTCACACTAGTTCTATGTTATCCCACTTTCTCATCCACTCCCTACACTCTGGGAGCAATTTATACAGAGGGCCAATTAATCTACAAACCCCCACGTACTTGGGATGTGGGAGGAACCGGAGCGCCCGGTGACAACGCACAAAGAGTCACAGGGAGAATGTGCAAACTCCACACAGACAGCACTCGGTTCTCTGGCAACCCGGCTCTCTCACACTCGACCAGCTGTGGCAACACAGTTCATTGTGTGAACGCTGACCAGTTCTTTGGAAGATAAACCTACAAAAAACAGCAGGCAGCATTTCCCTCAACCAGAACTGATGGAAGGCATCGCATGTCCGGCAGAACACCAGGATTAGGGGTGATTCACAGTACTTGAATTAATAGGTAACCATGTATAAATTTAATTACCCTACCATCAATCCATGTATTAGCACTTGAAAGCATCTCAGAATTTGTTAATTGATTGTAATGGAGCTTGGAGCTTGGGTTATAATTCATTTTGCTGGCGTGTAAATCTAGCAAACTTAATTATCGCAGAGAATATGTAGTCCACAATATACATACAAAATAACATAGCAATTGTAATCCACAATATCAGCACAGGTACTGCTAGCCAATGGAAAGTTTGACAGTGCAAATTGGTCAAATTACTGGAATTTTGGACTAATTAATTTCAAAGGTGTGGGATATGTCCCAAATTAAATAAGAGACGGGAAAGCAAGCTCTTCACTCTTGGTCAGGTGCTGCTATGACGGTGAAGTGAATGTAAGGATCAGAAGATACATGATGTGATAGTCATCAGTGCAATCCAAGATCAGAGGGGGGGCTGGGTGACGGGGTAGTGAACATGCAGTATGTCTGGTCTCGGTCATTATAGCAGTACCTGCACTAGGACTTGCAAGTTCTTAACAGCAAGAGGCAAGAGGCAGCAGCCCAGGGCCACACTGTGACATGGATTCATCCTGATGCCCGCGTTAGCAAATACTGACCTTGAGGTCTCTGTGCACTATGTCATGTTGATGAATGTGATTCACACTCTCTAGAATCTGATGAATACACTGACTGTAAAACAAAACGGAAGAGAGGAGGAGAGGAAAGGGGAGAGAAAGGGGGAGAGGAATGAGGGGCGGAAGGAGAGAGGGATTGAGGAAGAGGGAAAGGAGAGAGGGGGAGAGAAGAGAAGGGGAGAGGAGAGAGGGGGAGAGGAGGGGAGAGGAGGGAAGGGGAGAGGAGAGGAGGGGGGAGGAGTGAGGGGGAGAGGAGTGAGGGGGAGAGGAGTGAGGGGGAGAGGAGAGGGGTGGAGAGGAGGGGAGAGGAGGGAAGGGGAGAGGAGAGGAGGGGGGAGGAGTGAGGGGGAGAGGAGTGAGGGGGAGAGGAGGGGAGAGGAGGGGAGAGGAGGGAAGGAGGAGAGGAGTGGAGGGGGAGGAGTGAGGGGGAGAGGAGAGAGGGGGAGAGGAGGGGAGAGGAGGGAAGGGGAGAGGAGAGGAGGGGGGAGGAGTGAGGGGGAGAGGAGTGAGGGGGAGAGGAGAGGGGTGGAGAGGAGGGGAGAGGAGGGAAGGGGAGAGGAGAGAGGGGGAGAGGAGGGGAGAGGAGGGAAGGGGAGAGGAGAGGAGGGGGGAGAAGTGAGGGGGAGAGGAGGGGAGAGGAGGGAAGGAGGAGAGGAGTGGAGGGGGAGGAGTGAGGGGAGAGGAGAGAGGGGGTGGAAGGAGAGAGGAGGAGAGGAGGAGCGGAGAGAGAGGGCGGAAGGAGGGAGGGATTGAGGAAGAGGGAAAGGAGAGAGGGGGAGAGAAGAGAAGGGGAGAGGAGAGAGGGGGAGAGGAGGGGAGAGGAGGGAAGGGGAGAGGAGAGGAGGGGGGAGGAGTGAGGGGGAGAGGAGTGAGGGGGAGAGGAGTGAGGGGGAGAGGAGAGAGGGGATAAATGAGAGAGGGGAGAGGGAGTGAAGGGGCGGAGGGTGGAGAAACGGGTGAGGGCAAGGAGAGGAAGAAGACACATCAGATTCCGTGAATGCCAAGGAAGTATAAATACAAGAGTCACAGTGCAGGGAACAGTACCCACGGCTCCCAAACCTAGCAGGATAACAAGGGCATCTGGTGCACATAAATCTGAACAAACGCGCAGAGAGGCAGCCAATGAAATAATGACAAATCAACTGTGCTATTATAGGATTCCTGCAGAATTATTCATCTTCATTTATAAACACAACACTGCCATCAGTCAGTGATCTAAGTGCTTCTCTTTAAACATGTTTGAGCTTTGATAATACAATCCCTCTGCTCCAATAAAATAACATTTTCTGCAATGATAGAACATACAATTAACAGCACTATTTGTAAATTCCAGTATTTTTCTATGATGTATCTTACTGGATAGCTCACACCCATTCCGTTAGCATTGATTGCCCAGTTATTCTACATTGTTTTGTGGCAGGTACACATGACAATGAATTACTCTTTAATTTAGTTAGAGATGCTGTGTTGAAGCAGGCCCTTTGGCCCACCAAGTCCATTCTAACCACTAATCACCCATTCACACTAGTTCTATGTTATCCCACCTCCGCGTCTTACAATTTAACAAGGTCAATTAACCTACAAACCTGCACGTCTTTGGGATGTGGGAGGAAACAGGAGCACCTGGGGAAAACCCACACGGTTGGGGGAGAACGTGCAAACTCCACACAGACAGCACCCTGCAGTCAGGATCGAACCCGGATCTCTGGCGCGGTGAGGCAGCGACTCTACCACTGCGCCACTCTCGACTCTTAAGGGCCTGTCCCACTTTCCTGAGTTACTCACAAATTCTCCCGAGTATTCCCCTTGATTCAAACTCGGAGAATGTCCGTAGCGAGTCCGTAGGAGTCCGTAGATATATCGTAGTGGCTCGTTATGCCACTCGGGGCATCAGGTAAGTCGGGACGTTTTTTCAGCATGTTGACAAAATGTCCACGAGTTAAATAAAATAGCCCCGAGTACCTACGGCTGGCTATTACCATAATTCCCCGAGTTTGAATCTAGGGTAAAATTCGGGAAAATTCGTGAGTAACTCGGGGAAAGTGGGACAGGCCCTTTAATAGTTTGGGCTGCCTTTTCTTGACCGACGAAAAGCCTGAGTTTGTGAGAGTTCATATATTCACAGGGACTGGAGTCCTGTTGAACTTTGTAAGGTGCGAGTACCAAGAATTTCAACCGCCACAACCTAAATGGCAATGAAAAGGACCCCTCAGGTACTTGGACAAAAGGTTTTAGATGTTGACAAGCGTTCTAGACTCCAGGGATCTCTCTTCCTGTCCAACCAACAATCCACATTGAATCTGATTTCAAGCTCTGTAGTCTCAGAACATGTTTTCACCTGGAATCACAATAAAAGACCACTTTCTGTAATTTGTTTCAGGGCTCCACGGGGAAGCCTTTGGCCTTGAACAACTTTCCAATTGGGCAGTCAATACACACTTTTGGAAGCTTGTAGAACATAGATCACAGGAAGAGGCCCTTCGGCCCAGAGTGCCTGTCCCAATCACGATGCCAAGGCCAACTGTGCTGTTGTCATGAAACCTCTGTGGTAATGAGGCTTTGAAAGAGGCCAGTCACACATCCTCCCAAGGTCCCCACAGGAACGCTGATGGGTGACAAAGTTGACTATCATCTTCTATTCACCATCTCTGCCTGAGAACAGTTGGCGTCAACAGTGGGTAGAAGGGTCTGTTTCATGCTGTATCTCTAAATTAAACTAAGCATTAAATTAAGAAAGTGGCCACTTGTCCCTGCCCGGCCTAAACAATCCACACAAACTGACGTTAGACTCGATTCAAACGGGTTCCATCAGTATATTCTGATCAACTTCACCTCCATGTGCAGGAAGGAACTGCAGATGCTGGTTTAAACCAAAGATAGACACAAAATGCTGGAGTAACTCAGCGGGACAGGCGGCCTCTCTGGAGTAAAGAACAGGCCATGTTTTGGGTTGAGACCCTTCTTCGATGATGCATTAGGGGGGGAGGAAGCTGGAAAAGAGGGGTGGGGAGGGGGGGGCGGGGAGGGGACAAATCTTGACCAGTATTATGAGGGTGGGGGAGAGGGGGTGCAATTGGCAGATGGTAAAGATAGTGACAAAGATGAAAAGGTGAAGAGGAGACAAAAAGGTATCAGGTAAGGAGAGGAGTGAAATCTCAACAGGGTCAAGAATGGTTTATTATCAGGTGGCCCAGATAGAACAATGAAACTAGCACTCACAGCAGCAGCACAACACAATATGTAAAGATAGTACACTGTAAACAATATAATAAACAAGGTCAAAAACGTTCACACACACACCCACACACACGCACACACACTCACACTCACACACAGTCACACTCACACTCACGCACACACACCCACACACACGCACACACACCCACACACACACACACTCACACTCGCACACACACCCACACACACCCACGCACACACACCCGCACACACACCCACACACACACACACTCACACAGACACACACTCACACAGAGACACACACACACACACACCCACACCCACACACCCACACAGACACCCACACAGACACACACACACACAGACACACACAGACACACACACACACACACACACACAGACAGACAGACAGACAGACAGACACACACACACACACACAGACACACACAGACACACACAGACAGACAGACAGACAGACAGACAGACAGACAGACAGACACACACACACACACACACACCAAACTAACAAAAATAGCGCAATAATTCAATAGAATACAATTCTGTAGTCAAGTATGTATCCTGTCCATACAATGAGTTTGCCTTGATGCTTTGTTCACAAGGGTAAAACACGATATACAATAGACAATTAAAAATAAAACATTATAATTTAAACATGTGAAAATATGAAAATAATACCAATAATGTCAGAGGAAGAGCTGTGAGAGGAAGGGGACAGGGGTGGGGGAAGAGGAAGGATAAAATACATTTCTGAAGAAGGGTCTCGACCCAAAACGTCACCCATTCCATCTCTCAAGAGATGCTGCCTGTCCCGCTGAGTTACTCCAGCTTTTTGTGTCTGTCTTTTGTGAGATGAAGGCGTGGAGGAGAAAGGAGCAGGGTGACCAGGGTTGTGGAAGATGGCGGGGGAAATGAGCGTCTAACGGAATTTGGGATAGGGGTGGAAGTTAAGAGATGGAGGGGGAGGTGAGGGTAGTATTAGTGAATTCAATGCTCATTCCATTGGGTTGGAAGATACACAAGCGGAATATGAGTTGCTGTCCCTCCAGTTCCAAAGGGAGGGCGTTTCCACATTCTTACCACTCTCCAGAGTTTTTCCAGAGTTCTCTATTGGAACTGTTACTATTTTTACACTGATGCTCCTAATCCATGAATGGCCACACCAGTGAGACCACCGGCCTGAGGTAGACCCTTGCATCTTTCCGTTCCCCCGCACAAATGATGGGACCTTTGGTTTCTTGTGGAGTGGCCCAGATGCAAGTAATTGGATTCAGGAATTGGACTCAACTCAGAAAAAACGGACAGAGCTGGAATTTAATTGATATTCTGCCAGATGATAAATGAAGAATCGCCACAAATGCCAGGACTCTTACAAAGGTTCCTTTCAGAAATCCGGTTTATAGACATTTCCAGTTAATCCAGCAGAACGATTGACTGCTATATACAGGTTCACTGGAAGTGACTTTTGTGCCAAACCATGTAAGTGTATGAAGCAAGGAGGAAGCTCCCTTTGAAAGGAGAGCCATCTATTTCTCCCAGCTGCCTATGCCAACAGATTCTTGATCCACCCCAAAGAACTGGACACAAATAAGTTGACATTCCTCTGTGGCAAAGAGGAAATTCAATGCCGTCTGAGTTGCCATCTTTCTCATGAGACGTTGATCAGAAATTGGTCTGCTCTCTCTGGTGGGTATAAAAATCCTGTTCTGCAGGAGGACAGAGACTTTATCTCCAAAATCCTGCCTAGTGTCCATTCCCTAAACAGTGGCACAATCGTGTACATGGAGAGTCACTACCTCACAGCATCGGAGACTCGGGTTTCATCCTGACCTCGGGTGCTGTCTGTGTGGAGTTTACACGTTCTCCCAGTGACCACATGGGTTCCCTTCAGGGGCTCCGGTTTCCTCCCACATCCCAAAGACGTACTGTGTGGTTAATTGGCCTCTGTAAATTGCAGCATGTGTGTCGGGAGTGGATGAGAAAGTGGGATAACATAGAACTAGTGTGGACCAGGCAATCGATGGCCAGCGCGAACCAAGTGGGCCAAAGGACTCGTTTCAATGCTATATCTCCATACTGACCAAATCACACACTCATTTACAAAGTTCACGCCCTTGCTTTCAAATCTCACCATACTCGCGATACTCTCTATATCTGTGGTTCCCTGTAGCTCTTCAACATGTCTATACACAGAAAATTCTAGCTTCCTTATCATCTCTTTTATCATCACTCCATACTGCACCTAAAGTCACCAAATCCCTACATTTCAGAATGCCCGTCCTAAACCTCTCCATCTCTTAAAGATAGCGGAGTCTGGGGATATGGGGAGAAGGCAGGAACGGGGTACTGATTGTGGATGAGCAGCCATGATCACATTGAATGGCGGTGCTGGCTCGAAGGGCCGAATAACCATATAGCAATATAACAATTACAGCACGGAAACAGGCCCTCTCCGCCCTTCCAGTCCGTGCCGGCCAATGGCCTACTCCTGCACCTATTGTCTATTGTCTATCTCTCATTCTTCCCTTTAAGAGATTCTATGAAATTTACCTCTTTGACAAGACTTTTACTTATCCACCAAGTTACCTCCTTATCAGATTGGGGCCATTTTTCCGTGAATAATTCTCCAATTAAACACTTGGCAATCTTTATTACATTAAGGGTGATTTGTAAATTGCTGTTGTTTAGTTCTTGAAGCAGGAAAACATTTATCTCATTCCTTGCTCACAGTGCAGGATACACGATTGGTGTGCCTCCAAATAAACTTGTCAAGAAAATTTCCCTCTAGGTTTTATGAGCCAATCCTTGTGTGCCGTTTGGATCCATGTTGGCGGGATCCTGTCCAACTCATGAGTGAGCAGGATCTACTTAATGCAAGCTGGTTGGGAACATCCTGTGGAATTTTTTTCCGGCTTTGAAAATCCAATTCAGCAGATGGAGCTTCACTCTCTGGAGATGGGAGGTAGGACTAGGAGCTGGAGAAACATCAGTTTCCAACGTGGTCCCAGCCACCTGCACTGAACGCCCAGGAGATCTAGACAGGATGGCAACCAGAAATCACCAGCTCTAGTTGAGTTTAGTTTAGAGATACAGGTCCTTTGGCCCGCCATGTCCGTGTCGAATGGTAATCAATAGACAATAGACAATAGGTGCAGGAGTAGGTCATTCGGTCCTTCAAGCCAGCACCGCAATTCAGTGTGATCATGGCTGATCATCCCCAATCAATACCCCGTTCCTGCTTTCTCCCCATATCCCCTGACTCCGCTATCTTTAAGAACCCTATCCAGCTCTCTCTTGAAACTATCCAGAGAACCGGCCTCCACTGCCCTCTGAGGCAGAGAATTCTACGGACTCACAACTCTCTGTGAGAAAAAGTGTTTCCTCGTCTCCATTTTAAATGGCCTACCCTTATTCTTAAACTATGGCCCCTGGTTCTGGACTCCCCCAACATCAGGACCATGTTTCCTGCCTCTAGTGTGTCCAAGCCCTTAACAATCTTATATGTTTCAATGAGATCCCCTCTCATCCTTCTAAAATCCAGAGTGTACAAGCCCAGCCGCTCCATTCTCTCAGCATATGAGTCCCGCCATCCCGGGAATTAACCTTGTAAACCTACGCTGCACTCCCTCAATACTCTGTACTGTACACTGACAATGACAATTAAAATTGAATCTGAATCTGAATCTGAATCTCAATAGCAAGAATGTCCTTCCTCAAATTAGGGGACCAAAACTGCACACAATACTCCAATCACAATGTCACCCATTCCTTCTATCCAGAGATGCTGCCTCCCGCGGAGTTACTCTGGCATTTTGTGCCCACCCCGTACACTTGTTTTATTCTACACACTAGGGCCAGAACTCTTCTTCAGACTGAAAACTTGAAACATCACCTGTCCATTCATTCCACAATACCCATCTATGTTCGTCCCATTAGCCCGCATTTGGACAATATTTCCGCTAAACCGTTCCTATCCACCTGTCCAAGTGCCTGTAAATGTTATTATGGTACCTGCCTCAACAAACTACTTCAGCGGATCGCCCAACATACGCATCACCCACTGGGATGAAAAGTTGCCCTTCAGGTTCATCAAGAGAGAGCTAGATAGAACTCTTAAAGATAGCGGAGTCAGGGGATATGGGGAGAAGGCAGGAACGAGGTACTGATTGAGGATGATCAGCCATGATCACATTGAATGGCGGTGCTGGCTCGAAGGGCCAAATGACCTACTCCTGCTCCTATCAGGAGTAGGTCATTGGCTATCTCAAATATTTTCCCTCTTGCCTTAAGCCTATGATCTTTTGTTCTTCATTCCCGACACATCACCTATTCCTTTTCTCCAGAGATTCTGCCTGACCCCCTGAGTTACTCCAGCATGTTGTGTCTTTTCTTTTGTAAGCTGGTATCTGCAGTTCCTTGTGTGTAGATTAGAATTTGGATCCACGAGTTTCACGTCCCAAAGCCAACACCAGTCAAAAGGAGCATTAGAGGCAAGAACGTCGCATAGAATGATAATTGGTGCTGGGGTTTATAAGATATATTTTGTTTTGATGCTGGCCTGGTCCTCCAGCAGTCTGGAGATCTGCGCACACATCTATATGATTACCAACATTTTCTTCTGTTGAATTTGATTCTTCTATCTGACAAACCAATTTTATTTTTCTATTTTATTATAAATCAAAAGCCCTTGTACTCCCAGCTGTGTTCCACCCCCAATTCTTGGAAGGCCCACGTCTAAACACATAGTGCTCAGATTGAATTTTGTTGCCATGGCAATACATGCCGCTGATTAAATCCCTTTTTGTTCTGCTTGAGTTATTTTGAGGGCTTTAAAAAAAAATTACTGTTCTCTTCCTTTCAGTGCTTTGTGGGCAGTTTCTTACAGAATGCATCGATACCATGGACCACTTCAGAATATTTAACACAAATTCAATAATTTTTCTGTTTGGTTAAACCAGTTTGAAATGCATAGTCTGTCTCTGCGTTTTGTTCGATCTCAAAGAGCATTGTTGAAACATCAGTCTGTTTTTGAGCTCTGTTTTCAGATTTCAGATGGTATAAGTGGTCAGAGTCTTGAATTAAAGTGAATTCCTGACCAATACATAGAATTGGACAACAGAGGAATAGACCGTTCAGCCCACAACATCCTTGCTGGACTTCATGCGAGGATAAACTAATCCCCTCTGCCTGCACGTGATTCCTATCCCTCCATTCACTGCATATCCGTGGTGCCCATCTAAAAGCCTCTTAATCACCACCATCATATCTGCTTCCACCGCCACCCCTGATAGCATATTCCAGGCACTCTCTCTGTGTAAAAAACTTGCTCCTTTTAACTTTTCCCCTCTCCAATAGACAATAGGTGCAGGAGGAAGCCGTTCAGCCCTTCGAGGCAGCACCGCCATTCAATGTGATCATGGTTGATCATCCCCAATCAGTACCCCGTTCCTGCCTTCTCCCCATATCCCCTGACTCCGCTATCTTTAAGATCCTTATCTAGCTCTCTCTTGAAAGTATCCAGAATTCTCTGCCTCCACCGTCCTCTGAGGCAGAGAATTCCACAGATTCACAACTCTCTGTGAGAAAAAGTGTTTCCTCATCTCCGTTCTAAATGGCTTACCCCTTATTCTTAAACTGAGCCTCCTGGTTCTGGACTCCCCCAACATCGGGGACATGTTTCCTGCCTCTAGCGTGTCCAATCCCTTAATAATCTTATATGTTTAAATTCGATCCACTCTTCAAATATATGCTCTTTAATCTTTGGCATTTCCATCCTGGGAAAAAAAAAATTCTGATAGTCTAGCCTATCTATGTAGGAAGGAACTGCAGATGCTGGTTTGCATTGAAGATGGACACAAAATGCTGGAGTAACTCAGCGGGACAGGTAGCACCTCTGGAGAGAATGGGTGACGTTTCGGGTTGAGACCCTTCTCCAGACCCTACCCTATAGCTATGCCTCTTATAATTTTTGAAACTTCTATCAAATCTCCCCTCAGCCTCAAATGCCCCAGAAAAAAAAGCAAGCTAAGTTTGTCCAATCTCTCCTGATCGCTAATACTCTCAAAACCAGGCGGCATTCTGGTAAACTGAAGTATGAGGTACTTCTCTCAAAAAGAAAGGAGGTTGGATTTTGGATTAAGTGGCAATGTTTCAGCACAAAGAGAAGAGGCCACAAAAATATTCTGCCAATCCTGCACCCGCTCCAAAACCTCCACATCCTTCCTGTAATGGGCCGACCAGAACTTCACACAATACTCCAAATGTGGCCTCACCACAGTCCGATAAACTGCAGCATGACTTACTGGCTTTTATACTCAATGCCCTTCTCAATGTGGGCATAAACAGGAATGTTGCCAGGTTGTTTATGAAAATCAGCACAATAGTGGATGATTTGATGTCCTCTCTACTGTAGCCAGAGTTATCGCCAAACTTTTGAGACAATTGCAAAGCTAAAGGTTCCCTTGATTTGAGGCATGTGCGTCTACATGCGTTTCACCCTTGGAATGAATGGCACTGCCTCTGGGCTGTGCTCACATTTGCTGCCCAAGTCTAACCTCTGGCTTAAATACATTGCTCCTGCCAAGCATCTGCTGGAGTCCCGTTAGTGGCCCTGGTGGGACCACATCTGGAACATTGTGTACAGCTGCCACATGTTCTACGCAAGGAAGGATAGACTTAGAAGAGGATATTCACCAGATGGATTATTAAAGACACACCATATTGTAAAACCTGTTAGAATCATTCAGCACAATAGGTACGGGATGAGGCATAGTCCGAAGAGCTTCTTGTTTCACCTCCAGAGAGGTGTGGGCTGGAAGGTTATTTAGGCACCGTATTTTATTCCTTGTGGAGGAGGGTGATATAGATATGTTACAATACCTACCTTTAGCAGCGCTGCAGTTCTGCCGCTCCCCGTGTGCGCGACTTTGGCGCCTTTCAGAGGGGGGCGGGTTTAAAATGCCGATTTTTTCCAGGCAGTCCAAGTTGATCCATGTCGGGCGATTTTGTCGCTAAAGAGAAATCGCTCTGACATTTCATTCATAAAGGTATTTTAAAACTACGCTAGATTATTTATTAACTAGAGTAGTTTAAAAATCATCTTCTAAAGCTCTGAATGGTGACAGTGGAACGGACCTAAGGTAGGCGCTAAAAGAAGCTACACAGTTTATTTTTACATAAAAACTTGGTTTTTAGGAAGACTTTAATCTCATTTTCATGTTGCGAAAAGGGGACAAAAAAAAATGTATGAACCGGCTGTATTTTTCATACTGACTTCACCGCAAACCGCAACGTTCTAATCCACCGCATTCCACTAAAACCCACTCGCTAGTTGATTTAAATGGCCATTAATAGTAAGATTAAACGAGAACTTACCAGTTTGAAGTTTGATCTTTATTTTATGAGGAGTTACGATGAGGGATTACGTGAAGACCCCGCCAGCACGCATGCGCGACATTCTTCAAAGCAGTGGTGTGAAATCACAGACAGTCACAATGACTAATATAGTAAGATAAGAGAGAACTTTCATACCAGGTGATCTTTATAGTAGAGGGTTGGGAGCGGAGGGCACGTAATCCCTCATCGTAACTCCTCATAAAATAAAGATCAAACTTCAAACTGGTAAGTTCTCGTTTAATCTTACTATTTTATTTCGGTAGTCACGTGAGTGACTACGTGAAGATTTCAAAGCTCTGTGATTTCATGCCCTGGAAACTCCATGCTCACACACCGCTATGCTGGGATGAGAGGATGAACGTAATTCAGACATGACACTGGCTGAAAAACAAAAATAGGTATTTATTCATACCAAAACAAAATAAATATCCCATAGGGGTAAATTATTTGACAGTACTCAAAATCCTCCCTGCATAAGTGTCAGGGGTGGCCACGGGTTTGTTGTAGAACCGGTGAAAAGTCCTTTCATTACTCCAACCCGCTGTGGCCAGGATGTGGTCCAATGGTACTTCCATCCTCCTAGCCGCCGAAGTGGATGCCGCCCTGGTGGAGTGAGATTTGAATATATTAGTGTCCACCCCCGCCGCATCCAAAACCACCCTTAACCATCTAGAAATGGTTTGCACCGTGACTTTATGATGGGGCTTCTTGTGGCTTAGAAGCAAAGCTGTCTCCGTGCCCCTGAGATTTTTGGTGACTGTGATATATTGTGAAATTAACGTGACGATGCAGAGTCGAGTATCTGCTGGATATGCCAGAAATTCCAAGGTATGACCAGACGCTCCGGGTCGATCTTGTTTCAACAGTCCCTGCACATGAAAAGTGACATTATCATTGGTGATAGTCATGGCATCCAGATTAAGTTTGTGCAGAGACTGGACCCGTTGTGCCGTGATAAGTGCCATAATCATTACCATTTTGTATGTGAGCTTTGCCAAAGTGAGTCCCGTGTTAGGTGTCCATCCTCGCAGCATTGTTAGGACTGTGCTGATATCCCACGTATGGTTATATCTGGGCCTAGGGGGATTGGAATTGAATATTCCTCTCATTAGTTTGGACACTAATGGATGTGATCCAATTCCCAATTGGTCACTCCCCTGGCCCAAGTAGGATGATAGTGCACTCCTGGCACTGTTTATGGCACTGTAGCTCAGTCCCTCATCAAAGTGTAGGGTAGCCAAGAATTCCAGCACTTCTGTAATGGTAGCGGATTCATATGTAGTGTTGGTAGTAGCGCAGAATCCTTCCCATTTCTTGATGTAGGTGAGGTACTGCTTCCTGGTGGACTCCCTGCATGCCGCCGAGATGGTGTCTATCGTTCTGCTGGTGAGTCCGAATCCGCGAAGAGGCCGTTTTAGAATCTGCAAATTAACAGGTCCATGCGGTCATAACATGGGTGATGTTCTCCTGTTACAGGATGAACGAGCAGGCTAGGTCGTTTATTGACCCGAATGCAAGGTTCTGTGGCCATCTTCTGTACCGCTGGGAACCATGGTTGGGTAGGCCAGTCGGGCACCACCAAAATACCCGATGCGGAATCTTGTTTTATTTTCTGCAAGACCCGACTGATGAGGCAGAAAGGGGGGAATGCATAGCAGAACAAATCCCCCCAATGTAGCGTGAAAGCGTCCATCGCTACTGCCCCAGGGTCTGGTTCCCAAGCAACATATGTTGGTAGTTGGTGATTTAATCTGGACGCGAAGAGGTCGATATCTGGTGTCCCATAACGTTCTACAATATCTGTGAACACTTTTCGATCCAACATCCATTCTATGTTGTCGTTAAATTTGCATGACCTGGTGTCTGCCACTGTGTTTAGCTTGCCTGGGAGGTAAGTGGCTGAGATCCAAATTTCCCTTTGCAGACACCAGAGCCAGATATTGTTGGCCAATTCATCACACGATATCGACTTTATTCCGCCCATGTGGTTAATATAGGCCACCACCGTGGTGTTGTCAATTTGTATCCTAACATGAACTTTGTGCATGTTTGTGCAGTATGCCCTGAGGCCGTGAAATGCTGCCAGCATTTCTGAATAGTTAATTCCCAAATTTTTGAATAGGGTTAACTCTTGTGCACTCCATCTACCTCCACAACTAGAGGTAGTATTAGTAGCTCCCCAACCTTTGGCACTGGCATCCGTTTGTAAGGTGATCGAGGGATTGATGATAGTGATGGGTTTGGAACAATATTGGGCATTAGCCATCCACCAATTTAATTCGGCTTTTGCCTTTTCTGGTATTTTCATAGGCCTATCGAAATGGCCTGCATGACTTTTGAGAGCTATAATTTTGGCTCTTTGTAAGTTTTGATAATGTAAAGGCCCATATTGTGCTGCGGGAAAGGCAGCCACTATCTTCCCAATCACCCTGGCCACCTGCCGAATGGATGGGTCCTTGATGCCAATAAGGCTCCTGCAAGCCTCTATAAAGTCCTCCACCTTACTTAGTGGCAACGTGATAGACATTTGCACTGAGTCGATATTGAACCCCAAGTATTTCATGGTGGTAGAGGGTTTTAATATTGATTTATCTGGATGTATAATGAAACCCAGCTTCTGAAAGAGATGTTTCGTGGCTGTAACTGCCAATGTAGCCATTTCCAAACTTTCCCCAACAATGAGGATATCATCAAGATAGGCCATAACAGTATGATTCTGTTTCCTTAAGTAGGCCAAGGCTGGTTTTAATATCTTGGTAAACAATCTGGGTGCTGATGATAACCCATTAGGCAAGGCTTTGTATTGCCATAATTGTCCCATCCAGATAAATTTTAAATATTTCCTATGATCCTTGTGTATTGGTACAGAATAGTATGCATCTTTGAGGTCAATGCATGCCATGTAGTACCCATAATCTATTAACTGTATAGCAGTGTCAAAGGTGTCCATTTTAAAATGAACATACTGAACAGAAGTATTCAGTTCGGTCAAATCTATGATAATACGGCAACCGCTGTCTTTTTTGTTTTTGGTGAATATATTAGACACGAACTCCTGTGGTTCTTTGGTAGCCTTCTCAATTACCCCTTTTTCAATTAATCTGTATAGTTCAGCATGCCCTGCTACCCTCTCTTTTTGAGAGAGTATGAATTTTCGGCTAGGTGAATGCTGGACCGGGGTAGGGAGTTCGTGAATAAATTCAATTTTGTAGCCCTGAATGCTCCTGAGTATGAAAGGATCAGAGGTAAAAGTGCGCCAATTTTCATAAAACATGTGCAACCGGCCCCCTACATAAAGTGAATTTAGGCAAGATGTGTTTCTGGGGAAACCAGACCCACCTACCTCCATGGTTATTGCCGGTGTTGCGGTTTCTGTCCTTGTTTCCTTTGTTGATTCATCGTGTTGTAGGAGTGGCGCATCTTCCAAGAAGGCCGGGCTGGGCCATGGCCTAAAAAAGACCGCTGTGCAGGTTGGCCGGCCTTCGAGCTTTCACCACCGGCAGGTCTCTGATGGTATCTCTGTCCGGTGGGTGTGTAGGGGTGCTGTCTTTGTGGGTAATGAGGTTTGGTAGGTCCGGGAACCTTGATCAGGCCCAAGGCCTTGGCCTCCTCATCAAGATCTTTTACTTGCTTGGGAAGGTTTTCCCCGAACAGCAAGCTTGGAGGCTGAGTCTTCCCAGGATTACACAACCCCGCAAACTTGGGGTTAAGCGCCGGCTTTATGATGCTCTTTCTGAAATTGTTTATCTCATACTGTGTATTACACAGTAGAGCCAGGGCATCTTGCAGTTCTTCCGGCAACTCTATCCCCACTGCAGTTCTGGCCACTGCTGTGATCCCGGCGGTTAAGAGCTTTAGGATTTTTTGAAGTTTGATTTCCTGCCCTCTGCTCGAGGGGCTCATATTCCCCCAAATAGGGTTGTTCACCGCAGGGACATTAAGTGAGTTACAATTTTCAGGAGCCATATATTTATCAGCTGTAGAATTTATGGCCTGTTCCTGTAGCTGGTTGGTCGCCATGTAGTTAATGCTGGCTGCCAGCTTAGGGTGGATAGGTAGGCCTTTCTGTGTCGGCATTGCATGTTTATTTACCATATCCAGATATTCTTCACACACCCCTGACACAGATGGTTGTTCAGCCAGCTCCCCTTCTTCTGGATCAGCCCAGTTCTGACCCTCAATGCTCCCCTGCGAGGAGGGTGAGACATTTGGCAGTCCTTGGTAGGAATCTGCCGTGGGCCTGCGAAGAGGCCCACTGTGACTCTGCCCCTGCATTAGCAGGTCACGTTGGAGCAATTGCTCCATCATCCGCTCCATGCGGGTTAGACGACCTCCGTCGCTATCTGCGAACGGGGTGTCCTTGGGACCGGACCCAGCTGGGTCGCCGGCCCCGTCCGACTTCCGGGTGGGTTTGCCACCCGACCGTGGAGTACCAACGGCCCTCATGGGCGAGAAGTCGGGAGCTGCAGGTAATACCTGTAGCTCTGGAGAGGCGGTTCGCTGGCTGCTCTCCATAGCAGCTGCTTTCGCCGCTCTCTTGGACTTTCGTGATTGCATTCCTATTTCTCGTCAACGCTCACTCCTCCGGTGAGACTTACCTGGCGTAAGTTATTTAAACTTCCGCATGCGTACGACGATATGTCGCGCATGCGTGCTGGCGGGGTCTTCACGTAGTCACTCACGTGACTACCGAAATAAAATTTACAGGCATTAAACACTAAATTCCTTCCATTTGGCCTAGAAATTCATGAAAATGAGATTTAAAAATTATGTTATATTGCGGATTATTGTGTGAATGTTATTTGGACACTTAGGCAATTTAAAAAAAGTTTATCTTTTCTTAAGAAATGGATAGATGTTTAGATCTAGTCATTGAATTTTGTAATTAGCTACAATTAGATAACTAACTAATTATATGCTTTAATTTCAGGTCATCCAAGTAAGATTGTTTCATATTTGTTTCAGAATGCTTCAATCTATAATAACTGAAAATCTCATTGAGTTCTCTTAATTTTTAAGAAAGTTATGGGCTTTTAACTGTTCTAGATCACAGCTTTTGAGTTAAGTCAATTGAAAGGCAATGGGGAACAAGATGCTAATTTCCGAGTATGAAAATGGTCATAACTTTCTTAATACTGAAGATATGAAAGTGAATTAGGTGTCAAATTAAACTTCTTTTTATGCTTTATCTGGTGGGATAAATTGCAGACTTGATTTTTAAAATCTCAAAATGTTGTAACATTGCTAGGTGATGCAAGCTGGGTGTTGTTGATGGGGAAGTGGCGAGAATAGTAGAGGTTTAGTGCAGATGTAGGTTGGTGCATGTAGTATGGGACTGTTGATGGTTGGTGCGCCCTCCATGGTCCTATTTCCGTGCAGGCCCCGTAGCAGAAGCGTCCACCACGCGGGGTTGGAAACTGGAAGTATCCCGAGCTAATTCTACTACCGCCATCATCTACTGCAACAAGTGACGGCTCCCACTGATTGTCGCCGGAAGCTTGCATCCTTTTCAGGACGGACGATGGCAGCGAGGTCAACATTTAGAAACATAGAAACATAGAAAATAGGTGCAGGAGTAGGCCATTCGGCCCTTCGAGCCTGCACCGCCATTCAATATGATCATGGCTGATCATCCAACTCAGTATCCTGTACCTGCCTTCTCTCCATACCCCCTGATCTCTTTAGCCACAAGTGCCACATCTAACACCCTCTTAAATATAGCCAATGAACTGGCCTCAACTACCTTCTGTGGCAGAGAATTCCAGAGACTCAATACTCTCTGTATAAAGAATGTTTTCCTCATCTCGGTCCTAAAGAAATTCCCCCTTATCCTTAGACTGTGACCCCTTGTTCTGGACTTCCCCAACATCGGGAACAATCTTCCAGCATTTAGCTTGTCCAACCCCTTAAGAATTTTGTAAGTTTCTATAAGATCCACCCTCAATCTTCTAAATTCCAGTGAGTACAAGCCGAGTCTATCCAGTCTTTCCTCATATGAAAGTCCTGACATCCCAGGAATCAGTCTGGTGAATCTTCTCTGTACCCCCTCTATGGCAAGATTGCAACCTTCACGTGGTCCACCCTGTTTCAACTAATGCAATCAGCCCAACGTGCACAAACAAGTAGATCAAATAGAACAAGTTGACCTACAACTTTACGCTGTGCACGCCATACGCAAGAAGAAGAGCAGGTTCAAGAACAGCTTGTTCCCTGCAACCACCAGGCTCTTCAACACTACACACCACTTACCTCAGCTCTTCAACGGATCGTGACTTCTGTGGCACTATTATGGTTGATTGTATTACTGATTATTATATATTTATCTGTGTGTTATGGGATTAACGGGCCTGTTACATTGCGGCAAGAGGCAGGTATTATAAAAAGATTTAAAAGACAAAAGACATTTAAATGGATCAACCATAGTTGAATGGCATAGACTTGATGGGCCGAATGGCCTAATTCTACTCCTATCACCTTATGACATGGCCTTATGAAAGGTTGAGAGGGATCTGGGACAGGTGCGGGCAGGTGGGATTAGTGGAGCATCTTGGTTAGCATGAACAAGTTGGGCTGAAGGGCCTGTTTCCATTCTGCATGGCCCCATGAATCCGAGTAGGAATTATATTGGTCCATTTGGGTACTTCTGACAACAAAACACTCTTGACACTAGACAACAGCAAATCCAAAGCCATTCTTCTTCCAAGGTATTTTCCCCCAAAATATCAGAAGCCTGAGGGACTTCAGCATTATGTTCCATTGCTATAACCCAATGCAGACAACCCTTGCACGTTGAAGCTAGATACTGAGCCCATGTGCAGGATAGGTGAATTATAGGTGAATAGGTGATAGGGAGGGCTTTCAAACCCAACATGAGCCTCCTGATAAAGCCAAGACAGGGTGTGATGTTTATCTGTGAAGGAATTTTGGCATCTTTACAGATGTGAGTCACCGTAGCTGAATTTATCCCAGAAGGTTTGACAGTGACACACAAAAAAAAGAGTGGAATTTTAAATCAGGTTCAAATACGTCCAATGAAAACAAACATTCGGTCTGTTTCACCCAGGGGCAATCCATTATAGAAATAGTTAAAGAATAGAAAAATCATGAGGAAAGAAAAAGTTGCATTGATTAAAAACACATGTTTTTTTTCACAAATTTGTTAAAAAATATAAGGCACACTTTGCAACCTTGCCATCGTCTTGTGAGCCAGGCTGCTTGATTAAGTTGGTGTTTCAAGTCAACTGACCAAAGAATTGAGAAAGAGAAGAGCTTGTTTTTAACACAGCATGTTGTGATTGGGAATATCTGTCTGAAAGGGTGGTCCAAGCAAACCCAGCAGAGTTTCTTGCAAGAAAATTGGAAAAATACTTGGGCATGAAACGGCTGGAGGACCAAAGGGAATAACGCTGGAAATGGTTCTATCCACTAGTTCTATCCTACACACTGCGGACAATTTACAGAGGCCAATTAAACTACAACCCTGCATGTCTTTGGGATGTGGGAGGAAGCTGGAGCAAACCCATGCGGTCACAGGGAGAATGCACAGACTCTGTACAGACAGCACCCCTGGTTAGGATCTTTGGACCTGGGATGTCAGGACTGTCTTATGAACAAAGACTGCATAGACTCGGTTTATACTCTCTAGAATTTAGGAGATTGAGAGGGGATCTTATAGAAACTTACAAAATTCTTAAGGGGTTGGACAGGCTAGATGCAGGAAGATTGTTCCCGATGTTGGGGAGGTCCAGGACAAGGGGTCACAGCTTAAGGATAAGGGGGAAATCCTTTAGGACCGAGATGAGAAGGACTTTTTTCACACAGAGAGTGGTGGGTCTCTGGAACTCTCTGCCACAGAAGGTAGTTGAGGCCAGTTCATTGGCTATATTTAAGAGGGAGCTAGATGTGGCCCTTGTGGCTAAGGGGATCAGAGGGTATGGAGAGAAGGCAGGTACGGGATACTGAGTTGGATGGTCAGCCATGATCATATTGAATGGCAGTGCAGGCTCGAAGGGCTGAATGGCCTACTCCTGCACCTAATTTCTATGTTTCTATGTTTCTATGAGCTGTAAGGCAGCAACTCTACTGCAGCGCCACCGTGCCGCCCACCTAAACCGTGGTGCATTGGAGAAAGAATTGATTTCATCTTGTGTGTAAATGTCCGAACGGTGAACAGCACTCAAGCAGAAACACTTTTGCAGTTTTCCCGTCCTCTGAGACAGCTCCTGAATCCGACACGTTTGACACATTACAACCAGCGCGCCCATCAACTCTGCCACTATTTAAATCCAAGGGTACAGGTCATCAGATTGGGGTCTGGTTCGCCTTTAGCCCCGTTAGTTTGCCTTGTACTTTATTTCCAGTGGCAGAAAATGCTTCAAGTTCTTCTTTCCTTGAAGGGCCTTTGACGACCTATTATTACAGGCATTTTTTTATTTCGAAGAATGATCCAAAATAATTCTTTGGAATTTCAGGAATTTCTCTTTTAATTCCCCAGCCTCAACCTCGAGAGAAGGGAGCGAGCGAACTGTGGGAATGTCCTGGGTTGGCTCGAGACCAAGTTTAGGTTAGTTTAGTTTAGAGATCAAGCGCAGAAACAGGCTCTTTGACCAACCGAGACCGTACCGACCACTGATCCCCGTTTACCAGCACTATCCTACGCAGTGGTAGAGGTGCTGCCTTACACAAAATGCAGCACCAGAGACTCTGGGCGCTGTCTGTACGGAGTTTGTATGTTCTCCACGTAACCTGCGTGGGTTTACACCCAGATCTTTGGTTTCCTCCAACATTCCAAAGGCGCACAGGTTTGTAGGTTCATTGGCTTGATTAATTGGCATGATAAATGTAAAAATTGTCCAGTATAAAATTGTCCAACTTCCAGTAATGTCCCTGTTGGACTCTTCGGAAAGTACAAGGTGCAAGGCACTAGAGACAATTTACAATTTTTACCGAAGCCAATTAAGTTACAAACCTGTACGTCTTTGGATTGTGGGAGGAAACTGAAGCATCCGGAGAAAAAAAGCGCGGTCACAGGGTGACCGTACAAACTCCGTACAGACAGCACCCGTGGTCAGGATCGAACCTGGGTCTCCGGCGCTGCGAGGCAGCAACTCTACCGTTGCACCACTCACTGTGCCAACTGATGGCACAGTCCCCCACTGCGTCACAAACGTTCTCCCCACCTGTACCTCTCTCTCTCTGCAACTTATAACATGATTACAGTTCCGATGAAGAATTATCCACATGAATCTTGAACTCTGTTTCTCGCTCCACTGGATGTGGGCTTTGTGGGCTGAGGCAGCATTTAATTGCCATTCCCCGGTTGCCCTGAGAAGGAGGTGTTGTGCTGCCTACTTGAACCGTTGCAGTCCTTGAGGTGTGAGTGTACCTGCTGTGTATCGAAAACATTAAAGCATTTGCCCAAAAACCTCGGCCTTGGTTTTATAATCCATCCTGAAGCATGATGCCAAAAACTAATTTGTCTTCTACAAACTGTTAACACCATGGAATAGTGTGGGAAGGAAGTGCAGATGCTAGTTTAAAATGAAGATAGACACAAAATGCTGGAGTAACTCAGCGGGACAGGAAGCATCTTAGTTTGAAGAAGGGTCTCGACCCAAAACATCACCCATTCCTTCTCTCCAGAGATGCTGCCTGACCCGTTGAGTTACTCCAGCATTTTGTGCCTGACACCATGGAATAGTCTTGGTTCACTGCTCAGTTCGATCAGCAACAATGCTTCTGGAGGGAAGAGAGCAAACACCTGCGTACTAGTTGCCAACTCACCTTGCATCTGCCTCACTGTAGTATTCTCTGGCCACAATGTCCTCGAAGAGTTCTCCACCAGTGACCCTGCAGAATGAAAAGAAAAATTGCAGATCTTCAATGAGTGTGAACAGCAATTGGGAAAGGACTGATTAAAGCTGTACGTTCTGGCTAAGCTCTGTCCCACACGGTTCCAACCTTCTCTGGAGCATCCCTGAACAATTACCAGGCCAACACCAGGCCCGATGTTAATTAAACGTCTGTTCCTCAAATCAGTCAGCCCTAGTTTCCTCTGTGAGGTGGCAGCATTACTGGCAATGCTCGCAGTTGGTTTGAGAACAGTACAGTACATAGGCAACACAGTGGTGCAGCTGGTAGAGACCAGGTTCGATCCTGCCTCAGGTGCTGTCTGTGTGGAGTTTGCACCTTCCCCCTATGATGGTGTAGGATTTCTCTGGGTGCTCTGGTTTCCTCCCACACCTCCAGGATGTGAAGGTTTGCAGGCCGCTGTAACTTGCCCCTAGTGGGCAGGGAGTGGATGAGAACGTGGGATAACATGGAACAGGTGTGGGCGCGTGATTGATGGTTGGCATGGACTCGTCGGGCTGAAGGGCCTGTTTCCATGCTGTCTAACACTGCTAACACTAGAAAAAAGTATAGCATAGGAACAGGCCCTTCAGCCCATAATGTCCATGCTGACCATGATGCCAAGTTAAACTAGCCTAAGCAAAGAACAGATGAAATCAAATCACTAAACATTGCAGGTACTCAATGCTACGATGAAAGATTCTGCACAAACCCTATAAAGGGCCTGTCCCACTTTCACCACCTAATTCATGATCTCTGCCGAGTTTGCCCTTGACTCATACTCGCAGCATGGTCGTCACCAGGTCGTAGGTAGGTCGTAGGTAGGTCGTGATGCTAGTCGTAGGTACTCGTGGCATCAAGTAGGTCGTGAAAGTGGGACAGGCCCTTAACTGTGTGTTTACAAGACTGCACTTCAGGGTCAGAATGTATTAACATGCATTATCTCCTTCTTGGCATTTCACAATTCCACCAAAAATCTATTGCAATAAATAATTGAATGTTACCAAGATGAGTCTGAGGATTTCTTTGACAGCTGTGGTTGGAGATGTTACTGTCTGACGTCCAGTGTTTACAACAATGCAGATATGCTCCCACATAGACACGTTTACATGCCATGGAGAGAATGCAACATGGGTTTTGGAGGTTTCTTCAACAGAGAGCAGTTAAGACTTTAGAAATACAGCACGGAAACATGCCCTTCGGCCCACCGAATCCGCACCGACCAGCGATCATCCCGTATATCAGCATTATCCTACACCCTGGGAACAATTTATAATTTTACCAAAGCCAATTAACCTACAAACCTGCACGTCTTTGGAGTGTAGGAGGAAACAGAGGCATCCAGGGAAAACCCACGCAGGTCACGGGGAAAACGTACAAACCGCGTACAAGCAAGCAACTATCGTCAGGATCTGACCCAGGTCTCTGGTGCTGTAGGGCAGCAGCTCTACCACTGCACCGCCATGCTGCCCATCCAGGTCTGGTGTGGATAGCAGGAAAGATTCAGTAAGTCAAGCCTAGACTCTCAAAAGTTTAAAAGTGTGAGGGGCGATCATATTGCAAATTCCAAATGTCATACTGGTCTCCACAGGGAATCACAGTGGCTCAGTGGTAGAGTTGCTGCCTCACAGCGCCAGAGATCCGGGTTCAAACCTGGCTACTGGTGCTGTCAGTATGTTCTCCCTGTGGCCACGTGGGTTTTCTCCAGGTCCTCTGGTTTCCCCCCACACTCCAAAGACTTCCAGATTTGGCTTACTGTCTTACTGTCTCCGACTACATTCTATCTCTGTCCCTCCCGCTCTCCTGACAGCAGTCTGAAGAAGGGTCTCGACCCGAAACGTCACCTATTCCTTCTCTCCAGAGATGCTGCCTGTCCCGCTGAGTTACTCCAGCATTTTGTGTCTCCCTTCGATTTAAACCAGCATCTGCAGTTCCTTCCTACAGGTTTGTAGGTTAATTGGCTTTGGTAACTTGTAAATTGTCCCTAGTGTGTGTAGGATAGTGCTATCGGTGGTCGGCACAGACTCGGTGGGCTGAAGGGCCTATCTCTACACTGTCTCTAAAGTCTGAAGTCAAAATGGATGGATGAAGGGAGGAAATTTACCTGCTCAGGTACGCTGAATAAGGAAGGGGTGAGAAAGGAGATTTGTTCAAGCAGAGGGTGGGACATGCTTGGAGTTCTCTACCTTGGAGGGCTGTGGAATCATAACAGAATGATTGCGAGCAAGATTGTGGTGGTGGCAAGGCATTGATTGTGAGCATTGAGTGCTTTAGTTCAACTGTGACACTGATGAATTTGCTGCAGTTTGACATTTGATATCCATTTATTTCAAGTTAAATGCCACACATTCATCATCATATTATTTCTACGTTCTCCAATGATGTTAAATTCTTGATCAGGGATTTGAAATTTACGACAACATAACTACCTGACATTGTGATCGAGAGCTGCTGTACTCACGAGTCTCAGCGCTGGGGTACTCATGAATTCATTCATTAAAGATTCATGGTGCTAATGCCTGTGCTTTCAGATGGATATAAAGATTCACCTGCTGCTCTCTCAAAGTCCAGAAACACAGGTTCAATCCTGACCTCGGGTGCTATCTGTCAGGAGTTTGCACGTTCTCCTTTTGACCCCGTGGGTTTTCTCCGGGTGCTCTGGTTTCCTCCCACATCCCGAAGACATGCAGGTGTGTAGGTTAATTGGCCACATTTATAGAAATTGGCCCTCGTTTGTAGGGAGGAATGACAGAGTGGGGTATAATGGAACTAGTTTGCACCTGGCATGGCACCTAGCATCAGTAGACAAGTGTGTTTCAATGGTTTCAATCCCACGTTCACAAATTCACAAATTATAGTAGAATTAGGCTATTCAGCCCATCGAGTCTACTCCGCCATTCAATCATGGCTGATCTCTGCCTCCTAATCCTATTTTCCTGCCTTCTCCCCATAACCCTTGACACTTATTCTAATGAAGAATTTGTCGATCTCTGCCTTATAAATATCCACTGATGGCCTCCACTGCCCCCTGTGGCAATGAGTTCCACAGATTAACCACCCTCTGACTAAAGAAGTTCCTCCTCACCTCCGTTGTAGAAGAGCGCCGTTTAATTCTGAGGCTGTGACCTCTGGTCCTAGACTCTCCCATCAGTGGAAACATCCTCCCCACATCCACTCTATCTACGCTGATCATTATTCTGTAAGTTTCAATGAGGTCTCCCCTCAACCTTCTAAACTCCAGCGAGTACAGGCCCAGTGCCGTCAAACATTTATCATATGCTAACCCACTCACTCCTGGAAACATTCTTGTAAACCTCCTCTGGACCCCTCCATGTTGGGTATGGAGCAGGAAACACTGGTCACAGCCATGGCATTTCTCTGTAAGAAGGGACTGCAGATGCTGGAAAATCGAGGGTACACAAAATGCAGGAGAAACTCAGCGGGTGCAGCAGCATCTATGGAGCATCTATGGATCTCCTTCGCTCCACAGGTGCTGCTGCACCCGCTGAGTTTCTCCAGCATTTTGTGTACACATGGCATTTCTCTGTTTGCCTGTGAACTGCATCAACAAGTTTACAGCCTGCGAGAGAGAGAGAGTTGTGCTCATTAAGAGGACGGTGAAGGGAAGGAAATATACTTTAAACGGCTCGCTCTCTATCAGACTGATCTATGATCAATGCAGTATGATTTATGAAACGTCAAATGTTTCAGCCGTGACTATTTATGGTGCAGTTTTGAGGCTAATTTGAAGCAGAAATTCCATCGGTCCTTTGCTGGGAGATCACATCTTTCACTAGCACCACCGTCCCCTTCACCAGCGGTTGCCTGGCGCGCACTGAAAAACAAAGCCCTTTCTTTCTCAGTCTTTTCTTTGAAATGGCTTTCCTTGAATCCCTGAAGGGAGGGCTGGTTTTGCTCGGCAACGGTAGAGAAGTGACTGCTCATTTCTCAGGCAAGTGACAAAGGCAGAGCTGGATTTACCGCTTGCTTTCTTCAAGCGTAACCTTCCAGCTTTGCATACCAACAAGACAAGTCAATGGCCAAGAAAGGGCACAGCGCTGCACATTTCTGTTGTGCCAACAAATGTACCCAAAATGTTGCCTGAACATTTTCAAGTGTGATAAGCCCAGCGGTAAATAAAGCATGTCCTTTGAACTGAAACCGTCTCCCACTTTCCTGCCTGGAGCTGTTCCAATGTATGAAACAATTTGTCAACTTCTCCACTGGCAAATTCATAAAGCAAAATAACAATGCTGCACAAACATTTCTCTACTGAGATTTACAAAAAACAAAACTGTTGTTCTTTTCTCTTAAAAAAAAAGTTCTATTGAAGTGGTCCTCCTGTTTAAAGCCAGTGGTCAATACTGGAGGAAGGTGTATAGTCAAGGCGGGTTCAATAACAACAGTTACAAGACACGTACAAGACAGGTGCATGGATAGAGAAAGCTTAGAGGGACAGAGGCCAAACGCAAGCTCATGGCATTGACTTGGGTTGGGGCACCTCTGTCGGCATGGACGAATTGGGCCAAAGGGCCTGGTTCTGTGCTGCATCACTCGATGCTTTCAAGAGAGAGCTAGATAGGGCTCTTAAAAATAGCGGAGTCAAGGGATATGGAGGAAAGGCAGGAACGGGGTACTGATTGGGGACGATCAGCCATGATCACAATGAATGGCGGTGCTGGCTCAAAGGGCTGAATGGCCTACTCCTGCACCTATTGTCTATTGTCTATTGTATTTTTCTGGTTGCCGCTGGATTTTCAACATGTTGTAAACTTTCTGCCACCTGCTACCTGCTCCGACTATGACGGGTGCCGGCAAGTCGTGAAAAAATCACGTAAGTGGGACAGGCCCTTTACTTGCAGCAGCATGACAGGTCTGTACATGCAAAACTGGACACCCAGATTATATATGATAAACCAAATGAAATCAATAAATAAGCACAAATACAAACGGGAAACAAAAAATATCAGATTGGTGAAGGAAAGAATGATGATACAAGATGACAGAATGGGGTGCTGAGGCAGCTGCAAGATATTGGAGTTGTTTTTTTGCAGGAATGTTCCGGATGAGTGACCTGGTGATGAGGCTTCACTGTGCCGCTCTGTGACCCACTTATTGCGACTAACTTTCAACAAACATTCCAAGTTAAAAACTACATCCAAGACACCTCACACGACCTTCAACTCTTCAGTAAAGGGCCTGCCCCACTAGGGCGTAATTTGCGCGTCACGCAAAATCCTGGGGCACTGCGCATGACCGCACGTCACTGCCTACGCCACCACGTCTCACCAAGCGCCATGCGCTCGTAATGCGCGCCATGCGTGTGTCACGTGTGTCATGATGTGTGCGTGATGCGTAAATGATGTTGCGTCATGCATCATGACGCGTAAATGATGTCACGTAAATGATGCGTAAATAACGCTCGTGGGACAGGCCCTTTACTATCAATGTCTAGGTCCCCATTCCCTCATCTTTACCATGGATATCCAGTCCCTTTACATCTCCGTCCCCCAGCAGGAAGTTCTCGCTTGGCCAGCTTACAACCCAGCGGTATGAACCATGATATCTCTAACCCATACATTCCCTCTCTCTCCGTCCCTCCCCCACCCAAGTCATTATACCAGCTTCAAAACCATCTTGTTGAGTCTAAAGGGCCTGTCCCACTTGCTGATTCGTTTTGCGGCAGCCGGCATCATATCAGTGTCGCCAAAAGATTTTGAACGTCTCAAAATCCAGCGGCAACAAAATAAAAAACACCGCGTGTCATTCCGTCATCATGCTGCAAATTTTTTCGCTGACCTGATACATCAGTCAATGATGCTGGCAGTCGCCGAAAAAATCGCCAAGTGGGACAGGCCCTTAACACGTTTTCACCAAGGCCACAACGAACAATGGCCTGTTCCCTTTATCATTGTAACTTTTTTGCAGATCTTTCATTCATTTGTTCTATAGCTCTCTATATCGCCGTCTATATCTCACGTTTCCCTTTCCCCTGACTCTCAGTCTGAAGAAGAGTATCGATCCGAAACTTCACCTATTCCTTTTCTCCAGAGATGCAGCCTGTCCCACTGAGATTCAGCACTCCAGCTTTTAGTGTCTATCTTAGTTTCTTTCTTAAACAGAGAGCCATTCAATTTCCCTCTCCGAATATTCACCTCTGCCTGGCAGAATCTGTCCTCACCCTGAAACTTCTCGTTTACCTCCTCTCACATGAAATAATCTCAAGAAGGGTCCGGATGCACAACGTAACAACATTATGTTCTCCAAAGATGCTGCCTCACCCACTGAGTTACTCCAGCATTTTGTGTCTTCTTTTGTTGAAGGATTATAGAGAGGGAGTACAGAGAAGGTTCACCAGACTGATTCCTGGGATGGCAGGACTTTCATATGAAGAAAGACTGGATAGACTCGGCTTGCACTCGCTAGAATTTAGAAGATTGAGGGGGGATCTTACAGAAACTTACAAAATTTTTAAGGGGTTGGACAGGCTAGATGCAGGAAGATTATTCACGTTGTTGGGGAAGTCCAGAACAAGGGGTCACAGTTTAAGGATAAGGGGGAAGTCTTTTAGGACCAAGATGAGAAAAACATTTTTCACACAGAGAGTGGTGAATCTGTGGAATTCTCTGCCACAGAAGGTAGTTGAGGCCAGTTCATCGGCTATATTTAAGAGGGAGTTAGATGTGGGTCAGGGGGTATGGAGAGAAGGCAGGTACGGGATACTCAGTTGGATGATCATCTATGATCATATTGAATGGCGGTGCAGGCTCGAAGGGCCTTTTCCTGCACCTATTTTCTATGTTTCTATGTATCTATGATTGCACTGTTCATTGCGAGGATCGGCCCACCGCGTCCGCGCTGACCAGTGATCACCCATACACTCACTATGTACACATAGAGATGATGTAGAGAGATAAAGAACAATGAATGAAAGATATGCAAAAAAACTAATGATGATAAAGTAAACAGGCTGTTAGCTGTTTGGTGGGGGAAAATGAGAACTTGGTGCGACTTGGGTGGGGGAGGGATGGAGAGAGAGGGATTGCTGGGGCTAGCTGAAGTTACGGAAATCAATATCCATACAAAGACATACAATGTCTGAAGGTCACGGCCCAAAACGTCACCCATTCCTTCTCTCCAGAGATGCTGCCTGTCCCTCTGAGTTACTCCAGCATTTTGTGTCTGCCTTCAATATTGATACACTGGGCTGGAAGCTGCCCAAGCGAAATATGAGATGCTGTTCCTCCAATTTGCGTTTAGCCACACTCTGACAATGGAGGAGACCTGGTCTGTTTACTTGTGGTGATGTACCACAGCACGTTTTCATCAGGAGCTACAGCTGCCAGCCATATAAATAACCGGAGAAGATCACAAATCCTGGCCGCCCCTGCAGAGACCCATTAATCAGAGAGCCAGGGGACAAGTGATGGTGCACTTAGTGCAAGAGAGCTTCATTGCAAGGACTGTCTCCATGAGGCATTGCAAGAACCATCATCAAAAATTAAACAGGCAAATGCTCACAGCAGATTAAGTTGCTCCGACTACTTCAAGTTCATCTCAGGGCATTCTCTTCAGGGTTCAATAATCAGGTAGATGCCTTCATCTGTTTTTATGTATTATTCAAAGGCCAGTAATGGCATTTGTTGACTCGGTGTTAGAGCTTGGGTTTTGTCAAATCCTGTATAACCAACACCTTACAGTTAAGCAGAACGTCAAAAGCCACTTGGACAGATGCATGGATAGGAAAGGTTTAGAGGGATGTGGGGCAAAGGCAGGCAAGTGCGACGAACTTAGAGTCATAGACTCACATTGCGTGGAAACAGGCCCTTCGTCCCAATTTGCCCATGCTGACCAACATGGCTTATCTACAGAGGATGTACAACAGAGGATGCACAACAGAGGATGTACTTCCTGCGGCAGCTGAGGAAGAACAATCTGCCACAGGCAATGATGGTCCAATTCTACACGGCCATCGTAGAGTCTGTCCTCACCTTCTCCATCATGGTCTGGTTTGGCTCAGCCACCAAGCACGACATCCGGAGGCTGCAGCGAATCGTCCGATCAGCTGAGAAGGTTATTGGCTGCAACCTTCCCTCCATTGACGAACTGTACACTGCAAGGGCCAGGAAGCGAGCGGGCAAGATCATCTCTGACCCCTCTCACCCTGGCCACAAACTCTTTGAATCACTTCCCTCTGGAAGGCGACTCCGGACTGTCAAAGCTGCCACAGCCAGACATTAAAACAGTTTTTATCCACGAGTAGTTGCTCTACTCAACAGCCAAAAATCTGTAGCCTCCTTTTGCTCTGGTATTTTATTCAATTCACATGTTTAATCAATAATGTTTTATTATTAATGTTTAATGTTTTATGTGTCATTCCTAACTGTCACTGTATGTCATGTTATCAGTTGGCGGGCGGAGCCCCAAGGCAAATTCCTTGTATGTGAATACTTGGCCAATAAACGTATTCATTCATTCATTCACTAGTCCCACCTGCCTGTGTTTGGTCAAAACCCTCCAATCCATCGTACAGGTGTGTGGGTACTGTTTCACTTCCTGAAGACAATCACAATCTCCCTTGTCTTGCTGGCATTGGGGGAGAGGTTGTTGTCTCGGCAACAGGTTCGAAGTTTCTCAATCTCCATCCTGTACTCCGTCTCGTCATTATTTGCTATCCCGCCCACTGCGGTGGTGTCATCTGCAAGCTTGTACATAAAGTTGGATTGGAATTTGGCTGCACACTCGTGAGTGTCGAAGGGGTAGAGTAGGAGCACCAGGGTTGAAGATTGTTGCATAGAATGATTTGTCATCTATCCTCACTGATTGAGGTCTGTTGGCCAGGAAGTTGAGGATCCACTTGCAGAGGTGAGTGCTGGCTCCATGGGTTTGGAGATGAGCTTCATTCTTCTTCTTCTTCTTGCGTATGGCGTGCACAGTGTCGGACAACTTGTTCTGTTTGACCTTCTGTTTGTGCACGCCAGGTTGAATGCATTCGTCGCAACAGGGTGGACCACATGAAGGTTGCAATCTCCCACTCCATGAGCTTCATTGAGCTTCATGGAAGGAGCTGCCAGAGGAGGTTGTTGAGTCATGTACAATAACAACACTTGAGGGATATCTGGACAGTTCCATGGATTGGAAAGGTTTAGAGGGATAAGGGTTCATTGCAACTTGAGTAGATGGACATCTTAATAGGTATGGACGAGTTGGGCCAAAGGGCCATGCCGTGTGACTCGAAGGGTGGGAAAGAAATGCAGGCCTTGCCTGAGACACCTGGATCTCAGTAGTGAATATAAACACCTCTATGCTCCTCTAGATCTGGCCTCCTGTTAATCCTCGATTTTGGAAATTCTGGCAGTGGCAACCACGTCACCAGATGCCAAGATTTGAACTCCAGTATTCCCGCCACCTCTACCTCTCCGTCCCATCAACCAAGATACTGCCCTTGCTCCAGGTCTATCGCGGCACAGTGTACTCCAGCAGATCGCCTACTCTAAGTGCTGTGGAAATTTCATGGTTTCTCAGTAATATTGTGGAATTCCTCGCAAATGTCCCTCTGTTGTTGGTGAAGCAATCGGCAAAAAGAATTTTGGCACGATAAGTTCTCAAATGAAGGTGAAGGGATCAGGATGTGCCTACGTTTTCGGCTCATCTTATGAACGTGGGAGGAAAGGGAGAGAATGCCCCATATGGAACTGTGCAAAAACATTCGTCATCTCAACACTTTAGTGCTTTCAAACCGAGCTGCGCGATAAGTACTTTCAAACGAGAATTCCTTTATCCGAGAAGGGGCAGACTGTGGTTTGTCATCTGTGGTATTATTGAAATGTACACAAAGGATTTAGTCACAAATTCCACGGGTGTCATCGAGTCGTAGAGCCATACATCATAGCAACAGGCCCTTCAGCCCACCCTGTCGATGCTGTCCAAGCTGGCATTCTGCACTAGTCTCATTTGCCAGCATTTCAGTCTACATCCTTCTTGTCCATATATCTATCCAAAAGTCTGTAAATAATTGTAATTATATCTATAACCCACTCAGGCAGCTCATGGCAAATACAGACTCCTCTCACAGTGTCCCCCTCCTCTCATCTTAAGTCTATGTCCTTTAGATTTAGAACCCTCTAGACTGGGAAATAGACTGTGAATGCTGGCGAAATTGAGTTCACTCTCAAATCTCCATAGTCTAAATTAATAGTGACTGTACAAATAGGGAGTTCATGCAAGCTTTGATCTATGATCTCCTTAACATAGTACCCCTTTGGATAATGGTTGTGGTCAGGAAATAGGAATAGGAAAACAGGCTTAGGTGGAGGTGATTTGAGCACCCATCTCCAGATCAATAATCTGGCTCCTGGTCTAGTAACCTGACCTCCACACCAGCAAGCTACTCACTATTTCTAGAGCAAGCTCCAGACTGACTCTTCCACTACAACTCATTTCATCCTTGACTCTTCCAGTCAAAGCCACCTGAGTTTAATTTCTCACGAGCATTTAAAGCAAGTTTTAATGCAGAATTCAATTTAATATCCTTCAAGATTCCGTGAAATGAGTGTGGGATGTACACAAAATGAAAAACCCCCACTGTGCTGTCTTTGAAGTAATGTGTATGACTACCAGTGTATACATGAGGAGAGAATTTATAGTGCATAGTTCTCACAGCCGCAGGTTGTTAGGCTACTTTTAGGAGCAAGAAGCAATTCCACATGGAAACAGTGACTTAATGAACAAGCCGAGTCTGGACTTGGTTAAATGCCACTCCTGACATTTTTTGGCTGAGGCAGCCCTTGGAAAATTGCTTCCACTTTAAGTGCCTGAAATGGCATCAGGGCTACGGAGGAGCTGAGAATGCAACTTGTGAAAGCAGTTCAAGGCAGACTGTAATGAGAACCGCCTTTTGGGTCTCAAAGCTGGCAACGAGAACTCCCGTGGCAATTCTAGACAGCATGTTGGAACTTGAAAATCGTTGCTAGCTGTAAAGTGGCTGAACGAAGGCAAGTTTGAATCTGTAATGAAGCAAGTGCTTGTTGTGTGCCATGTTGCTTCCAGAAGTAGCCCATAAAGAAGGGGAAGGAACATTAGCCTAATGATGGCCTTTTTGGATAGAGACTGAGTCCAACTAGGATAGGAAGATCTTACAGGGCAAAACATGAAGATATGTGATGCTTATAAACTTATACGTGATAGCAACAGATTTAGGCTGATCAACCCATCAAGTCTACTCCGCCATTAAATGATGGCTGATCTATCTCTCCCTCCTAACCCTATTCTCCTGCCTTCTCCCCATAACCACACAGGAAGTCCCTTCAGCTATCGTTCAGAGGTCCTTTATCAAACCCATACCAATCAAGAATCCATCTATTTCTGTCTTAAAAAAATCCATTGACTAGGCCTCCACAGCCGTCTGTGGTGATGTCTGATATTCAATTTGCCTGTCTCAGACATCCGGGCTTGATAAAGGGACATGCGCAAGACTCCAAGCTGTCAGTCAGCACAATAATGATCCTTCACCATACTCTATCAGATACATCGTATGCACTAGGACACGAGTACAAGATGTTGAAGAAATCGCATTTAGAACATTGTGTTCAGTTCTGGGCACCATGTTATAGGAAAGATATTGTCGAGCTTGAAAGGCTTGAGAGATGCTTTATGAGGATGTTGCCATGACTAGAGGGTGTGAGCTATAGGGAGAGGGTGAGTAGGCTGGGTCTCTATTCCTTGGAGCCCAGGAGGATGAGGGGTGATTTTATAGAGGTGTATAAAATCATGATAGGAATAGATCGGGTAGACGCACACAGTCTCTTGCCCAGAGTAAGGGAATCGAGGACCAGAGGACATAGGTTCAAGGTGAAGAGGAAAATATTTAATAGGAATGTGAGGGGTAACATTTTCACACAAAGGGTGTTGGATGTATGGAACAAACTGCCAGAGGAGGTAGCTGAGGCAAGGACATTCCCAACGTTTAAGAAACAGTTAGACAGGTACATGGATAAGACAGGTTTGGAGGAATATGGACCAAATGGGGGTAGGTGGGACTAGTGTAGCTGGGACATGTTGGCCGGTGTGGGCCTGTTGGGCCAAAGGGCCTATTTCCATGCTATATAACTCCATGACTATGACCCTAGGATCATAAAGGCTTTCCCTGCACATCCCGCAGTAGAGAAAGATGGAAGTTCACACAGAGTGTATCGCTGTCATTGTTTCCACTCTAACAAACGGCATCCATCCCGTGATCTGTAAACAACCTTCACCAAATGAGAATCACTGGGGATTAAACCTGCTTCCGTGCAGATGGTGCCAACCGCATCGGTGGTGTTAGAAAAGGAAATTAGCCTAATAAATAAAAAATAGTTACGTCATACAAAAAAGCCATTTGGCCCATCTAGTCTGTGCCAGCTCCTAGTATTCGAGTATCCTCCTTCTCCTTCTCATTGCAGTACAGATTATTTTCTCAACCACCCAACTCTCTACAGTTTGAAGAAGGGTCTCAACCCGAAACGTCACCCATTCCTTCTCTCCAGAGATGATGCCTGTCCCGCTGAGTTACTCCAGCATTTTGTGTTGATTTTTTTTTAGAAACCGCTGATTGATTCTGTTCCAGCCAGCTCAATAGACCCTCGCAGTGAGGATCTCCTCATACAGACAACACGCGTGTTATGGTCGTTCAGGTAAAGCACCACTGAAAAATTTTCAGATGGAGAATAAATTTCCCTCTCACAGAATTTACGTGAAAAATCAAATCAATAAACAATTATTCCCCCCACTCTTGCTTCTTGACGTACGTGCAGACAAGTTCATAACTGAAAGGAGCAAAATTGGGCCATTCGGCCCATAATATCTCTCCCTCTCAACCCCACTCTCCTGCCTTTGCCCCATAACCCCTGACACCTGCACTAATCACAAATCTGTCAATCTCCACCTTAAATATATCTACTGACTTGGCCTCCACAACCATCTGTGGCAATAGATTCCACAGATTCACCACCCTCTGACTGAAGAAATTCCTCCTCATCTCCTTTCTAAAGGTACATCCTTTTATTCTGAGTCTATGGCCTCTAGTCCTAGACTCTCCCTCCAGTGGAAATATCCTCTCCACATCCACTCCATCCAGGGCTTCTGCGGTAAGATGTTGGGGTGGGGGTGGGGGGGTTAGTTAGCACACAGGGGGTTCCTTCAGCTGATGTTCCCAGGTCAGCTCTCTGTAACAGGCTGATCCCACAGTGCTGGATGGTTGTCAGTGGCATAATGGGGAAATATTGATCTAAGAGCAGAAAACAAGGTGGGCGGAAGGTTCAAGCACACAGGCAAACGATGAAGCAAAGGACTTGAGACATGGCGTATAATTAACTGCTCCGCCGAGTTGGAACAATTTGACATTCTCAAACAAATTCATCAACAAAACAGAATTTTGTCCTCTGTTTTGCAGAAACAAGTCAACGTCTTTTTAATGAAAAGAGGGGGGGAAAAAACCAACACTGTGCAATGGAAAGTAATGCAACTTTTGCAAAATCATAAAAGATCTCGTGGCGAGACTCCTCACTAGTATTAATAACCAGACACGCGCCAAAGCCACAGTAGCTGATAAATATTTCAATATACTTTTACAGAGTAGGATTATATTTCATTTTGCACAAGGATTAAACTCATCCAAGTTTCTTTGGATAACTGACTTATGTATCAGAATGAAGGAGCAAGTGAGGAGACAGAGGGGAAGAGAGGGGGAGAGAGGAAGAGAGAGGGAGAGAGAGGGAGGGGTGAGAGGTGAGAGGGGGAGAGAGGGGAAGAGGGAAAGAGAGGGGGAGAGGGGAAGAGAAGGGGAGAGTGGGGGAGAAAGAGGGAGAAGGAGGGGAGAGAGGAGAGAGAGGGGGAGAGAGGGGGAGAGTGGGGGAGAGAGGGGGAGAGAAGGGGAGAGAGGGGGAGAGAGAGGGAGAAGGAGGGGAGAGAGGGGAGAGAGGGGGAGAGAGGGGGAGAGTGGGGGAGAGTGGGGGAGAGAGGGGGAGAGAGGGGGAGAGAGAGGGAGAAGGAGGGGAGAGAGGGGAGAGAGGGGGAGAGAGGGGGAGAGTGGGGGAGAGTGGGGGAGAGAGGGGGAGAGAGGGGGAGAGAGAGGGAGAAGGAGGGGAGAGAGGGGAGAGAGGGGGAGAGAGGGGGAGAGTGGGGGAGAGAGGGGGAGAGAAGGGGAGAGAGGGGGAGAGAGAGGGAGAAGGAGGGGAGAGAGGGGAGAGAGGGGGAGAGAGGGGGAGAGTGGGGGAGAGTGGGGGAGAGTGGGGGAGAGAAGGGGATGGAGGGGGAGAGAGGGGGAGAGAGGGGGAGAGAAGGGGAGAGACGGGGAGAGAGAGGGAGAAGGAGGGGAGAGAGGGGAGAGAGGGGGAGAGTGGGGGAGAGAGGCGAAGAGAGGGGGAGAGGGGGAGAGGGGGAGAGGGGAAGAGAGGGGGAGAGTGGGGGAGAGAGGGGAGAGAGGGGGAGAGAGGGGGAGAGAGGGGAGAGAGGGGGAGAGAGAGGGGGAGAGAGGGGGAGAGAAGAAGGGAGAGAGAGAGAGGAAGGAGAGAGAATAGAGAGCGTGTGGGAGGGAAGAGAGAGAGAAAGGAAAATGTGAAATGTATAAGTGTGTGTGAGGACACTGAGAGAATAGTAAGATTAAATGAGAACTTACCAGTTTGAAGTTTGATCTTTATTTTATGAGGAGTTACGATGAGGGATTACGTGAAGACCCCGCCAGCACGCATGCGCGACATTCTTCAAAGCAGTGGTGTGAAATCACAGATAGCAACGTAGACTAATATAGTAAGATAAGAGAGAACTTCCATACCAGTTGAACTTTATAATAGAGGGTTTTGGGAGCGGAGGGCACGTAATCCCTCATCGTAACTCCTCATAAAATAAAGATCAAACTTCAAACTGGTAAGTTCTCATTTAATCTTACTATTTTACTTCGGAGTCACGTGAGTGACTACGTGAAGATTTCAAAGCTCTGTGATTTCATGCCCTGGAAACGAGTCCATGCTCACACACTGCCATGCTGGGATTAGAGGATGAACGTATTTCAGACATGACACTGGCTGAAAAACAAAATACGTATTTATTCATACCAAAACAAAATATATCCCATATAGGGTAATTATTTAGCAGTACTCAAAATTTTTCCTGCAAAAGTGTCAGGAGAGGCCATGGGTTTGTTATAGAAGCGTTGGAATGTCTTCTCATTGCTCCAACCCGCTGTGGCCAGGATGTGGTCCATGGGTACTTCCATCATCCTAGCCGCCGAAGTAGATGCAGCCCTGGTGGAGTGAGATTTGAAGACATTAGTGTCCACCCCCGCTGCATCTAACGCCACCCTTAACCATCTTGATATGGTTTGCACCGTGACTTTGTGATGGGGCCGTTTATGGCTTATAAGCAAAGCTTTCTCCGTGCCCCTTAGAGTCTTAGTGACTGTGATATATTGTAATATCAGTGTAACGATGCAGAGTCGAGTATCTGCAGGATAAGCTTGAAACTCTAATGTTTGTCCAGACGACCCAGGTCGGTCTTGTTTTAACAACCCCTGTATAAGAAAAGTTATTTTGCCATTGGAGATTGTCATGGCGTCCATACTTAACTTGTGTAGGGACTGGACCCGTTGTGCTGTGACAAGTGCCATAATCATTACCATTTTATAGGTGAGCTTGTCCAAGGTGAGCCCCGTATTGGGTGTCCATCCTCGTAACATAGTCAAGACTATGCTAATATCCCACGTATGGTTGTATCTGGGCCTGGGGGGATTGGAATTAAATATTCCCCTCATTAGCTTAGACACTAATGGGTGTGATCCAATAGCCAGATGATCACTCCCTTTGCCCAGATAACTCGATAGAGCACTCCTTGCACAGTTGATGGCACTGTAGCTTAATCCTTCATCGTGGTGAAGGGTAGCCAGGAATTCCAGAACTTCCGTGATGGTGGCCGTTTCATAGGTAGTGTTCGTTGTAGTGCAGAACACTTCCCACTTTCTGATATAGGTCAGGTACTGTTTCCTGGTGGACTCCCTGCACGACGCTGAGATGGTATTTATTGTTCTGTCGGTGAGTCCGAATCCCAGAAGTGGCCGTTTCCCCCCAATGTAGCGTGAAAGCGTCCATTGCTACTGCCCCTGGGTCTGGTTCCCCAGCAACATATGTTGGAAGTTGGTGATTAAGGTCGATATCTGGTGTCCCATAACGTTCTATAATATCCGTAAACACTTTCCGATCCAACATCCATTCTATGTTGTCGTTGAATTTTCGTGATCTGGTGTCTGCCACTGTGTTTAGCTTACCTGGAAGGTAAGTGGCTGAGATCCAAATTTCCCTTTGCAGACACCAGTGCCAGATATTATTAGCCAATTCATCACATGATATCGATTTTATTCCACCCATATGATTAATATAAGCCACCACTGTGGTGTTGTCAGTTTGTAACCTGACATGCAACTGGTGCATATCTGAGCAGTATGCTCTTAGACCATGAAATGCTCCCAGCATTTCTGAATAATTAATCCCTAATGTTTTGAATAGGGTTAGCTCTTGTGCACTCCATCTGCCTCCACAACTTGTGGTGGTATTAGTTGCTCCCCAACCTTTGGCACTGGCATCAGTTTGTAAGATAACTGAGGGATTCATGATAGTGATGGGGTTAGAACAAAGCTGTGCATTTTCTATCCACCAATTTAAGCAGATTTTGCCTTTTCTGGTAGTTTCATAGGCCTGTCAAAATGGCCTGCATGATTTTTGAGAGCTATAATTTTTGCTCTTTGAAGGTTTTGATAATGGAGTGGCCCAAATTGTGCTGCGGGAAACGCAGCCACTATTTTCCCAATCACTCTGGCTACTTGCCGAATAGATGGATCCCTGATGCCAGTGAGGCTCCTGCAAGCTTCTATCAAGTCCACCACCTTGTTAGGTGGTAAGGTGATAGACATTTGCACCGAGTCAATGGTGAACCCCAAATAATCCATGGTAGTGGAGGGTTCCAATTTCGATTTATCTGGATGTATGATAAATCCCAGTTTTTGAAAAAGATGTTTTGTGGCTAGAACTGCCAATGTAGCCATTTCCAAATTCTCCCCGACAATGAGGATATCATCAAGGTAAGCCATGACAATATGGTTTTGTTTCCTTAAATAGGCTAAAGCTGGTTTCAATATTTTGGTAAACAGCCTGGGTGCTGATGATAACCCATTGGGTAAGGCTTTATATTGCCATAATTGTCCCATCCAGATAAATTTCAGGTATTTCCTATGATCCTTATGTATAGGTACTGAATAGTATGCATCCTTAAGTTCAATGCAAGCCATGTAGTACCTTTCAGATATTAGCTGTCTAGCCGTGACAAAAGTGTCCATTTTAAAATGAACATACTGAACGGAAGTATTCAGTTCGGTCAGGTCTATGATGATGCGGCACCCGCCATCTTTTTTATTTTTGGTAAATATATTCGATACGAACTCCTGAGATTCTCTGATAGTCTTCTCAATTACCCCTTTGTTAATTAGTCTAGATAGTTCAGCATGGCCTGCCGTTCTTTCTTTCTGTCAAAGTATAAAGTTTCGGCTAGGCGAATGCTGAACTGGGGTAGGGAGTTCGTGAATAAACTCAATTTTATAACCCTGAATACTTCCGAGTATGTAAGGATCAGAGGTAAAGGTGCGCCATACTTCATGAAACAAGTGCAACCGTCCCCCCACATTAGATGAATTTAGACATGCAATGTTCCTGAGGGAACCAGACCCACCTACCTCCATGGTTACTGCCGATGTTGCGGTCTTTGCCCTTGCTTCTTGTGTTGCTGTGTTGCTGAGTTGTAGGGATGGCGCATTTTCCAAGAAGGCCGGGCTGGGCCATGGCCTAAAAAGACCGTTGTGCAGGTGGGCCGGCCTTCGAGCTTTCACCACCGGACGGTCTGTTGTAATATCGCTGTCCGGTGGGTGTGTAGGGGTGCTGCCGCTGCTGATAGTGGGGTTTAGAGGCACCAGGTACCTTAATCAGGCCTATAGCCTTGGCCTCCTCATCCAGGTCTTTCACCTGTTTTGGAAGGTTATCCCCAAACAGCAGATTAGGTGGTTGCAAGTTACCTGACCTGCATAACCCCGCAAACTTTGGATTAAGCGCAGGTTTGATGATGCTCTTCCGGTAGTTAGTTATTTCGAACTGTGTGTTACACAGCAAAGCCAGAGCATCTTGCAGTTCTTCTGGTAACTCCACCCCTACAGCATTCCTGGCCACTGCTGTAATCCCGGCGGCCAAAAGTTTCAGAATCCTCTGAAGCTTGATTTCTTGCCCTCTGATGGTAGGGCTCATGTTCCCCCATATAGGGTTATTCACCGCAGGAACATTCAGAGAGTTACAATTCTCAGGAGCGAGATACTTCTCAGCTGTTGCATTAACGGCTTGCTCCTGAAGCTGGTTGGTAGCCATGTAGTTAATGCTGGCTGCCAGCTTCTGGTGAATAGGCAGTCCTTTCTGTGTAGGAACAGCATGTTTATTCATCATATCCAGTAACTCTTCCTGCACCCCTGACACTGCTGGTTGTTCAGCCAAATCCCCTTCTTCAGGGTCAGCCCAGTTCTGACCCCTAATGCTCCCCTGCGAAGAGGGTGAGACATTTGGCAGTCCATGGTAGGATTCTGCCGTGGGCCTGTGAAGAGGCCTACTGTGACTCTGCCCCTGCAAAAGCAGGTCACGCTGGAGCAACTGCTCCATCATCCGCTCCATGCGGGAAAGACGCCCGCCGTCGCTATCAGCGAATGGGGTGTCTTCGGGTCCGGACCCAGCTGAGTCTGCGGCCCCGTCCGACTTCCGGGTGGTTCTGCCGCCCGACCGCGGCGTACCTGCGGTCCTTATCGGCGAAAAGTCGGGAGCTGCTGGTAACACCTGCAGCTCAGGAGTAGCGGCATGCTGCTGGCTGCTCCCCACAGCAGCAGATTTTGCCGCTGCTCTTTTTGATTTTCGCGACTCCATGTTGGCTTTTTCTTCCTGTAACAAGAAAATACCGAGTCGCCACGCTCACCACTACAGGTGAGACTTACCTTCCGTAAGTTTTTAAACTTACGCTGGAGGAGCGACCCTCCTCCCGACTGTCGCTTCCGCAATGCGTTCGACGATATGTCGCGCATGCAAATGGCGGGGTCTTCACGTAGTCACTCACGTGACTCCGAAGTAAAATTTAATATGTATGTGTGTTTGCAAAAGCATAAAAGTAAATATGTGTGAGAGCTTGATCTATGTGCAAATGTTCAAGTGTAAGAGTTTGGGCGTGCAATGGAATCAATGTGCATGTGTAAGATAGTCTATGCCTGTGTGTAAACGTGACATCCAGTCAGTGCATGTATGTAAATGTATGCGTCAGTGTATAGAAAAGTGTAGATGTGATAGTGTTCAGGGTTGTGTGTGTGTGTGCATGAATGTAGTTGCCAGGGTGACTGTGTGTATAGGCTATTGTACATGTATATGTGCACAGACTTAGCATGGACTTCATGGTTCATTGCTACTCTGTTGTCATATGTACGTAGGTGCAGTGACATTCCTCTTCTGGATACAACTCAGTAAAATCTTGCTATTCTTAAGTATAATCAGTTTATTTTAGATTAATTTATTATTGTCAAGGTATCCGAGACACAGTGATATTTAAGTACAAGATATATAAGAATATTAGATCATACTGAGGCAGTGGCCAAGAGTTGCCAAGTGTCCAGCACTATCTTGGACGTTGTGCCCTTACACTATACAATAGTGGATTTATGGTGGATTATGAAGAAATGATATTGCTGGTAACTGATGCTGGTAACTGAATGACCACAGATACAAGCCAATTTCTAGCCCTGAGCTGGAATCTGATGCGGTGTGAACACCATCTTTCGCCTCTGTTAGTCAAGATTCAAGAGTGTTTTATTCTCATATGTCCCAGATAGAACAATGACATTCTTACTCGTTGCAGCGCAACAGAATTTGTAAATATCAACAACTAGGACTTCAAATCTGTGCTAATTGGATCACAAAGGCTCTCATCGTAACAAACTAGAACATTCTCACGTGTTAGGTCATACTTGCTATTGAGGGAGTGCAGCGTAGGTTTACAAGGTTAGTTCCTGGGATGGCGGGACTGAGAGAATGGAGCGGCTGAGCTTGTACAATCTGGAGCTTAGAAGGATGAGAGGGGATCTCATTGAAACATATAAGATTGTTAAGGGTTTGGGCACGCTAGAGTCAGGAAACATGTTCCCGATGTTGCGGGAGTCCAGAACCAGGGGCCACAGTTTAATAATAAGGAGTAAGCTATTTAGAACGGAGACGAGGAAACACTTTTGTTGCCTGACAGACACGCTGAGTTCCTCCAGAACTTCACAAATTATTTAGACATTTCAAAGACTACTTTAAAACAACTTCTAAATGTTGATGGTCAAGAATAGAGAGCTAAAAGCGAGTATCAATCGCTCACCTTATTACCACAAATAATTTTAGCTCATAATCTTAAAATTACATATCTGTTATTAACCTATGAATAATTAACACTAATCTGATTAGAAATATTATTCGCACCAATCTTATTGAATCAGTCCATCAAGTCCTTAATAAGGTCTGGGTAACTTTTCAAACTTTAAATCGACTCAATATATCATAATATTATAATGAATTTTTTAAAAATTAGTTTTTCAGTAAAAGTGCATTCCTATTCCTACAAATGTGAACATGGGAGACATTTAGATAGTTAGCTTTAAATACTAGGTATTAATTTCCTGGAGGTAATGGGGAAATATGAATTAACCTTGAGGAAGTTTCATTCATAGATTGCCCCAGAGGGGAGAGTGAGTTGACATCACAGGATGTAAACACACAAATGCAGGGCAGCAATCGAGGGTGATACAGGGAAGGTGAATACAGGGGTCTCTTTCGATTTAAGTTTAAATGCAAGGTCTCACTTCATGGACATAAAGATCACATGTGTTATTGTAAAATTGTAAATTGTCCCTAGTGTGTGCGATGGTGTTAGTCTGCGGGGATCGCTGGTCAGCACAGACCCGGTGGGCCAAAGGGCCTGTTTCCGCACTGTATCTCTGAAGTAAACTTCTGAAGAAGGGTCTCGACCCGAAACGTCGCCTATCTCCTTCGCTCCTTAGATGCTGCTGCACCCGCTGAGTTTCTCCAGCTCTTTGTGTAACCCTAAAATGTTTTACTCCTCTGTTTATCAACAAATAGGTTTAAAATTATGTGCCAATGGCTCACCTCCCTAACACGGGCTCTCAACATAACACTCCAGAAAAGTCTAGATAGTTTAGAAAACCTGACACTGCTATTTAACACAATAAATCAGCTCCAGCTTACGACATAACAAGAACGTCATCTGAAGAGCTGAAGGTTTGTGGCACCTTCATTCATCAACATGTTCTCAAAAGAACAGCCAGACCTTTCAGGTCCCTCTGAGACCTGAATCAGCAAAGTTCCTCGTTACATCAATGCATTCCAGGTGTGTGCAGAACACACACACACACACACACACACACGCACGCGCACACGCACACGCACATACACACACACACACACACGCATTTTCCAAAAAAGGGACATGGTCCTATAGTCCAGTCTGAGAAACAACACCACATCACTAAAAATCAAGTGCCCAGAAGGTTTACTTATCTGTTTCAAAGTATTTTTGCTCCACACTCATATGTGTGTATATGTGTGTGTGTGTGTGTGTGTGTGTGTGTGTACATGGGTGTGTGTGTATGTGTGTGTATGTGTATAGGAGTGTGTATGTACATATATACATATTTATATATAAATATATATGTATTATACACACACACACGTATATATGTATAAATAAATAATGCCCCCTGAGTCTATATAGTTCGGAGCCTATTTGGAGGTTGGAGGGTTCAATAGCCTGATGGTTGTTGGGAAGAAGCTGTTCCTGAACCTGGACGTTGCAGTTTTCAGGCTCCTGCCTCTTCCCGATGGCAGGGGTGAAATGAGAGCGTGGCCAGGGTGGTGTGGGTCTCTGATGATGCTGTCTGCCTTTCTGTGGCAGCGCCTTTTGTAGATCCCTTCGATGGTGGAGAGGTCAGTACCTGTGTTGGACTGGTCTGTGTACAACAGTGTGTTCTGTTCCAGAAGAGGATCTATTGTACTTTGTGTTGGGTATTATGTGATGGATGGCATGCAGAATCATCATTTCGCTGTATTTCTGTGCACGTGACAATGAAGAAGTAATTGAATCATTGGCAGGGGGGTGGATGATGGTGGGCTGGAGGGGGGGGGGGGGGGGGAGGCAGGACAGGGGCATGTGAATGGGGACAGGAAATTGAAGGGCTAGAGGTGGATGGGTAGGAGAGAGGGGGGCAGGAATTAATGCAGATGTGCAGAAAACAGTAAGTGGTTTGGTGACCATAAATTCAAATCCTATTAATGAGTTTTCCAGAACCATTAGGCCCATTAGTATCTGCTGTGCTAAGTACAGAAGATTACTTTAGATGCATTAGTCTCTTTGTATACAAAGAGGAAGAACTAAAAGTTTAAGCACACGGCCATCTGACTAAGCAGAGGGGTTTGTGGTAGACTCAGCGGTTGAGTTGCTGCCTTACAGCGCCAGAGACCCAGGTTCGATCCTGACTACGGGTGCTGTCTGTACGGAGTTTGTCCGTTCTCCATGTGGTTGCTTGGGTTTTCTCCGGGTGCTCCAGTTTCCTCCCACACCCCAAAAACGTGCAGGTGTGTGTCTGAAGAAGGGTTTCGACCCGAAACGTTGCCTATTTCCTTCGTTCCATAGATGCTGCCGCACCCACTGAGTTTCTCCAGCACTTTTGTCTACCACATGTGTGGCTAATTGGCTTCAGTAAAATTGTAAATTGTCCCTGGTGTGTACGATAGTGCTAGTGTACGGGTATCGCTGGTCGGCATGGACTCGGTGGGCTGAAGGGTCCGCTTCCGTGCTATGCCTGTCTCTAAACTAAAAACAGTTGACAATGTAAAGTGAGACGTTGGGACAAGGTATGAGGATTTTCTGGATGGTAATAGTGGAAAAGCAAGTTGAGAACATTGTGCTTAGAGCTGTACGAGGTGACGGAGGCAGGAAACTCAACCTTGCCAACTCCAGATCTCCAGCCAAAGGACTTATTAAAGCACAGCGAGCTCTTACACACAGTAATGTGGTGATAAGTAGGGCAACTGGATTGTCTGAGGAAGGGTCTCGACCCAAAACGTCACCCATTCTTTCTCTCCGGAGATGCTGCCTCACCCGCTGAGTTACTCCAGCATTTGTGTCTACCTTCGATTTAAACCAGCATCTGCAGTTCTTTCTTACAAACTCTGTACGGACAGCATCCGAGGTCAGGATCGAACCACGGTCACTGGCACTGTGAGGCTGCAGCTCTACCCACTGCCCCACTCTGCCACTGGGTCATGCCAATGCTTCTACCAGTTCCTTGTTCCCTAGTGCTGGAGATTTTAATGTCAGATCTCTGGAGTCAGTCATGAACCTATAAGCCTTCCTACACAGAGACAAGGATGTTATCCACAGAGTCACAGCTGACACAATGTTAACAGCAAGGATCTAGACAGGAGGCACGGCGGCACAGCGGTACAGTTGCTGCCTCACAGCGCCACAGACGGGTGGGTGCTGTCTGTGCGGAGTTTGCACGCTCCTCCTGTGGTTTTCTCTGGGAGCTGTGATTTCCTCCCACCCTCCAAAGATATACAGGTTTGTACGTTAATTTGAGTTCAGTAGAAGTGTAAATTGTCCCCAGTGTGTGTAGGATAGTGTTGGTGTATCAGAGATCGCTGGTTGGTGCGTTGAAGGGTCTGTTTCTGCGCCTAAACCTAAACTAATAGGAGCTCCTGGTCAAATATACCCCATGGCAATCATCACAAAACTAGCATTGGGAAGGTGAATGTTTATTAACTGCTGGCTTTCAAATAACTGATTCCGTGGAATTATACATTAAAAATACATTAAAATGGAAGAACTGACAATGATGAAAAACATGCACTTAATTTCCTTAACATAGGTATAATTGCAACTCTCTGGTGATAGCACAAATTGTTAACCTGTGGCCAAGATGAAGAAATGATGGTACAAAATTAGAGTGTAACATCCCTCTGTTGATTCATTTAAATGTCATTTCTGAGCACATTGTTGGCACTTGAATTATTCATCGTTCGAGCAGTCAGTCTGTGATTCCTGTCCACTGTGGACATTTACGGTAATTAGTTTATTGGGTTTAAAAAGGATCCTGCTGATTTTGGAATTGGAGGCACAGGATGAAGCCCGGTTTATATTCCATTCAAGCTGCCCTCTGGTCTTGAATGTGAAAAACTGGGCATTTAACATTGAAGTTACTGACGATCATCTTTCAACTGCGTGGCTGTGTTGAGAACCCACTTTCCCTTCTAGGTGAAGTGCCAACTTCACTCGAGGTGAGTCAGGACAAGGCAACACCAATCGCGGAGTTTAGTTGTGGAGTTCATTGTTTGCTCTTGTCTCCTGCACTGTAACTAAACTTCAAGAGTGAGTCACTGTTTATGTAGTTTTAGGTTCAGAGATACAGCGCGGAGTCCACATCGACCAGTGATTCGCGCACATTAACACTATCCTATACCTACATTAGGGAGGTTTCTTTTTACATTCATACCAAGCCAATTAACCTATAAACCTGGACGTCTTTGTGGTGTGGGAGGAAACCGAAGATCTCGGAGAAAACCTACACGATCACGAGGAGAACGTACAAACTCCGTACAGACAGCACCCGTAGCCAGGATCGAACCCGGGTCTCTGGTGCTGTAAGTGCTGTAAGGCAGCAACTCTACCGCTGCGCCACCGTGCTGCCCTTACTGGCTGTAAATTATTCCTGAGGTTTCAAAAGAAGCTACAGGAATTCACATTTTTATTTTTCATGATACGACAGTGGCATTTAAGAGACTTTCAGATAAGCATGTGGATAGGATATGCAGGCGGTGATGAGCTATGGATTGTATGCAGGCAGGTAAGAGTTGGTCTTGACATCATGTTCAGCACAAACATTGTGGGCCGAAGGGCCTTTCGTGCACTGTTCTGTTCTATGTTCTATGTAACAGGGCTTGTATTCACTGGAATTTAGAAGGATGGGAAGGGCTTATAGAAACATATAACATTCTTAAGGGATGGACAGGCTAGATGCAGGAAAAATGTTCCCGATGTTGGGGGAGTCCAGAACCAGGGGTCACAGTTTAAGAATATGGGGTCGGCCATTTAGGCCTGAGATGAGGGAAAACATTTTCACCCCGAGAGTTGTGAATGTGTGGAATTCTCTGCCACAGAAGGCAGTGGAGGCCGATTCACTGGATGTTTTCTTGCTGAGCTGTGCCTTGTCACACGTGACCATAAAGAAACCACTGACCATTGAACTGACAACCTTCTGGCTCAGGTAGAACTGTTTCCCAATGAACACCGGCTGAGGTCATGCAAGCCCACTTCACAGAGCGCTAACTCTGCCGTTCCTTTTCCAAACCCAGGACGCTACTGAGAGAATTCTTCATCTGGAGAAGGCTCACAAGCCAAAACGTTGCCTGTCCATTCTCTCCACAGATGCTGGCTGACCCGCTGAGTTCCTCCAGCAGTTGGTATGTTGCTCGCTGAGTTTCCTCACGATGTGCAGGGCTCCAACTTGGCAATGGGAGGTGAGGTGAAAGATTCCAGGTGGTCTGGGGCAAAGCATGGACAGCTCACGCAGGCAGAGTTGCAGCTTTCTCTCTCTCACCAGTGGCGGGGGATGCGTTCTTATTGAACCGCTGCGTGGTTACTAGCAAAGACCCTAGATCCGCTCTGGGATCTTTGGTTACTGGTAGAGATGATGTGAAATAGTAGAGCTCCAGGGGGTAATCTCAAATCTCGACGAAGGGTCTCGACCCGAAAGGGTCTCGCCTATCTCCTTCGCTCCTTAGATGCTGCTGCACCCGCTGAGTTTCTCCAGCCTTTTGTGTAACCCCCAGTAATCTCAAATACTCTGTCAACAACTCTTTGGGGCATATCACCGTTTCTTTTTTTCCTCGTGCACTTCTTCGGTAGCTCAGGGGTCTTTTCTTCTCTCTCTTTTGCATCTTTCTTCGTTTTCTTCATTCTTTCCTTTTTTCTCATTTTTTTTCGATTTGTGTATCAATTTGCAAATGTTCAAAATGCAGCTGTACGAGAATTGTATAACTCTCCTGCCGGTCGCTTTATTCTTGTACAATTGCTTCTAATAAAATAAATATAAAAAATAAAAAAAACAACTCTTGCCTCCCAGTGACAAGGGTGAAGCTGATAGATCAGCGGTCTTGTGCCGTGCGGTTTCTCGTTTACCTTCCCCTTCAAAGATTAAGTCAATGGCCAGCTACTTAAATAATGGGGCAGCACAGTGGCGCAGCTGGTAGAGTAGCTGCCTCACGGTGCCAGGGAACCAGGTTCAAGACTGGCCTTGGGTGCTGTCTGTGTGGAGTTTGTGTATTTTTAAAGCAGAGATTGACGACTGGTAAAGGTGTCAAAGGTTACGGGGAGAAGGCAGGAGAATGTGGCAGAGAGGGAAAGATAGATCAGCCACGATTGAATGGCGGAATGGACTTGATGGGCCAAATGTTTGAAATCTGCTCCTAGCACATGAAGTTACGAGGTGCTGGAATCTTAAGAAATAAACAAAGTGTTGGATGAATTCAGCAGTTCAGGCAGCATCTGTGGAGGGGAATCCTTTGGGTTGGGTCCCTAATTCAGACCTGAAGTTCATATGTGGGGTCACGGTGAAAGGACCAGCGATCACTATCGTACACACTTCTTCTTCTTCTTGCGTGTGGCGTGCACAACCTAAAGTTGTAGGACAATTTGTTCTATTTCACCTTATTTATTTGTGCTCAAACACACTAGGGACAGTTTACAATTGTTTTCCCTGAGCCAATTAACCTACAAACTTGGGGGTTACACAAAAAGCTGGAGAAACTCAGCGGGTGCAGCAGCATCTAAGGAGTGAAGGAGATAGGCGACGTTTCGGGTCGAGACCCTTCTTCAGACTGGTAGACTTGAAGTGCTTCAACTCCCCCTCCCACTCCGTATCCGACCTCTCGGTCCTGGGCCTCCTCCATGGCCAGAGTGAACAACACCGCAAGTTTGAGGAACAACATCTCATATTCCGCTTGGGGAGTCTGCATCCTCTGGGCTTAAACATTGAATTTTCTCAATTCTGTTAACCCAGACTGCTCCTTTCCCCCCACCCCCCCACCTCTCCCTCAGCCCTCGGGCCCTGACATTCCTTCTCCATCTCCCCCCCCCCCCCCCCCAAGTCGCACTAGCTTCTCATTTTCACACCAGAAACAGCTTACAATGGCCTGCTTTCCTTATCTCCAATACTTTTTTGCATATCTTTCACTCATTGTTCTTGCTTTATCTCTCCATATCACTGTTTATATCTCTCGTTTCCCTGATCCCTGACCAGTCTGAAGAAGGGTCTCGACCCGAAACGTCGCCTATCTCCTTCACTCCTTAGATGCTGCTGCACCCGCTGAGTTTCTCCAGCTTTTTGTGTAACCCTCGATTCTCCAGCATCTGCAGTTCCTTCTTTAACACAACCTACAAACTTGTACGTTTTCGGAGTGTGGGAGGAAACCAGAGCACCCGGAGAAAACCCAGACAGTCACGGGTAAAATGTACAAGCTCTGTGCAGGCAGGATCGATCCCGGGTCTCTGGTGCCACAACGCAGCAACTCTATCGCTGCTCCACTGTCAGCCTGACTCACGTAGTAGGTATTGTCGCCACCGTAAACTTGCTTCACAGGAAAGGGTTCGGCCAGGGTGGCTAAGCGCTGCTTAGCTCATTGCAAAGCCAAATATCTCTTTAAACCACCAACCCTGACACAAACAAAACAATTGAGAAGTCAGCATGGTCTAATCTGCCGGGTTTGAAGCATTTTGGATGCTGGCTGAAAACAGTTTTTTGTGTATTTAGCCTGATCTGCACTAGTCTGTTAATAAAACATTGTCTGACTCACAGGTTAATGCGTTCTTATCCCTCCGAGCTCTCAGCAGAGGGAAGAGATTGGGCTTTCTTTTCGCCTTCCATCACAGTGAGGAATGTGGAGTCTCTATGGCGGATGTTTATGTTAAAATTTGTTTTGTGTGTTCTGTTACTTTTTATTTGAATGACTGACTTGGCAAATGAAAACTTTAAGAAAGAACTGCAGATGCTGGAAAAATCAAAGGTAGATAAAAACGCTGCAGAAACTCAGCGGGTGAGGTAGCATCTATGGAGCGAAGGAATGGGTGATGTTTCGGGTCGAGACCCTTCTTCAGACTGATGTGGGGGTGGTGGGGGGCGGGAAGAAGAAAGGAAGAGACAGAGACAGTAGGTTGTGGGAGAGCTGGGAAGGGGAGAGGAAGGAGGGAGAAAGCAGGGACTACCTGAAATTGGAGAAGTCAATTCCTCGTATGTCGCAAAACATACTTGGCTAATAAAGTATCATGGTGATTGTGTTTGCATATATCCGGTGGTCGAGAGAATAAAAGGAATAAAAGGGGGATAACAGGACTAAATGGGATGCGGGGATGGGAGGGGAGCGTATAGTGGGGAAGACAAGTACGGTGACCGGTGGGGTGGGAGATAGTGGGACAGATGGGTGTGCACTGGAGTGGGCCAGGGAAAAGGAAGGGCACAGTGCACTTACTGGGCCAACCCTCGATCAATCAGCGTCCATCAAGGTTCAAGGTTCAAGGTTAGTTTATTTGTCACATACACCAATTGGTGTAGTGAAATGTATCTTGCCATACAGCACATAAAATAAAGAATACAGACATAACACTAATAAAGAGATTTAAACATTAAAAAAACATCCCCCCACAATGGTTCCCATTATGAGGGAAGGCACAATGTCCAGTCCCCCAACCCATGTCCACCCATAGTCAGGCCTATTGAAGCCTCCGCAGTCGACGCTACGGGGTCCGATGTTCCAGGCCGTTCTCGCCGGGTGATGGTGCTCCGGCGTCGGGAGAATCCTGTCAGCGGCTTGGGACACCTGGAATGGCAGCCTCTTACCGGAGTCCGCGGCTTCCGAAGCCGACAAGGCCGCTCTGAATGGAGCCCCCCCACTGGCTCCCGATGTTAAAGTTCAGCGCCGCCGCCCGCAGCCGGCCGCTCCACAGACCCGCGGCTCCGCGATGTTTGTCTCGGCGGTCTAAGCTCACCGGAGTTCCACGGCATCACCCGCTCCGCCGCGCGATGGCGCTCCAGCGCTCCGCCGCTGCAGAAGCCGAGGTTCTGGGTGGTCCCCTCAGGAAACGCCGCTCCAGGCCCGCTGGTAGGCCGCGAGGACGGGTCGAAGATGCAGCCCGGAATAAAGCTGCCTCTCCGACCACGTAGGGACCAGGAAAAGTAGTTTCCCCCTCCCCCCCCCCCCCCTACATAAAAAAGAATAGGCTCCAAAAACAAAACACTTTAACACACTAAAATAAAGAAAAGGGTGAAAAACATACAGCTGCAGGCTGGGCAGCCACACCATACAGGACGGCGCCCCCTATTATCAGATCCAACATGTGCCACAGATAACTGAGATTTTACTGGAGTGGCATGGTGACGCAGCGATTGAGTTTGTACGTTCTCCGCGTGGATTTCCTGCGAGATCTCCGGTTTTCTCCCACACTTCAAAGATGTACAGGTTTGCAGGTTAATTGGCTTGGTACAATTGCAAATTGTCCCGGGTGTGTGTGGGATCGTGTTAGTGTGCGGGGATCGCTGGTCGGCACGGACTCGGTGGGCCGAAGGGCCTGTTTCCGCGCTGTATCTCTATACTAAACCAAACTAAACTAAACTACTGGAGTCATCTACAGTGCCTTTCACATTTGGCAGGAATTTCATCGGTTAATAACTTGAAAGAAAACTCTGGCATCTAACTTCAGTTAATTAAAACACACAAATCTAGGACACTGCATCGAGAGCCAAAGTTAAACGTGTCCTCAAAATGCTGTCCTCGAACTCAAGGGAAAATGAGCCACTTTATTAAATAAGAATACTTTATCAACGCACTGAGGATTAGGTGCATCTATTCCCTAATTATCGGTAATTATACCAGAGAAACATTAACTTCCCCAGAATGAAGGCAGATCCGTGACGAGGACTGGGATAGGGTAAATGATGCAGAAATGTCCACAGTGTTTCATTGTCAATAGGAACTGGCAACAGGACAATACATTTTTTTATTAGCTCCAACTTAACAAGCCCATTAATGCAATAACACACAAATATTTAATATTTAATACATTAATAACTGTAGCACAAGATACACGTCACAGTGTAAAACCGCAGCCCACTGTGCAACCAAAGACACAACCCATCGAGCACCGTACTGAGGTCGTGGTAGGTTTATGGTCAGGTTTATTAATAACACATGTACACCAAGGTACGGTGGCGCAGCGGTAGAGTTGCTGCCTCACGGCGCCAGAGACCCGGGTTCGATCCTGACTACGGGTGCTGTCTGTACGGAGTTTATACGTTCTCCCCGTGACTGCGTGCGTTTTCTCAGTCTCCATTCACACTCCAAGGATGCACAGGTATTTAGGTTCATTTGCTTTGGTAAAACTGTACATTATCCCTCGTGTGTGTTGGATAGTGTTAGTGTGTGGGGATCGCTCGGTGGGCTGAAGGGCCTGTTTCCCTGCTGTATCTCTCAACTAAACTAAAAGATACAGTGGAAAACTTTGTTTTGCATGCCATCCACACAGATCACATATACCATACATACATACATACATATATACATACATACATACATACATACATACATCAGTACCATAGGTAGAGCAAGGGGGAAGATACAGATGGCAGAATATAGTTCTCAGCATTGTAGTGCATCAAATTAGTCGCAATGAGGTGATGTAAATGCTAAAGAACAGGGCAAGGGAAAACAAGTAGACAATATCAAACTCATATCTGGACATTTCTTTTGCAGAGAAACCCACAATTGTTCCTAAAATGTTGATGTCATTTAATCACTGAAGTGGGAGGACAATGTCTGTTCTTCAACATCTTTGGTTTCATATCTCACTGACCAGTGAAGATAGTCCAGAACCCATCGTTTGATCATCTGCCCTAACCACTATCACATGTTGTGTCTCAGCACTGATCCCTGGTCCACAGTGACGTGTGGCATGTTGCATGGTCACAGATGCAACAGCAATGTAAGTTGTTCCTGGGCCGTGGACATTTAAACAGCGTGGCCGGAGAACAGGATAACGTCAATCAGCCCGTTGACTGCGCGTCACTGCCTACGCCACCACGCGCCTTGCGGGCCATGTGCGCGTAATGCACTCGCCGTGCGTCATGACGCCTAAACGATGTTGCGTAAATGACACGCAAATGACGCCCGTGGGCCAGGCCCTTTACTGTTTGCACGCCTCGTGGTCACCTTCCCCTCAAATAATAAAATCAAATCAAAATCAAATCAAATCAAAGCTAACAATGAACTATTCTCCATTTCCTTGATCAACTTCTGCTTTGATCTGTCGTTGTCGGGTATTGAGTAATGAGGAAGGGTTAGTTAGCAGTCTTGTTGTGCATGGCCCCTTGGGCAAGAGTGACCATAATATGGTTGAGTTCTTCATTAGGATGGAGAGTGACAAAATTAAGTCAGAAACAAGGGTTCTGAACTTGAACAAAGGTTTGAAGGTATGAGATGTGAATTGGCCAAGATAGACTGGCAGGTGATTCTTAAAGGGTTGACAGTGGATGTGCAATGGAAGGTATTTAAAGACTGCATGGATGAAGTACAAAAGTTGTTCATACCAGTTTGGCAAAAGAATAAATCGGGGAAGGTGGTGCATCCATGGATAACAAGGGAAATCAGGGATAGTATAAAAACAAAAGATGAGGCATACAAATTTGCCAGAAAAAGCAGCCTACCGGAGGACTGGGAGAAATTCAGAATCCAGCAGAGGAGGACAAAGGGCTTAATTAGGAAAGGGAAAATAGATTATGAAAGGAAACTGGCAGGGAACATAAAAACTGACTGCAAAAGCTTTTATAGATATGTGAAGAGAAAGAGACTAGTTAAAACAAATGTTGGTCCCTTGCAGTCAGAAACAGGTGAATTGATCATGGGGAACAAGGACATGGCAGACCAATTGAATAACTACTTTGGTTCTGTCTTCACTAAGGAAGACATAAATAATCTGCCGGAAATAGCAGTGGATCGGGGGTCAAATAAGATGGAGGAACTGAGTGAAATCCAGGTTAGCCGGGAGGTGGTGTTGGGTAAATTGAACGGATTGAAGGCCGATAAATCCCCAGGGCCAGATAGTCTGCATCCCAGAGTACTCAAGGAGGTAGCCACAGAAATAGTGGATGCATTAGTGATAGTTTTTCAAAATTCCTTAGATTCTGGAGTAGTTCCTGAGGATTGGAGGGTAGCTAATGTAACCCCACTTTTTAAAAAAGGAGGGAGAGAGAAAGCGGGGAATTACAGACCAGTTAGTCTAACATCGGTAGTGGGGAAACTGCTAGAGTCAGTTATTAAAGATGGGATAGCAGCGCATTTGGAAAGTGGTGAAATCATTGGACAAAGTCAGCATGGATTTACGAAAGGTAAATCATGTCTGACAAATCTGATAGAATTTTTCGAGGATGTAACTAGTAGAGTGGATAAGGGAGAACCAGTGGATGTGTTATATCTAGACTTTCAGAAGGCTTTCGACAAGGTCCCGCATAAGAGATTAGCATACAAACTTAAAGCACGCGGTATTGGGGGTTCAGTATTGATGTGGATTGAGAACAGGCTAGCAGACAGGAGGCAAAGGGTAGGAGTAAACGGGTCCTTTTCAGAATGGCAGGCAGTGACTAGTGGGGTGCCGCAAGGCTCAGTGCTGGGACTCCAGCTATTTACAATATATATTAATGATTTGGACGAGGGAATTCAATGCAACATCTCCAAATTTGCAGATGATACCAAGCTGGGGGGGTATAGTTAGGTGTGAGGAGGATGCTTGGAGGCTGCAGGGTGATTTGGATAGGCTGAGTGAATGGGCAGATGCATGGCAGATGCAGTATAATGTGGATAAATGTGAGGTTATCCACTTTGGTGGCAAAAACATGAGGGTAGACTATTATCTGAATGGTGGCAGATTAGGAAAGGGGGAGATGCAACGAGACCTGGGTGTCATGGTACACCAGTCATTGAAAGTAGGCATGCAGGTGCAGCAGGCAGTGAAGAAAGCAAATGGTATGTTAGCATTCATAGCGAAAGGATTTGAGTATAGGAGCAGGGAGGTTCTACTGCAGTTGTGCAGGGTTTTGGTGAGGCCACACCTGGAGCATTGCGTACAGTTTTGGTCTCCAAATCTGAGGAAAGACATCCTTGCCATAGAGGGGGTACAGAGAAGATTCACCAGACTGATTCCTGGGATGTCAGGACTTTCATATGAGGAAAGATTGGATAGACTCGGCTTGTACTCGCTGGAATTTAGAAGATTGAGGGGGGATCTTATAGAAACTTACAAAATTCTTAAGGGGTTGGACAAGCTAGATGCTGGAAGATTGTTCCCGATGTTGGGGGAGTCCAGAACAAGGGGTCACAGTCTAAGGATAAGGGGGAATTCCTTTAGGACCGAAATGAAGAAAACATTCTTTACACAGAGAGTGGTGAGTCTCTGGAATTCTCTGCCACAGAAGGTAGTTGAGGCCAGTTCATTGGCTATATTTAAGAGGGCGTTGGATGTGGCACTTGTGGCTAAAGGGATCAGGGGGTATGGAGAGAAGGCAGGTACGGGATACTGAGTTGGATGATCAGCCATGATCACATTGAATGGCGGTGCAGGCTCGAAGGGCCGAATGGCCTACTCCTGCACCTATTTTCTATGTCTCTATGTTTCTATGTTTCACACCTTACACTTCCAAAATCTCTCGTCTCCCTCTCCCCTGACTCTCAGTCTGAAGAAGGGTCTCGACACGAGACGTCACCCATTCCTTCTCTCCTGAAATGCTGCCTGTCCTGCTGAGTTACTCCGGCATTTCTGATGGTGTCTACCATCAAAGTGGTTTGGTTTTAATATGTTTAAGAAGGAACTGCAGGTGCTGGAAAATCAATGATAGACAAAAACGCTGGAGAAACTCAGCGGGTGAGGCAGCATCTATGGAGCAAAGGAAATAGGCCGTTTCGGGCCGAGATCGCCTATTTCCTTCGCTCCATAGATGCTGCTGCATCCGCTAAGTTTCTCCAGCATTTTTGTCTACCTTAGTTTTAATAGTTGCTTCCCTCAGTACATACATCAGAGAAAAATAGACAATAAATTGTTGTTATTTCTTGTGAACAAGCAATTACTCACAGGTCAAATATGAGGTAGTGAAATCCTTCTTCTGATATGCTGTCATGAAGGCGTACTGAAAGAGAAAGTAAAATATTAGGATTATCTTGGTTGATGACTAAGTTTAAAAATAATAGAATGTGTCTGAGTGCAGTATCATTCTGGTTCTATTTGACCAAACTAGTTCAGAAATGGGAAGAAAACCAGTAATTTCCTGTGCAGGTTTTCCAACCCTTGAGAGCAAGGCTATATCAAGGACACATTTACTTGCGTTTATTATAGTCACGTGTACTAAGGTACAGTGAAAAGCTTTCAGTTGCGTGCTATGCAATCAGCCGAAAGACAACATATGATTACAAATCAAAACGTTCACAGTGCATATGGACAGTGTCCCAAACATTAGAAACCTCCCCTATTTCAGCTACTCACTGACCTAGGGATGTGCCTTTATTTACAAAAAACAAGGCCTCAACTCGACAAGGCAACTTGAACACAGCTCCCCTCTGTAGCTTACAAGAATCGCCATCACCCAAACATGGATTAGTTTAGTTTAGAGATACAGTGCGGAAACAGGCCCTTCGGCCCAACTTGTCCATGCCGGCCCAAGTTGCCAAGCCAAGTTGGTCCCATTTTAGTTTAGTTTAGTTTAGTTTTGAGATACAGCATGGAAACAGGCCCTTCGGCCCACCGGGTCTGTGCCGACCAGCAATCCCCGCATACTAACACTATCCTACACACATTGGGGACAATTTTTCATTTTACCAAGTCAATTAACCTACAGACCTGTACGCCATTGGAGTGTGGGAGGAAACCGAAGATCTCGGAGAAAACCTACGCAGGTCACGGGGAGAACGTACAAACTCCGTACAGACAGCACCCGTAGTCGGGATCGAACCCGGTCTCCGGCGCTGCATTCGCTGTAAGGCAGCAACTCTACCGCTGCACCACCGTAACCGCCCTCGTTATCTGCAATCTGGCTGTGGGAGCTTACTGTAAGCAAAGTTCATAAGAACGTTCGTAAGATCATAATGACACCTTGTTGGATGTGAAGCAGCAGTGTAAACAAAACTCCGTTTCCCTGCCGCCAACATCAAGAACAAATAGAGTCGCAAAGAACTGCAGGCGCTGGAATCTTGAGCAAAACACAGAGTGCTGGAGGAACTCAGTGGGTCAGGCAACATCTGTGGAGGGAATGGACAGGTGACGTTTCGGGCCGGGACCCTTCTTCGGATGCGAAATGTCGTCTGCCCATTTTCTCTGCACGGATGCTGCCTGACCCGCTGAGTTCCTCCGGCACTTTGCATTTGGATTAAGAATAGTTATGTGGACACATGTTTTGGGGTTAGTAATAGGTAAGCTTGCAGTGACTGCAAACTCTAACAGGCCTTAACTGAGTCAAACTGCATTTGGCCAATGGAAATATAGTTTCCTAATCCACAAACCACAAATCAGAGATAATTTCAGAGATCTTTCAGTGATCTTTCCATCTGATCATTATTGAGATTATTCGTTGGTACCTCACGCACTTTCTACTTCATGTTGATTTCACAGAGAGCATAAATGAGTTTTCACTTACATCTTTGCAGAATCATTCTACAGATGATCAAAAGGGACATTTCTTTCAGTTCTGCTTCCAAGGGATTCTCCACACATGCAGTGAGTTGGAGGGTTACCTGCACCTTCAGGTGGGCAATGGTTTATTGCAAGTACAACATGACAGGTACATGGATAGTGTAGGAAGGAAGTACAGATGCTGTTTACAATGAAGATTGGCACAAAATGCTGGAGTAACTCAGCGGGTGAGGCAGCATCTATGGAGCGAAGGAATAGGTGACGTTTCAGGTCGAGACCCTTCTTCAGACTGATGTGGGGATGGGGGGGGGGGGGGGAAGAAGAAAGTAAGAGGCAGAGACATTGGGTTGTAGGAGAGCTGGGAAGGGGAGGGAAAGGAGGGAGAAAGCAAGGACTACCTGAAATTGGAGAAGTCAATGTTCATACCGCTGGGGTGGAAAGTACCCAAGCAGAATATGAGGCGCTGCCTAATTCCTCCAATTAGGAATAGGACGGGTTTAGAGAGATATGGTCAAATGCAGGCAGGTGGGACAAGTGCAGATGGTCAGTGTGGGCAAGTTGGGTCATAGGGCCTACCTCCACGCTGTATCACTCTGCGAAATATCAAACCACAAACCACGAAGAAGACAAATAGAAAGCAACGACATGAGGTTCTGGCTCAAGAAAGTGGCATCTATCATCAAGATACCCTAACATCCAGGCCGTTCCCTCTTCCCACGGCATCCAGCAGAAGATACAGAAGCCTGAAGTTCCACCTCACCAGGCTCAGCAACAGCTACTTTCCTATCAGAAGAAGGGTCTCGATCTGAAACGTCACCCATTCCTTCTCTCCAGAGATTCCTTCTCTGCCTGTCCCGCTGAGTGACTCCAGCATTTGGTGTCTACTTTCCTACAACTATCAGATTCACACAACCCTTATCCCACCTGAACACTACTGGACCAACTCTTGCACCACTACATACTTGTTCTTGCATTAATACATTTTTTTCTAATCTAGTACTCTTTTAGAATTTTTATGTGTAATTATGTATAATTTATGTATCATTTGTTTTTGTGATTTGCCTGAGTCGATGTGCTTGTGATGCTGTGACAAGCAACATTTTTTACCGTGACTGTGCCTGACATTATTCCCTTTATCAAGTATCTGTCCACTGTGTACGGCTCGACTGTAATCATGTACAGTCATTTCGCTGACTGGATAGCACGCAACAAAAAACCTTTTCACTGTTCATTGTAACACGTGACAAACTAAACTAAATCTTGCCCCTTATGATTTATACACCTCTGTAAGATCACCCCTCAGACTCCTGCCCTACAAGGAATAATGTTCTCACTTGCCCAAACTCGTCCTGCAGCCAAGGCCCTTAAGCCCTTAACACACCTTGTTAATCTTCTCTGCAGACAGTGAAGATCAGGAAGCCATGGGTTTAAGGAAGTGGAAGGAGTTTTAAAGAGTTGAGGTGTGTGATTGTTTTCCACATCAACACCTCTGCTTCCTGAGAAGATTACAGAGATTCGGTGTGTCAAAGAGGATTCTCTTGAACTTCTACAGGTGCACAGTAGAGAGCATACTGACTGGTTGCATCGTGGCCTGGTTTGGCAACTTGAAGGCCCAGGAGCGGAAAAAACTGCAAAAAGTTGTGAACACTACCCAGTCCATCACTGGCTCTGCCCTTTCCACCATCAAAGGGATTTATCAGAGTCGCTGCCTCAAAAAGGCAGCCAGCATCATCAGAGACCCACACCATCCTGGCCACACACTCATTTAACCCCTGCCATCGGGAAGAAGGTACAGGAGCCTGAAAACAGTAACGTCCAGGTTCAGGAACAGCTTCTTCCCTACAGCCATCAGGCTATTAAACACGGCAACCTCAAATAAGCTCTGAGCTACAACAGACTATTATTATTATTATTATTAATATTATTGTATTATAAGTACACATATATATACGTGTGTGTGTACTTGCGGGTATGTGTATATATACACACTGAACTTTTGTTTCCTCTCGTTTATTATATTGTTTACAGTGCACTATGTTTACATATTGTGTTGTGCTGCCGCAAGTAACAATGTCATTGTTGTATCTGGCACACATGACAATCAAACACTCTTCACTAATGACTCTTGACTTGCCTGCATTTGGCCCATATCTCGCTAAACCTGTCCAAACCATGTGCCTGTCCAAAAATCCTTGAAATGGGCCATAGGTATAAGGTAAGAGGGGCAAGATTTAATAGGAAGGTGAGGGGCAACCTTTTCACTCAGAGTGTGGTGGGTGTATGGAATGAGCTGCCAGAGGAGGTAGTTGAGGCCCGTACCCCAGCACTCTGCGTGAGGGACTTCCCTGGGCAAGAGGGGAATGCGGCAAAGTCGATAGCAAGCTCTGGTGCGTTGAGGGTTAACACTTAGCTCCGGCACACGGTGGATGCTCGCCGTTGCCACGGCAACAGGCGAACGGCTTGTGGAGACGAGCATCATGTAGTTCACGGCTTTGCAGCAAGCAATGGGCCAATACTGTCGAGCTCTGGGATGGGGGGGGGGGGGGGGGGGGGGGGGCAGCACGTACCTCCGCACTGCACACCAGCCCGCTATCTGGATTCAAATCAATATCTCTCGCTGTTCCCGCAGTGCAAGGTCTCAGCAGCCCAAGAAAATCACAAACAACTGAAGATCAGAATTCAGGCACAGCTTGCTGTCTGCACCTCGATATTTGCATAAAACCCGTCAGAACTGTGTGGCGGTTTACAAAGCACATGAAGGGGAGATCCACACTTAGGTTGGGTTTTAATGAAATCGTTAGGCAAAACCTTGATCTTTTAATTGAACAAGTTTCCAGATTCTCCACATTTCCCACTTCTTGGCATGGGTGCTGTACTGCAGCAGAGCAAAGACAACAGGCAAGCAGTCCCTGGCACGTAGACTGCTCCTCTATCACCCACGAGTCTAGTGTGTTTTATTGTTGTATGTACTGTCAATACAACTGAACATTGCAATCCTTACTTGCTGCAGTTTAACAAACCTATGAATGCAACAACGCACAAAGCACGTACAATAATCAATTCTGGTGGAGCTGCTGTAGAGACCAGAGACTCAGGTTCAATCCTGACCTCGGGAGCCGTCTGTGTGGAGTTTGCAGGTTCTTCCTGTGACTGTGTGGATTCCTCTGGGTGCTCCAGTTTCCTCCCACATCCCAAAGCCGCCAGTTTTGTAAATTGTCCCTCGGGTGCGGGGAGTGGATGAGAAAGCAGGATAACATAGACTAGTGTGAACAGGTGATCGGTGGCCAGCATGGGCTTGGTGGGCTGAAGGGCCCATTTCCATGCTACCCTTCTGAACTAACTTTTGGTAGTTTGAAGTAAAAACAGAAAATTCTGACAACATTCAGAGGTCAGGCAGCATATTTGGAGGGACAAACGGAGTTAATGTGCCATATCAAAGTAGGTATGTTACAAAACGTACCTTCAGCGGTGCTGCAGTTCTGCCGCTGGCCGTGTGCGTGACTTTGGCGCCTTTAAGGGGGGGGGGGGGGCAGATTAAAATGCGGTTTTCCCCTTGCCACCGGAATTATATTTTGTCGGAGAGTGATCTATTTCTGGAGATTCGTTCCGACTGCCAGTAACATAGAAAAAAAACATAGAAAATAGGTGCAGGAGTAGGCCATTCGGCCCTTCGAGCCTGCACCGCCATTCAATGTGATCATGGCTGATCATCCAACTCAGTATCCCGTACCTGCCTTCTCTCCATACCCCCTGATCCCTTTAGCCACAAGTGCCACATCTAATGCCCTCTTAAATATAGCCAATGAACTGGCCTCAACTACCTTCTGTGGCAGAGAATTCCAGAGACTCACCACTCTCTGTGTAAAGAATGTTTTCCTCATTTCGGTCCTAAAGGAATTCCCTCTTATCCTTAGACTGTGACCCCTTGTTCTGGAGTTAACTGGAGAGTAACTCTGTAAGTTACATTTTTTTTTAATCGCCCGACTATTTCAGCGCTGGAGTAAAATAAAAATTAGCTCCTAATGCCGTGAACGCCGACAATGGGGACGGATTTCACGTAGGGCACAGGTAAATGAAAGCTGTTTATTTTTTCATATAAACCTGCTTGTTTAGGTGCCTTTAATCAATATTTCATGTTGCGAAACGGTGATTTAGTCCCCATATGAACTGGCAGAAATTTTCCTGCCGATATTGGGTTTAAATTCACCGCAACCGCAAATCCATCGCGTTCCAGAAAATCCCACTCGCAAGCTGTTTAAAATGCCCATTAATTTACGGGCATTAAACACTAAATTCCTTCAATTTGTTTAATTTCTTTTATTAGAAGTAATCAATTTACAATAGTGTAAACAGATTTACAATTCCTTCAATTTGGACTATAATTTCATAACAATGAGTTTAAAAATCATGTTATATTGTGAATTCTTGTGTGAATGTTATTTGGACACTTAGGCTTTAAAAAAAAGTTAATATTTTCTTAAGAAATGGATAGATGTTTAGATCTAGTAATTGAATTTTGTAATTAGCTACAATTGGGTAACTAACTAATTATATGCTTTAATTTCAGGTCATCCAAGTAAGATTGTTTCATATTCGTTTCAGAATGCTTCAATCTATAATAACTGAAAATGTCTTTCAGTTCTCTTAATTTTTAAGAAAGTTATGGGCTTTTGACTGTTCTAGATCACAACTTTTGTGTTCGGTCAATGGAAAAGCAATGGGGAACAAGATGCTAATTTCCGAGTATGAAAATGGCCATAACTCTTTTAATACTGAAGATATGGAAGTGAATTAGGTGTCAAATTAAACTTCTTTTTATGCTTTATCTGATGGGATACATTGCAGACTTGATTTTTTAAATCTCAACATTTTGTAACATTGCTAATCAAAGACTCTGTTAAAAATGTTGCCTATAGGCATAATGTTTTAAAGGTTTTTGAACAAGAATTCAGAAATAGTTTGCAGAAAAGTAAAATTTCCCGACAGATTCTTTACTCATATTGTAATTGGATTTCTGAACCTCTGATTATCCAAATTATATTTTAATAGAACTTTGACATTTAAGTTATTAACTACCTGTTTTAACTCTGGGGAAAGACAAAAGAAATATATATATTTTTAGTGAATCATTTATTGAGTATTGCTGGTGAAGACAGCATGTACTGCCCATCCCGAATTGGCTTTGCATTAGATGGTGGGGGGTCTGACCTCTTCAATAACTCTCTTATCAGCTGCTGTAATAGACCAGGCAAGGAGCAGGTGAGATGCCAGATATTGAGTGATTAATTACTCATTTCCTAATCGCCAAAGCCGTTCCGTGGGGCACAAGCCAGGGATTTGGCAAAATATTCGTTACTCAAGAAGGCAGCCAGCATCGCCAAGGATCACACCACCCTGAGCACACTCTCGTCTCACTGCTCCCATCAGCAAGATGATACAGGAGTCTGAAAACCATGACCACCAGCTTTAAGAACAGCTTCTACCCAACAACCATCAGGCTCTTGAACACTACACAACACTAAGCGATGAACTGGTAAGACCACATCTGGAGCATTGTGTACAGTTTTGGTCTCCTAATTTGAGGAAGGACATCCTTGTGATTGAGGCAGTGCAGCGTAGGTTCACCAGATCGATCTCTGGGATGGCGGGACTGTCATATGAGGAAAGATTGAAAAGACTAGGCTTGGATTCACTAGAGTTTAGAAGGATGAGGGGGGATCTTATAGAAACATATAAAATTATAAAAGGACTGGACAAGCTAGATGCAGGGCATTTTTTCCCAATGTTGGGTGAGTCCAGAACCAGGGGCCACAGTCTTAGAATAAAGGGGAGGTCATTTAAGACTGGGGTGAGAAAAAACGTTTTCACCCAGAGAGTTGTGAATTTGAGGAATTCCCTGCCACAGAGGGCAGTGGAGGCCAAGTCACTAGGGGCTAGTGGGATCAAGGGATATGGGGAGAAGGCAGGCACGGGTTATTGATTGGGGACGATCAGCCATGATCACAATGAAGGGCGGTGTTGGCTCGAAGGACCGAATGGCCTCCTCCTGCATCTATTTTCTATGTTTCTATGAACTGTATTCTGGCTTTGGCTGCATGAAGGACATTGGGTTTGTTTTGCACTGGTTATCGGATAATTAATTTATTGTTATTTTTATTTATTATATATTTATCTGTATGTATTGTGTTACAGGCCTGTTATGCTGCTGCAAGTAAGAATTCCACTGCTCTGTTGTCAGTTAAATACTCTCAGCTGTCTTGCGCAGGTGAATATAATTCCAACATCACTGAGAAGTGTTATTGCACTTTCCCCTCCACTCCCTACACACTAGGGGCAATTTGCAGAGGGTAATTAACCTGCAGACCTGCATGTTGTTGAGATATGGGAGGAAACCACACCGTCACAGGGAGAACGTGCAGACTCCACACAGGCAGCACCGAGGTCAAGGCTGTGAGGCAGTGGCTCTACCCGCACTCAGTATTTCTGGGAGTATTTTTCTGTCTTGGTCCATGAATTTGCTATTCCTTTCATCTCTGTTACAAATTCCCTCTTTTCTCTCCAGAAGGCCCTCGCTAATCTCATCTTTTTAACACAGCAATGAAAGCTCAGCGCCTATTTTTACATTTTTCTCATAATCTATTTCTCTACTTAATACAATGTAATACAACCTTTAATTTCTGCTAAATCCATGATTCAACCACTCTTTGCCTGTTGTGCCGTCTATACATATATGTTGCTAATCATTGGAACATAGAATGTGTAGGAAAGAACTGTAGATGCTGGTTTAAATTGAAGTTAGACACAAAGTGCTGGAGTAACTCAGTGGGACAGGCAGCATCTCTGGAGAGAAGGAATGGGTGGCGTTCAGAAGTTCAGAACTTCAAACCTAGAACATCACCTATTCCTTCTCTCCAGAGATGCTGCCTGTCCCGTCGAGTTAAGGGGCTGTCCCACTGTACGAGGTAATTCAAGAGCTCTCCCAAGTAAAAAAAATAAATCAAACTCGTGGTAAGCACATAGAATGTACGTAGCGGGTACGTCGGAGCTCGGGGACGTCTCTTAGCGGCTCGTAACGCTAAGGGCAGGTACTCGGGAAACGCGGTAATCTCGCGAAGACTCGTGAAGATTTTTCAACATGTTGAAAAATGTCCACAAGAGCCCCGAGTACCTACGAGCGGCCAGTACCGTAAATCTCCCAGTTTGAATCAGGGGAAATTCGGGAGAACTCGTGAATTAGCTCGTACAGTGGGACAGCCCCTTTACTCCAGCATTCTGTGTCTATCTTCGGTGGAGACCAGCAACTGGGGTAAAGAGGGCAGGATACTGGACAAAGCTTTCCAGTTCTTCTTCAAGATAGTGCATTGAGATCTCCTGATTTACCCAAGGGAAGAGAGTAGGCCTTGACTTAACATCTCACACCAGATACAACACTCTTGCTTTGGACTGTCGACCTTGTTTTGTTCGCAAACGTCTGCAGTAGGATTTGAACCGCTACCTACTGATCCGAGACCAATAGCTCCATCCACTGAGTCACAGCTGACACTATCTTAGCCAGCACTTTGTAATGCCCAAATACCACCTCCCACCCACTGTGGGATTTGAACTTGCACCATCACATGTATAAACCAAACCTCTGGATTACAAGTCACATATTCACTGTTTCTCTGTATTCTCTGAAGATTAAACCTGCCTTTCGTTTCCATTATCATGGAAACCCTAACACAATTTTCATCCTGGAAGAGATTTAATGAACCCACTGTGGAAATGATACACAGGGCTCGTTGCCTGAAAGGTTTTGATGCTTTTTGCCATTGTTTTTTCTGCTTGTTAAGCCACCGTTCTCTTGTGTTCTTGAGCAATCATACCCATAAAACAAAAGAAAGTCTGGCATTTGTTCTGCATCTTTAATTACCCCAGCATGGGTCTATTGGTTTACAATTAATGGAATAGTTTGTAGCACAGTTTTGCCATGCCTAATCCCTGCTCCATTTCTCATATCTCTAACTTGGACGGTAACAATGGGATAATGCTGACAGAGGCTGATGAGCAAAGACTGGTCCTAAAACGGACTACAGCTCTGGACCACCTCGCAGGATCACATCCGGCACTACCATACATTTGTGTTTCCCTTACTGCCTTTTCATACTTGCACTAAGTGTTGTGCCCTTTATCTGCACACATGGACGGCTTGATTGTAATCTTTTCTTTGACTGGATGGCGCGCGACGGGAGAGGAACTATGCCGATAGATGAGGAGAAACCTTTCCACCCAGAGAGTTGTGAATCTGTGGAATTCTCTGCCACAGAAGGCAGTGGAGGCCAATTCACTGAACGTTTTCAAGAGAGAGTTAGATTTAGCTCTCTGGGCTAACGGAATCAAGGGATATGGGGAGAAAGCAGGAACGAGGTACTGACTTTGGATGATCAGACATGATCATATTGAATGTCAGTGCTGGCTCGAAGGGCCGACTCCTGCACCTATTTTTCTATGTTTCTATGTTTCTGTGCTGGTGTGTACGTTTAGGTTCTGCATCTAATCAAACTTGTTCACACCAGTTGAGACCGGCAGCTCCTTCTCTGCACGGAATTGTCTGAAGGGAGATGCCTCCGGTGGTAGTTGCAACCAATTATCTCCCCAAATAAGCCTGTACTGGCTGTCTCCTGTTCTGCCTGGGTCAGCAAGACATATTTGGAATTCAGGGCATGACTTGACTTGAGACCCAGATCAGCATCGATGGTTTGGGCGGATTAGCTACCATGGGGCTACAGGGAGTCCTAGAGTCATACAGCATGAAAACAGGCTGTTTAGCCCAACTTGCCCACACCAGCCAACATATCCCATCTACACTAGTCTTATCGGCCCGTGTTTGACCCATATCCCGCTGAACCTGACATTTTCACCCGGGAAAAAGGTTCTGACTGTCTATCACTCTGTGCTTCCATTAATTTTAGAGAAAGCAATCACGTAGATCACCGAAAGTGGCATCACATGTAGATAAGGCGGTCAAAAAGGCTTTTGGCACATTGGCATTCATCAGTCAGAGTATTGAGTATAGAGGTTAGGAGGACAAAATGTGTAGGAAAGAACTGCACTTGCTGGTTTAAATCTTAGGTAGACACAAAATGCTGGAGTAACTCAGCTGGACAGGCAGCATCTCTGGAGAGAAGAAATGGGTGACGTTTCAGGTCAAGACCCTTCTGACGACCCTTCTCTCTCCGGAGATGTTCCATGTCCCACGGAGTTACTCCAGCATTCTGTGTTTACCTTGGGTGTAAACCAGCATCTGCAGTTCCATCCGACACATTTACCAGATTTATGAGTTATGTACGTGCAGGTGTCATGTTCGGCACAGACATTGTGGGCCGAAGGGTCTGTCCTTGTGCAGTGTTGTTCTATATTCTAAAGTCTCCTATGAGGTAAGCAACAATGCATGTGAGTTATTGGGTGCGTCACCAATGCAGCTGGTGAGTTGACCATGCTGAGGGGGTCCCCCTGTAGCGCAGCTCTTGTTTAACACTCTCTGCTCTCCACACCCCATCCCTCTGTAAACACTGCAATCACAGCTAATTTTAGTCCCCAAGGCTGTAATTCTCACGTTAAATACAGTGTTTGTTCAGTCTGCGGTTTGCCTGCAAGCAGAGAAGATGGTAGTTGGGAGTGTGAGGAGACTCGACTGACCTCACAGTAATGGGCCTGTCCCACTTAGGCGATTTTTGGGCAACTACGGGCGATTGCAGCAAAATTTTCAACACGTTCAAACATTTTCGCCGACAGTGGCGACAATTTTTGCTGTTGTAGGTGTTGTCGTAAGTTGTCGCCAGGTGAATTCCATTAAAACTAGTCCCTGGCAGTCGCCTAAAGAGTGGCCTAACTGGAACAGGCCCATAAGGGAGAGAGACAGCCCAGTGGAGCGAGCCTTTCACCTCTCCCTTCCTTGGCTTCAAGGACCGGGTTGCGTTCCCGTAAACTGGTCATTACCGGCAGCATCACGGGCAAATAGACTCCAGCAACACGCAAATATAATCATACATAAATTACACATCGAAAAAAGGACGCAAGATATTAATGCAAAAGCATAATTTCTAAAGAACAAAAACAAGGAGGTAGTGTAAGAGGTGGTCTGTAGTATTCCAATCTCAAGGTAGGATTCAGCTTGTGTGTGGGACGGAACTGCAGACGCTGGAGATAGACACAAAATGCAGGAGTAACTCAGTGGGTGACTCTGGAGAAAAGTAATAGGTGATGAGGCTTGTGTTGGTTGTTTCAAGTGCCCGATTGTTGAGGAAAAGTAACTGTTCCTGAAGCTGGTGGTGTCAGACTTTAGGCTTTTGTACCCCCTGCCAAAAGGCAGCATAGGGTAGAGGGCATAGCTTGGATGGTGGGGATCCTCGATGATAGGCGAGCCTTCTTGAGGCAGTGCCTGGGTGGAGATGCTTTCAATGGAGGGGGGGTGGGGGGCTGTCTGTGCCTGTGATGGACAGAGTTAAGTCCCCCATTCTATGCAGTCTGGACACAGAGTGCTGGAGTAACTCAGCAGGTCAGGCAGCATCTGTGGAGAACATGGATAGGTGACGTTTCACAGAGTGCTGGAGTAACTCAGCGGGTCAGGCAGCATCTGTGGAGAACATGGATAGGTGACGTTTCACAGAGTGCTGGAGTAACTCAGCGGGTCAGGCAGCATCTGTGGAGAACATGGATAGGTGACGTTTCGGATCGACATCCTTTTTCAGACCGATGTAGGAGGGGCGAAATCTGGAAAAGGGGAGAGGCAGCACAAAGCAGGGCAGGAATTACGTGGACATAGGAAAGGGCAGTTTTTCATAAGAAGGATCTTGACCAAAACGTCACCTCCAGTTAAGCGAATTTAAGTTTAAAATGTCAATAACTTGAATATGATCGTGGGTGATCATTCAATATGATGATGGGTGATCATCCAGAATCAGTACCCCGTTCCTGCCTTTTCCCTATGTCCCTTGATTCCGTTAGCCCCAAGAGATAAATCTAACTCTCTCTTGAAAACAGCAGAACACAACATCAGAATTAAATGGATCAAACAGTAAATGATCTGCAGAATAAACTATAGGTTACAGCCCATATATCAGGCTCTTGAACACCGCACAACGCTAACCTCAGCAACTAAAAACCTTTACAGCCTCTCTGGTTTCACTGAGGACTTTGGTTTTGGCAGTATTATTATTGTTATTAATTAGTTTGTGGGCCTATTAAGCTGATGCAAGATAGAATCTCATTGTTCTATTCCTGGTACATTTGGCCATAAATATGCCTCTTGACATCTCTACCTCCGGAATCTTGTAAGAATTGCTGAAGTAGGTTCCCTGATTCCCTGACTCACTCTGCGAGCACCAGTGGGATTGATTTTGCTTCTGGTGTGACAATAGATGTGATACACAGACATGAAGGACCATGTAAACAAGCGACTCCCTCATAAGTGGAAGTTGACATGCAACCCCTGGCATACGGTACGGACTTTACTGAAGCTATTGACACTATCTGGGCCCTGGCCAATTCTTCAGGAAACAACATCAACAGTTCAGGAGACAACTGCAAGTTGACTTCTGCCCTCGTCACACTGGGGACATTTATCACAGAAGCGACTCAAGGTTGGAAGTGATTAAAGTGAAAGGATTGAACGATGTGGATGAATGTTTAAAATGTGAAGGCACTCTCTATTTCCGCAATGTTTCAAAATTGAACCAACATTTTCTTGAGGGATTCCTTCTTTATTTCATCCCAGTGGAGAGGTCTGAAATGTTGGGCGGCACAGTTGCACAGCGGTAGAGTCGCTGCCTCGCCGCGCCAGTGAGCCAGGTTTGATCCTGACTACAGACGCTGTCTGTATGGAGTTTATACATTCTCCCTGTGGCCGTGTGGGTTTTCTCCAATTACTTCAGTTTCCCCTCACACTCCAAGATGTGCATGTTTGTAGGTTAATTGGCTTCAGTAAGTAGGATAATGCCAGTGTATCGGGGTGATCGCTGGTCAGCACAGAATTGGTGGGCCGAAGGGCCTGTTTCCACGCTGTAACTCTAAAGTCTAAAGTAAAACGGAGTGGGTCTGCTTGACTCTGCTTCTCGGTTTATTTTCCTTCGTCCACTATGGATATTAATTTGGAGTCACAAGGAACTGCAGGTGCTGGAATCTTGTGTTGAACATGAAGTGCTGGAGTAACGCAGCAGGTCAGGCAGCACCTCTGGAGGACATGGATAGGTGACGTTTCGGGTCGGGACCTTTCTTCATATTTATTTGTCAGCTGAGAGTGAAAAAGTTCAAGTCAGAGTCAAGAGTATTTAATTGTCATATGTACAATGAAATACTCAAACCTTGCTGATACTTAAGAGGCCCGTAAACATAATCACTCACAGATGATGCATGATAATTATTAACAATGCAATAATGTAATGACTGGAATACCAGTGCAGAACTTAGTGCAACCGCAGACATTACACAGAAGGTGACGGTTAGTGCTGCGGTTAGTGTTGTGCAGTGTTCAAGAGCCTGAGGCACGTTGGGAAGAAGCTGTTCTTGAACCTGCTATTCATAGAAACATAGAAACATAGAAAATAGGTGCAGGAGTAGGCCATTCGGCCCTTCGAGCCTGCACCGCCATTCAATGTGATCATGGCTGATCATCCAACTCAGTATCCCGTACCTGCCTTCTCTCCATACCCCCTGATCCCTTTAGCCACAAGTGCCACATCTAACGCCCTCTTAAATATAGCCAATGAACTGGCCTCAACTACCTTCTGTGGCAGAGAATAGTAAGATTGAACGAGAACTTACCAAGTTTGAAGGTTGATCTTTATTTCATGAGGAGTTGCGGTGAGGGATTTCGTGAAGAGCCCGCCGGCACGCATGCGCGACATTCTTCAAAGCAGCGGTGTGGAATCACAGAAACAACAACAGAAATGACTTGGCATAGTAAGATTTAAAGAGACTCTGATTACCAGCTGAAGATGATCGAGGGTTGGGAGCGGAGGGCACGAAATCCCTCACCGCAACTCCTCATGAAATAAAGATCAACCTTCAAACTTGGTAAGTTCTCGTTCAATCTTACTATTTCATTTCGGAGTCACGTGAGTGACTTCGTGAAGACTTCAAAGCTTCTGTGATTACACGCCCTGGACAACGTCCATGCAGACACACCACTAGCAAGGATGGATTGGAGTAAACAAGTTGATGAAACGAGGTTATACTGAAACAAAAAGAAGATTTATTAATAACACAACAAATAACGCCCTTTTAATCAGGGACATCCCCACGTTCACACCCGGCGTTCAGCACGGCCTCTGCAAACTGAAGGGGAGCAGCAACAGGCTTATTATAGAAACGCTGGAACACAGCTTCATTCGCCCATCCTGCTGTGGCGAGGATATGGTCCATGGGTACCTCCATGACCCTCGCCGCCGACGTAGATGCAGCCCTGGTGGAGTGGGATTTAAACACATTAGTGTCAATACCTGCCTTAGCCAGGACGATCCGGAGCCACCTGGAGATCGTCTGGACTGTCACTCGATGGTGAGGTCGTTTGTGAGTGACAAGCAGGTACAACTCCATTCCTCTGATGCTCCTCGTCACCTTGATGTAGTAACGGATGTGAGTGGCTAAACATAGCCGAGCATCTGCAGGGTATGCCGGGAACTTCAGCTGCAGCCCTGTGCACCCAGGTCTATGCTGCTTAAGTAGCTCATCGACGAAAAAGACTACTTCTCCAGGGGTCGACGTCATCCTGTCAATACGTAGTTTGTGGAGCGTCTGAACCCGCTGTGCTGAAGTCAGCGCTAGTAACATCACCAATTTCATAGTGAGTTGGTCCAGCTGTAACCCTTCCATGGGTGACCACGACCTGAGCAGGGTAAGCACATCCCTGACATCCCAGGTGATGTTGTAGCGTGGTGTAGGCGGATTCAGATTGAATATTCCCCGCATAAGCCTGGACACTAGCCTGTTCGATCCAACCTCGATGTTGAGGTAGAATGATAGCGCACTCCTGGCGCTGTTGATGGCACTATAACTCAAGTGCTCATCATGGTGCAACCCCGCGAGGAATTCCAGGACGTCGGCTATGGAGACATCGTCATAGGTGATGTGAGAGCGACTGCAGTAGGCTTCCCATTTGGTGATGTGGGAGAGATATCTCCGCCTGGTTGACTCTCGACAGGATGCTCCAATGGTGTTCATGGTCCGGGTGGTAAGGCCATACTGCATCCATGGCCTGGTCAGAACCTGCAAGCCAGTAATTTTAGATAGGCATGGCAGGGGTGTAACTCCCCTGAGACAGGGTGAGAAACCACATGCGGGCAACCCTCTAGAGGGACCCAAGGTTGACTAATCATGTCAGAGACCACCGGATACCAAGGCTGTGTAGGCCAGTCGGGTATGACAAGAATGCCTCTGGCAGAATCCATCCTGATTTTTTGTAATACCCGACTGATGAGGCAAAACGGGGGGAATGCATAGAAAAACCACTTCCCCCAGTCTAGCGAAAATGCATCAATCGCTAATGCCCCAGGGTCTGGTTCCCATGAAACATATGTCGGTACCTGATGGTTCAACCGGGACGCAAAAAGGTCGATATCCGGTTGGCCAAATTTGGCTGTAATTTGGGCAAATATTTGAGGATGCAGCATCCACTCAATACTATCATTGAATTTGCGTGACCTGGTGTCTGCCACAGTATTAAGCCTACCTGGCAAATAGGTGGCGGAAATCCAAATATCTCGATTAATACACCAGCACCAAATAGTATTAGCCAATTTGTCACAAGAGACTGACCTGGTACCGCCCATATGGTTTAAATATGCCACCGCTGTGGTGTTGTCTATTTGGAGACGGACATGAGTGCCACTAAGATGAGCACAATATGCCCGCAGTCCGTGAAATGCTGCAAGCAGCTCCAAATAGTTAATCCCTTGTACTAGCAACATGCTAGCTTCAAGGGGATCCCACCTGCCTCCACAACTAGAAGAGCTGTCCGCAGCTCCCCAGCCTAGAGAGCTTGCGTCAGTTTGCAAATATACCACCGGATTGGGCACAACAATGGGTTTGAATGCCCTGCCAATATTGGACACCCACCATTGGAGCTCAACCTTAGCATCAGAAGGCAGCTCCATAGGTCTGTCAAAATGACCAGCGTTCTTTTTTAACGCAATAATTTTGGCCCTTTGCAGGTTTTGATAATGCAAAGGCCCAAACCGGGCTGCCGGAAATAAAGCTACGATTTTCCCAATTATCTTAGCTGTATGCCGAATAGATGGTATACTGGCGGATGCGAGATCCTGACATGCAAGGGAGACATCCTCCACCTTGTGAAATGGAATGGTGGCCCTCATTTGAATAGAGTCCACCGTGAAACCCAAATAATCCATAACCTGGGATGGGTGAAACTTCGATTTTTCTGGATGCACTATAAACCCCAGTTGCTGAAATATAGTAACAGTTGCTAAAACAGCGCTTTCAGCTGCTTCCAGAGTATTGCCAATAATCAGAATATCATCCAAATAAGCCATTACAATATGATGTTCTATGCGTAATTTGGCCATAATAGGTTTAAGTAATTTAGTAAAGAGCCTAGGGGCAGTAGTAAGCCCATTTGGTAAGGCTCGATATTGCCAGAGCTGATCCATCCAGACAAATTTCAAAAATTTCCGGTGATGTTTCCGGATGGACACTGAATAGTATGCATCTTTTAAATCAATACATGCCATAAAGCAACCATGCGAAATCAGTGATTTGGCTGTCTCAAAGGTGTCCATTTTGAAATGTGTATATGTTACAAAGGTATTCAACTGGGTCAAATCAATAATCACCCGACAACCTCCATCCTTTTTTGGTCTAGTAAATATATTGGAGACGAATTCAATGGGCTCGTGAATAGTTTTCTCTATCACGCCTTTTTGTTCCAAACGAAAAATTTCAGCCGTGCCTGCTGCCTGCTCAACAGCAGACAGCGTAAACTTCCGTTTAGGCATATGCTGGGATGGAGGAACTTTGCCGTGAATAAATTCAATAGAATGACCCCGAACATTTTGTAACACAAATTTATCCGAAGTAACTGATACCCAAGCTTTAGCAAAGAACCGGAGTCGCCCTCCCACATGTGAGATTAAAGGGGCAGGGGAAAGAAACCCAGACCGCCTTACCTCCATGGTCACCGGCGGTCCCTGACATACTTGGGTGGCCGAGGAGGTGCTGGGTTGGGCTGACGATAAGATGGCTTCATCTTCCACTGGGGTCGCTGTGTGCCTGACCCTAAAAAAGACCGCTGCTGCTGGCCCTGTTGGTAGTAGTGCTGAGTAGTAGCATATGGTCTTGATGCTGATGCGACCGGACCTCGCGGTCGAGCAGGGGGAGCTTTTGGCACCATCGGTCTGGGGGCGATCTGAGATCGCATAAGTCCCACCGCTTTGGCTACCTCGTCCAGCTCCTTGACCCTCTTCGGAAGGTCTTCCCCGAAGAGTTGTCGGGGCGGTGGGGGCGGCGGTGGCTTACACAACCCTGCAAATTTTGGGTTGATAGACGGACGGATGCTGTTCTTCCGGAAATCGTTGATTTCATGTTGGGTGGCACATAATAGTGCTAACGCATCCTCCTGATCCAATGACAGGTCCGTTCCATCGACCGACCGCGCAAAGGCGGTAATACCGGCCGTGAGGAGTTTGAGGATCCGCTGGAGTTTAACCTCCTGATGGCGGACAGCCACGCCGATGTTGCCCCATATGGGCGTATTGACCAGTGGCACGTTGAGGGCATTACAGTTGGACGGGGCCTTGTGGCGCTGAGTGGCCTGTGAGAGTACTTCCTCCTGCAACCGATGATTCGTGAGAAAGTCCACTGTTGCTGCCAGCTTTGGCTGGAGCGGAAGTCCAGTTGTAATTGGTGCAGCAAATTTGGCTGCCACGTCCAGTAACTCAGCTGTCGGTGGCTCCGACGGTGTTGGGGTGGGGTCAAACCCTTCTTCCCCTTGTGGCTCGCTGATGAGGGAAACCGGCGAGGCGGCCCTGTGCCTGACGATATCCGTGGGTGCGTACTGCTGTTGATTATGGAGTACCAGCTCCAGCAGCCGCTCGATGCGGTCAATACGCCCCCCATCCTGAACACTCGGATGGTCGGAGTCCTCCGGCTCAGAAAACATGCCGGGGCTCCTATCATCGGCCCGCACCTCAGAGAAGTGATCTCGGTGCCGGAATGGATCGCTTTCGGCCGCCGCAGCGAAACCGTGCGAGTCCCGTGCGGGCAGGGTGTCCAACCGCCTCTTCTTGGCAGGAGTAGAAGCCGTTGCCACAAAGGGCCCTGACGGCTTGGGGTCGACTCCAGCAGAAGCATGGAGCGACGCCCGCACAGGCTTGCCGGCTGTCCGCATTTCGGACGGTGCCGACGCATGGTCTCGTCCTCCCATCCATGGGGGACTCGGCGACCGAGGCGGGACCGTACCCAAGCCCCCCGTCCCGGCGGCGGGGGTTGGGAGTTGGGTAGCAGACCTTAACGACCCAGGTCCCGCCGTTGCACCAGACCGCTCCATGGCGGCTGGTGGAGCCTTGGCCCGGACCGGGTTAGGCTTACGGGCGCCTCTGCTGCCTTTTAATGAAGGGCTAGCGGAGGGGGGTCGGGCCGCAGCACGAAACCCCTTCCCCGTTGTCGCCAAAGGCGAACTTGTGGCAGGGTCCACCCTTTCAGGAGGCACCCCGACGTCCTCCTCCACGCACTCCTCCTCGGAGCTGTGGCGACTCAGCGGGTCCCGACCTGCAGCAGCAGACGGCAATGACTTCCCCGCCTTCTTCCCGGCCCCAGGTGGAAACGATGAGGGCGCCGGGCCACGACTTCTTCGTCCAGACATTCTGAACACTCCAATCCGCACCCTTGCTGAAAGACAAAACCGACAGCAAGGGCCAACCAACTTAAGGTGAGTTTAACTTACCTAAGCGGCTCCTTTTGAAGGGCTGGCGAGGAGCGCGCCCCACCGCCAGCTGTCGGCAGCAATGCGTTGCGACGATATGTCGCGCATGCGTGCCGGCGGGCTCTTCACGAAGTCACTCACGTGACTCCGAAATGAAATTCCAGAGACTCACCACTCTCTGTGTAAAGAATGTTTTCCTCATTTCGGTCCTAAAGGAATTCCCCCTTATCCTTAGACTGTGACCCCTTGTTCTGGACTCCCCCAACATCGGGAACAATCTTCCAGCATCTAGCTTGTCCAACCCCTTAAGAATTTTGTAGGTTTCTATAAGATCCCCCCTCAATCTTCTAAATTCCATCGAGTACAAACCGAGTCTATCCAATCTTTCCTCATATGAAAGTCCTGACATCCCAGGAATCAGTCTGGTCATTAACCAGTCTGGTCAAATCATTCAAATCCAACTCCAGACATTCAGGAGTGATGAGTTGTGAAGGGTTGCATCACTGGTGCAGTCATCACTCTCTTTGCCGTCTCACATTGATGTAAAACCATCCCACAGCACTATTCTTGACTAGAACTAACAAAGCATCCCGACCTGCCAACTTCCACTGGGGCCTCAGGGTATGGCGTGCCTCCAAGGCCTCCGACCAGTGTGTACAGGTGCACCACAGAAGGCATCCTTTTGGGATACATCGCAGCTTGGTATGGCAACTGCTCTGCCCAAGACAGCACGAATTTGTGAACTCAACCCATTTGCTCATGTAAGTCAGCCTCCCCACCGCTGATTCCATCGACACCATACAGCCCCAGAAAAGCAGCATTCCCCTCCCCAATCATTCCCTCTTCTCCCTTCTCCCGTCAGGCAGAAAATACTAAAGCCGAAACGCATGCACCACCAGATTCAAGAACAGCTACTTTCCCCACTGGTATCAGATTCTTGAACCAAACTTTATGTTTAGTTTGTTAGTGCACGTGTGCCAACTACAGTGAGAAGCGTTTGTTTGCAAGGTTGCAAACTTACAAACTTGCTCAGAATAAAGTTCCCAAACTTACAATCGACCTCAAAGCGGCCATTGTGCATTTGTTTTCCCACTTTCTCTACAGCTGTAACATTATATTCTACACTCTGCATCCTTTTTCTTTTGCACATCCTATTGGACCCATGCATAGTATGATTTGCTGGTTAGCACGCGGGACAGAGCTTTCACTGTAACACTGCTCCGCGATAGTGTGAACAGCCTTGTTTTACATGCAACCAAAGGTCAGAACGATTAATAAACCAATGCCAATACACTCCAAAGCACTGCGATTAATTGAATGGGAAGACGAGAATCTGGTCTGCAGCAACTGGGAGGTGAATACAGCGAATGTGGTCCCCACAAGTCAGGGAAAATATCACTTGGTGAAGCGTCGGGATTTCTGAACGGAGGAAGAGCATTATATAAGCGTGAGTCATTAAAAAATGCAAGACTGGGTGATGAACTGATCATCCATTTATCATCCCCCTCAACAGGCTGGGCCTCTAGCAGTGCAGCACTCCCTCAGTACAGCAGTGGACAAGCAGTGGACAAGCGGTGGACAATCAGTGATAATCAGTGGACAAGTGGTGGACATTCAGTGGACAATCAGTGGACAATTAGTGGACAATCTTTGGACAATCGGTGGACATTCAGTGGACATTCAGTGAATAAGTGGTGGACAATAGACACAGATTGCTGGAGTAACTCAGCGGGACAGGCAGCATCTCTGGAGAAAAGGAATGCGTGACGTTTCTGGTTGAAAAAGCCTCACATTCGTTCTCTCCAGAGATACTGCCTGTCCCACTGAGTTACTCCAGCAACGTGTGTTTATCTTTGGTGTAAACCAGCATCTGCAGTTCCTTCCTACACTATCAGTGGACAATCACCTCACTCAACATTCTGTGCCTCTGTGAGTGCAGCACTTCCTCAGTCCTGCCATGGACAATCAGTCAGACCCTTTGAGCTCAAGTCTCTGGAGCTCACCATCAACCCACCGTCATCTTTCTCAGAACCAGGAACGCAATGCCCTGAGGGGTTATAAGATAAACTTTAAAAAATGATTACGCCAACTCCTCCCACGGAATGACTGTGTGAGGCCATGCTGAAGATATTTCCAGGAGCAAGAGTCGGTATAAACACTGTTTCTTTCCACTAAACTCCGACAGTATGTTTAGATTGCGTTGCCGCCCATTAGCTGCCGATAGGAAACATTCTGTGACCCCCTTCACAATTAAGGCCAAAGCTAAAATATTTCTGTTGCCACTTTGCACACGTGTCCCAAGGGGTCGAACACTGCAGCTGTCTCTGACAGCTGGCACTAAAATCACAAGAGTCAATGACATACTAATTCACCCAAAGGCAATGAGCCCCTGCGCTAAAAGAAGCACAAATACGCTGCAGAGGATTGATACCTCTCAACTTGCTCACTGTCAATAAGACCAGGTCTGTTCTACTTTAAGTGGACTCATTGGAAGAACCCATAATCATCAATGAGTTCCCAATCAGTGGGTGGCACTGATTGTTTTCATTCATTGTTCCTCCCCTAAATCATCTAGATCTTCTTTGTTGATAACATTGGAAAATCCATTAGCCGAGGGCAATGTTGCCCAGGGAGAGATTATGGAGGCCAGTGGCTGCAGTAGTGCAGTGGAGATGGTCATTCTGCAGGTACAGAGAGTGAGAGTCAGGTAGTGGAGGACTCTCCCTGTGGCCATTCGCTACTCAAAGGTGGTAGGAGTACCATTGACATGGGAAGGAGAAAGGATGAGGTCTTACAACATGAGATTAGGAAGCCCCGTGGCATTTACAAAGCAGGACCTCATATCTCCGACAATAATATCCAGGTCCATAATGTGCATGACAAACAGCAAGAGTCCCGGCGTTGTTCTTTGTTATACACCACTAGTTCCCAATCACAAAACAACCCTCCACCCATTACCAAGCCAATGTTTGGTTTCAATTTGCCAACTTCCCCTGATTCCCATGGACACATCGCTTCTGTCGACACTTATGCAATAGCGCTCCGTTAAAAATGTAACATGTAGCCTTTAGTACTTTTCGCTGCAGTAACAAAACTAATGATCATTATTGAAAAGGTCTTTGTTTTCTGTAAGTCTCGTGGGAAAACGAGCCTGATATTATCTAGCCCCTAATTTATGGGGCCTGTTCCATTTAGGTGATTTTATGGGCGACTACAGGCGACTGTAGCAAAATGTTCAACATGTTGAAAAGTTTTCGGGGACAGTGGCGACAGTTTGCTGTCGTAGGTTGACGCCAGGTGCCCTTGTAGGTTGATGCCAGGTGCTCTTGTAGGTTGACACCAGGTGCCCTTGTAGGTTGATGCCAGGTGCCCTTGTAGGTTGATGCCAGGTGCCCTTGTAGGTTGACGCCAGGTGCCCTTGTAGGTTGACGCCAGGTGCTCTTGTAGGTTGATGCCAGGTGTCGTAGGTAAATTCCATTAAAACAAGTCCCTGGCAGTCGCCTAAAGAGTCGCCTAATTGGGACAGGCCCTTAACCCTCTCGTCCCACTTGACACATCGCTGGATATTTTTATGGCAGCGATAGATAGATTGTTGATTAGTGCGGGTGTCAGGTTATTGGGAGAGGGCAGGAGAATGGGGTTAGGAGGGAGAGATAGATCAGCCATGATTGAATGGCTGAGCATACTTGATGGGCCGAATGGCCTAATTCTACTCCTATTATTTATGACCTTATGATCTGCCTTTCTAACATGATTTTCAAAAATCCAAGGTTTCTATGAAACAAAAGTATATCATGTTATAGGAGAACTATCTGTAGCACCGTCTCTGTGATGGGAGAATCAAGACAGTCTCTATAATATGTTTGCCTCCCTTTAGGATGACCCAAGCCAGTGAATTAGTCTTCCAAGTACAACTATGGCTGTAATGTAGGAAGTCCTGCAGCTAATTCATACATTGCAAACTCTCTCAAACGCCAGAGTGTTCACCTTCACATTATCAGGTGAAGAAATGTTGATGGAGGGATGATTGTTGGCTGGGCTACGGGTAGAATTCTCCTGCTCTTCTTCAGAGTGTTACCATGGGATATATTTTACATTCGGAGGAGCATTACCTGAGCCCCAGGGTTAACCAAGACACTCCTCTTCCTCCCTCTCTTTACCACTGAAACATTGCTTGAGATGTTTGTGCGGATGCCTCTCCGACTGGGCTTGAACCTGCAACCTTGGGCATCAGGTGCCATCGACTGAACCGTGGCTCAGATTTGAACCGCGTGTCCGAGGCCAACTGCATCAATGGAGACAGTTTCTATCTGTACTAGAAAGATCCTAAAAATAAAATAATCAAATGCCTTAAGCATTCCAGGGAACCAAAGCCTGGTTTATGTATTTCTCTTCATAATATTACCCTGGCAGCCATGGCAATGATCGACGGGTTTGCTGTGTGGCCTCGGTTCCATTGGAATTAATGCTGAAATAAGTTGGGGAATTGCTGGCATCCATAGGCAATGTTGTACAGGTTGAGATGTGGGTGATGGGAACTACCTGATGCTCTCCGGAGCTGTCTCTGTCTGAGCTTAAATGGCAATGATAATTTTGATCATTTAACTTAGTTTAGTTTTGTTTCATTTAGATTAGTTTAGGGTACAGCGTGGAAACAGACTCTTCGGCCCACCAGGTCCATGCCGAGTCCGATCCCGTACACTAGCACTACCCTACACACTAGGGACAATTTTTATAATTTTTACAGAAGCCAATTAACCTACAAACATGTACGTCTTTGGAGTGTGGGAGGAAACCGGATCACCCGGAGAAAACCCACGCGGTCACAGGGAGAACGTACAAACTCCGTACACACAGCGCCCGAACATCAAACCCAGGTCCCTGGCGCTGTAAGGCAGCAACTCTTTTTAAAAAAAAATATTTTTATTAGAAGCATATTCATATCATAACCAAAACACGACATGCTTACCAATTACACATAAACATAGCTTCTATTTTTTTATTTATTTTTTTGAAAGATAGAGCTATAGAAAGAAAAGAAATAAGAGAAAAAAAAGGAAACTATGAACTAATAGAGAGGGGAGAGAGAAAAAACCCAAAGAAGATTGCCAATAACATATTGGAGATAGGTCTGTAGATTATAGAGTAGAATTGTTCATCCAGTCCTGGATTCAAGTTCCAGTCCAGCTTCCGTGTTGGACCAGTTGACCCTTTTAGAAAATCTATAAATGGAGACCATATTCTAGCAAATAGTTCTGATTTCTCAATTAAGACAAGTCTAATTTTTTCCCAGTGTAAGGTCTCAGACATTTCCGTAATCCACATTTTAATTGTTGGGGTTGTTGGATGTTTCCAAAATGTCAGTATTATTTTTTTCCAAAATATTATACTATAATCAAGAAGGCAGCAGTGGGCAGTAAGGCAGCAACTCTACCGCTGTGCTATTGTGTCTTTGTGTGTGTGTTTGCGGGTGCCTCACCGTGTTATATGTGAGAAATATATTTAAAATTCAGAACCAGGGAATTTGGGGATGTCGCAGTGGGCAGAGCCGCTGCCTCACAGCGCCAAAGACCTGGGTTCGATCCTGACTATGGGTGCTGTCTGTATGGAGTTTCTACATTCGCCTTGTGACTGCGTGGGTCTGTGTGGAGTCTGTAATTCTCGCATGGATTTTCTCCGGGTGCTCCAGTTTCCTCCCACATCACAAAGACGTGCGAGTTTGTGGGTTAATTGGCTTCTGTAAATTGTCCCCAGTGTGTAGGGAGTGGATGAGAAAGTGCGATAATAGATCTAGTGTGAACGGGTGATCGATGGACTTGACTTGATGAGTCAGCATGTTGTTGCCATGATGTATCTTTCAATCAATTCAATCAATGGAGCCATTGAACATGGAAACAGTCCCTTCGGTCCACTTGGATCAACTCTTTGAAATGAAGTCTCATTTCCTCCCTGGCCATAAATAAATCTCACTGTTTCCAATAAAGAAAGACGGATTTATCTTCAAGTGTCTCTCCGCATGGTATTCACAGAACATCGAGCATCAAACAACGAATAGCTCAGCACAAAAACAGGCCCTTTGGCCCATAGTCCCTGTGCTGTACATGTGTGGAGTTAGCATGTTTTCCCTGTGACTACATGGGTTTCCTCCGGTGGCTCCGGTTTCCTCCCACATCCCAAAGATGTGCGGGTTTGTAAGTTAGTGGGCCTCTGTAAATTGCCCCTAGTGTGTAGGGAGTGGATGAGAAAGCGGGGTATCGTAGAACTGGTGTGAACGGGCGATCGATGATCGGCGTGGACTCAGTGGGCCTTAGGGCCTGTTTCCATGCTGCATCTCTAAACTAAACACTTGGACAGGTACGTACTGTAGATATGAGAGGTTTAGAGGGATACGGGCCAGTCACGGCTAAATGGGACTAACTTGAATGGGACATCCGGTCGGCAAGGCCAAGTTGGCTAAAGGGCCTCTGTCTATGTGGTATGACTATGATTCCAGGTGAATAATGAGAGATTGTCGAGCTATGAGATACAGAGTGATTAGGGCATTAAAGTGCATGATTCACCAAAGGTGAGAATGTAAGCACTGCAAAAAGTTCAGAAAGGTAACTTAAACTATTCATTTTATTATGAGGGGAATTAAATAGTGCAGTGTAGAGGTTCTACTTTGGGACGAAGATAGACACAAAATGCTGGAGTAACTCAGCGGGACAGGCAGCCTCTCTGGAGAGAAGGAATGGGTGACATTTCAGGTTGTGACCCTTCTTCAGACTGAGAGTCAGGGGAGGGGGAGATACAGAGATAAGGAAGTGTAAGGTGTGAGAACGAGACATCAAAGGGGGTGGAGATGAAGGAACATGTAGGTTAGATCATTGTTAGTTACGGGAAGGTAAACAGAAATAAAATGTAATCAGGGACAGCCAGGCTGATCGGTGAACTGTGAAGGGGAAGGGATGGAGAGAGAGAGGGAAAGCAAGGGTTACTTGAAGTTAGAGAAGTCAATATTCATGCCGCTGGGGTGTAAGCTGCCCAAGTGAAATATGAGGACATTTTGGGACACTGGTGAGACCACATTGGGAATAGAGTGCACAGTACCAGTCTCCTCATTTAAGGTAAATATGTTATTACATTGGATGTGATCAGGTATGGATTTTCTGACTACTACTTGGAGTTTAGAAAGTTGAGAGGGAAGAAAGACACAAATTGTTGGAATAACTCAGCGGGTCAGGCAGCATCACGGAGAGAAGGAACACGCGATTTGTCGGGTGAAGACCCTTCTTTAGGCTGTGGCTGATGAAGGGTTTTGACCCGAAACATCACTGTTGGTGTAAACCAGCAGTTTCACCTTACACAAGTTGAGAGGGAACTTCATTCATACATAGAATCCAATGGGGTCTTCTCAAGGTGAATGTGGAGAGAGATATCTTCTCTTCCAGGAGTCACTGTTTCAAAATCAGAGGTTGCCTGGCCATTTTTTGAATATTTTTAAGACTGACTTGGCAGGCAAGGAGGTGAAAAGTTTCCTTGGGTTGTAATCAGATTTGCCATGATTCTATTAAATAGCCAAGTGACCTACTCCAGTTGCTAAGTTGTATGATGGTATCTGCTTATATGTTCATGCTCTCCTAATGGAGATTGTGGCACTATATAAGAAAGCTTTTCCATTTCACTCTACATTCCCATGAGGGGCAAATGGACCCGGCCGTTTACTCTCAACGTTTTAGATTTTGCCATGCAGGCGGCACGGTGGAGCTGCAGTAGAGTTGCTGCCTCACAGCACCAGAGCCCCAGGTTCAATCCTGACTACAGGTGCTGTCTGTACGTTCTCCCTATGACCGTGTGGGTTTTCTCCGGGTGCTCCGGTTTCCTCCCACACTCAAAAGACGTAAAGGTTTGTAGGTTTATTGGCTTCGGTAAAAATTGTAAATTGTCCCCAGTGTGTACTGGTGTATGGGGATCGCTGGTCGGCGCGGATTCGGTGGGCCGAAGGGCCTGTGTCCACACTGTATCTCTAAACTAAACTAAATGAATCTTACAATTATTTAGTAAGAATTTCATATTATTACATTTAACCGGGATGTCTTGTGCTCTGTGTTCACAGCGACATCAAGTCAGATCCTGGCCCTGTTAACTTAGACAAAGGAGGATGTGGTAACATTGTAAGTAAATGCTTGCTGATCCAGAGACACAGGTTCAAATCTCTCATCAGCAGATGGGGAATTTTAATTCAGTTAATTAAATAAACCTGGAGTACAAAGCTATAATAATAATGGCAGTCTCGAAATGTACGGATTATCGTAAAATGCCATCTGGTTCACCGCCATTCTTCAGGGAAGTAAATCTCCCATCCTTGTTCATCCTAGAATGTGCGTGTGAGTGTCAAAGTGCCGCAATGGGACTGGAACATTGAACCTTCGCACCAATGGTCCGCTCAAACAGCCTAGCTGTTCCAAATCACAGCCGCACACTTCACAGAAGTGTCTCACCACGGAACTTCTCCAGATAAGTCCGGGGCGGGCAAGAAAGGGTGACCTACCCTGGACAGTAAATAGACGGCATTCACAAGAATACGTACCCACGCACTAATGTTTGGAATTTATTTCCAAGCAATTATATTTGTAATCAGCATCAGATAGTACGCCAGCAAGGATCGGGCCACGGGTAAATGATACCAGCTTGTGAAGCCTTATTAGTATTGATCGAGCTGACCCTGTCTGTTCATCAAGATAAGGATTACACACACAGGCTGCTCCTGCAGATTACCGACAGACAGTCTGAAAGCTTACAGCATCGCTTCCTGTATAATACATAGAATAGTCTGAACTCTAATCACCTTCATGCATTGCGGAGACCCAGAGGCATCAGTGGAACAGTCAGATGAGAACACCGCAGCATTCTCCCACCCTCAAAGAAAACACTCAATGTCTGACCACTTCCCCTTGCCCATTCGTTATCGCCCTCGCTGCCTGAGGCATCACCTAGAGTCGCGGACAGTGGGCTGGGGAGATCTTGTCACCCCACCTGAACAAATCCGGAGAGCAACAAGACTTTGGAGAATGGTGGGATATTATACCCAAGATATAATTTCTTGCAGAATACGTCATAGAAAAAGAAGCTCAGCTCTACTGAGAGTCATTCTGTCAGTCCAATCGCCCTCCCCTTTAGATCTTCCCTTCCAGTATTCAGATCAATCTGATGGGTCCTGACTCAAAACGCCATCTGTCTATCCCTCCACAGATGCTGCCTGACCCATTGACTTTTTTGCACCTTATGTCCAGACTCTTCCAATACGAAAGGGCACTTAAGCACCACAGAATCTTACACGACAGAGATTCGTGTGGCCCTTTGGCCCGTTCTGTCCATGCTAGCTCTTTGGGTTTTAAGGCAACACTCCAGAAAATCTTGTGACCTTTATCAAATCTTTATCCAGCCCATAAACTACACATGCTGAAGCCCGTAAACATGACAGGAAGATATATTATGATTGTCACGCCTACTGAGGTACAGGGAAAAGCATGGCATCCAAAGAGATTGGATAATATTCTATATGAACACAATCAAGCTAAACGCACATACAATAGGTAAAATAAAGAGAAAGATGGATTTATATTTAGGTTACATTTGTTGTTAATGTAATCCTCATCCCTATATCAATATCACTGTTAAGTTTATCATTTTTATTTTTTTCTGAATAATTAATAAAAAGATTTTAAAAGAAAGAAAATAAAGAGAAAGATACAGAGTGGCATACAGTTGCCCGCATTGTAGGGCAACTATTCTTGAGACAAGTCCTCGTAACATTCTTCTGCCCATTAGTTTTGTGGAGATGTGAACCAGGTAAAACAAATAGGAATGCTGAGTTTAAGAACAAACCTCTGATGAATGTATTCATCTATGGACTAATTTTCAGTGACAGCTTCTAGACATACCGTGTGAATTATTGAAAGCATCCTGAGTGAAGCAATTAAGATTTCTCAAGAGCTACTGAAGGAACAGTGGATGACTTAGCATCAGTTATCATCGATTCTGGCTCCGATAAAGTGGACACGAGAGGAAGCCAGGAAGCCAACACCATCCTGGATACTATATCACCAGTTGTTCAAAGACTCCTGGCTATCAGCTTTGTTGTACGAGATGAACGGGAGATGTTTTCCCACAGAGGGTGGTGGGTGTATAGAACGAGCTGCAGGAGGAGGTAGTTGAGGCAGGTACAATAACAATCTTTAAAATACATTGAGACAGATGCATGGATAGGAAAGGTTTAGAGAGACGTGAGCCGTACAGGAGCAAATACATGAGCAGCTTGGATGGGGCATCTTGGTCAGCCTGGACGTGCTGAATGAAGGGCCTGATTCTGTGGGGAATCAGGCCCTTCATTCAAACCATCAAAGCACCAAGCGATGGAAAAACTCAGCGGGTCAGGCAGCATCTGGGAAGAGAAATAACTTGCCCATTCCCTCCACAGATGCTGCCTAACCCACTCAATTCCCCTAGTACTTTCCTTTTTGCTCAAGGGAACAAGCTATTGGGCTGTTAGATAAAAGGCGAGAAAAGTGGGCGAGATAGAAATGGGACATAGATCCCCACCATCGAAGGGATCTGTGGGAGTCGCTGCATCAGAAAAGGCAGCCAGCATCATCGGAGACCCACACCACCCTGGCCACTCTCTCATCTCACTCCTACCATCGGTAAGAAGGTACAGGAGCCTGAAAACCGTGAGTACCAGGTTCAAGAACAGCTTCTTCCCAACAACCATCAGGCTCTTGAACACAACACAACACAAACCTCAAATATAGATTATCTTTAGTTTCAATAAGGTCTTTTGGCTTTATTCCTCCACTATTGGGGTTCTTAATCTTTGTATTTTTGTTTATTTTAAATGTTCTACATTCATTGTCTTTTTAGGCCTTTTATGCTTCTACAAGAAATAATTTAATAGTTAGTACAAATGACAATTAAACACTCTTAACTCTTGACAGTGGTATTCTGGTTAAATTACTGGCCTGGACAATTAATCTTGAAATGAAATCCCACCGGGCTAGCTAATGATACTTAAATTCAGTCCATTTAATTAACTGTGCTTGGCACAAGTGTTTTAAAATCTGATGCATTTCAGCAAAGGATATTGGCCTGTCCCTGTGTCTGTCCGACCAGCCTTTGGTTCCAGTCTCGGCAATGTGGCTGATTCTTCACTGAAATGCCCTTGCAATGAAGAATGTACGATAGTTCAGTTTCAGTTTATTGTCACGTGTACTGAGGTACAGTGAAAAGCTTTTGTTGCCTGCTATCCAGTCAGCAGAAAGACAATACATGATTATAATCGAGTCATTTACAATCTATAGATACAGATTAATGGAATTCCCTGCCACAGAGGGCAGTGGAGGCCAAATCACTGGATGGATTTAAGAGAGAGTTAGATAGAGCTCTAGGGGCTGGTGGAGTCAAGGGATATGGGGAGAAGGCAGGCACGGGTTATTGATAGGGGACGATCAGCCATGATCACAATGAATGGCGGTGCTGGCTCGAAGGGCCGAATGGCCTCCTCCTGCACCTATTTTCTATATTTCCATGATAAGGGAATAACATGGATAGGTGACATTTTGGGTCTGGACCCTTTTTCACACCCCCAGGAAGGGTCTGAAGAAGGGTTCTGATCCGAATCGTCACCTCTTCACGTTCTCCTGACCTTCTGAGTAAATTATAATTATAATCATAATAGTAATTTATGAGCCAAGTATGTTTTGCAACATATGAGGAATTTACTCCAGCACTTTGAGTCTTTTTTTTTGTAAACCAGCATCTGCAGTTCTTTGAGTCTGCATGTAAATGATGACCACGTATTATAGACAATAGACAACAGGTGCAGGAGTAGGCCATTCGGCCCTTCAGTAAAGTGGGGGCCCCGTGCAAATGGCAGGCTTGCTCTCTCTCCATTTTCAGGACGTACTTTCTTCAAAACCCCAAGCCTGTGATGCCGGCCATCCCGAGGGATGCATTCACCGGAAAACTGGAGCTCTGGCAGAGTTCCCATTTGCTATATTCCGTTAACCCGTTCCCTGGAAAACACTCATTGAAATCGCCAGGGTACAAGAGATGGAAACAGAAGCACAGAAACAAACCCTTCCCTTTGTGCAGGAAGGAAGTGCAGATGCCGGTTTAAATCGAAGGTAGAAGCAAAATGCTGGAGTAACTCAGCGGGACAGGCAGCATCTCTGGAGAGAAGGAGTGGGTGACGTTTCGGGTAGAGACCCTTCCTCAATGTCTACCTTCACTTGGTTAATTTCACAGTAACAAACATTACAGTTCGAAGGTCTGTCTGAAAAGTCTTCACAAACAGGCAATATCTAAAATGTCTCTTGGACGGTATAACTGGGGAAACATTCATTTAGTTCGAGAATCCATCATCTATTCTACACCATATCCTGAGCTGGCAGTCAGTGTGAACACATCAACACTAATCTTCAAAAGACAGTAAAAGGTGGCACAGCGGTAGAGTTGCTGCCTCACAGCGCCAGAGACCAGGTTCGATCCTGACCTACGGGTGCTGTCTGTATGGAGTTTGCACGTTTTCCCTGTAACCGTGTGGGTTTTCTCCGGGTGCTCCAGTTTCCTCCCTCACTCCAAAGACGTACCTGCCACAACTAACTCCCAGGTGAGAAGAGTGAAGGTGAGGGGGAATAGATTTAATAGGAACATGAGGGGCAGCTTTTTTACACAAAGGTAGGTATGTGGAACGAACTGCCAGAGGAGGTAGTTGGGGCAGGTACTATCGCAATGATTAAAATAAAAATTGGACGGGTCCATGGACAGGACAGAGGGATACGGCCCAAATACATAGGTCATGGGACATGTTGGTCGGTGTACACTAGTTGGGCCGAAGGGCCTGTTTCCACGCTTTATGGCTCCATGTTCGCCATGACTCTGTGCCCAGTCTCAGAGGAAGGAATGAAGTAACCAATTAATCTACTTTCATCAACATTGATTGAAGACTGAGTGCGTGCCAAGAGACAAGGAACCGCCTTACTCTTCTTTAACCATGGACAGTCCAATGGGCAAACGGCATGGTAACAATGCAGCTCTCCGCCAGTGTTGCACTAATGTGCTGCCATCTCTGCAGTGGGGCTGGCATCCTTGGATTTGTCGAGGACCACAAATGAACAAAAGCTGACATTCCACCATCAACCACAGTAAACCAACCTATCCATTAAAAATACATCATGCACTCGACAAACACACATTTATACATGACCCAGAAACATCAAGATAAAATGCTGCAATCTTGTCATTACTTGACTGCATCATGTTACATGTCACAACCAAAGTATGTGAGAATAGTTTCAATCAGATCTAGTTAGGCATATCGCAATCCCAGCAAACTCACTAGGAACGTCTTTAACTGTCTCACCCTCTGACTGGAAGTTTAATAATTGAAGCAATATTAAGACATTGGACAACAAAATCTTCCACTGCTTTTTCTCTCCAGCTCTCTCAGGGTTTGGCGCGGTCCACCCCCCGGCTTGCAATGAGGAATAGAGCAGGAATATGATCCAAAGGTTGAGTATGAGGCTACGCAGACCAAGGTCACAGAAGTGAACTACCTGTGCAGAGCACAGTGAGATGTACCACAAGTCACCACGTATGCTGTAAGATGACCAGTTATCATACAGGTGGTGTATGGCTGCCAAATAACGTCGTTGAGACAGGTACAATAACAATATTTAAAGGATATTTGGTCGGGTACAGGGAAAAGAATGGTTTGGTTGGTTAAGGGCCAAACGTGGGCAACTGGGTCTAATATGGATGAGGCATCTTGATCGGCAAACTGGTCCAAAGGTGTTGGACTCTCTGACAAATCCTTGCTACACTGCCCCAGTCTGTACCTCGGGAGCTCGACACGCAAGCCTTCTTCAATATTAACCAGGCAATAGAGCACTCCTCAATAGACCTACCGATATTAGGATGTTTCAGGAGCCGGCAGATTCTTGCCTCGCGTTCCAGCTTCTGATGATCTGTAGGTTAAAAAAACAGACCAAAAATAATGTATTAAAAGCAGCTGGTAATGAATACAATTATATACAATTATTTTATGGAGAAATGATAGCGTTGCAAGTGCATTATCAGTGAAATTCAACAGTGAAAATAGATCATGGAGGCTTCAGGGTCATCCTGCAAATTGCCCAAATTGGAAATACTTTCACAAACATTACTGTCACTGGCCGGTCATTGTTCATCGGTTCAAAAACTGTTTGAACATTAAATTTGCTGCACTCGAGCTGCTTTCAAAGTGTGCAAGGCCAATAAATGTAATGCTCAGGCAATGTTTGCAGCGATTATCCTAATGGATTCGTACAGCTGCTCCTCGACCTACGATGGGGGTCACGTTCCGATAAACCCATCTTAAAACCGAAAATATCGCAAGTCGGAAACGCATTTAATACGCTGCGATCACGTGACCCGGAAGTGCGGCTCGCTGCTTGCCGATCGTAAAGTCAAAATATCACAAGTTGAAGCATCGTAAATCGGGGCGCACCTGTAGTCCAGAGGTTATGAGTTCAAATGCTCATAGTGACAATGAATTAGAGCATACAACAGTACCGCACAGCACACATCCCTTCGGCCCACAATGTCGTGCCCAACATGATGTCATGTTAAACTAATCTCCTCTTACTGCACGATCCATAACCCTACATTTCTCAGTTCAATCTTATGTTTTTAAATGAGCATTAACAGTGCAGGACTCTTGTTGTGGCACGGTGGCGCAGTGGTAGAGTTGCTGCCTTACATTGGCAGATCACGGGTTCAATCCTGACTAAGGGCGCTGTCTATACGGAGTTTGCATGTTCTCCCCGTGACCTGCGTGGGTTTTCTCTGGGTGCTCCTGTTTCCTCCCACACTCCAAAGACGTGCGGGATTGTAGGTTAATTGGTTTCTGTAAATTGTCCCTAGTGTGTAGCGTAATGCTAGTGTATGCGTGATTGTTGGTTGGTACAGACTTGGGGGCTTAAGTGCCCGCTTCCACACTGAATCTTTCAACTAAAGTAAACTGAAGAATGCCACGTAAAACCCGCTCGATATACTTCAAGAAAGCAACCAGCCTCCTCTAACCGATGCACAATCCAATCTGGCACAAGATTTATTTATCACTGCTTCATGGGAATGAGGACTGGCATTTATGGTTTATCTCCTTGCACTGAGCACTGCACTTCAGACTACATCGCTATTAAACTGTCCCTGAAAATTGCCACGTTACTCGTACAGTTCAAGGGCAATTGGGAATGGGCATTAAATGTCAGGGAAAATAATTCCCAACTTGATTTAAATGTAAATTATGGTACAGCATCTTCTCAAACGTCATTCTATTCATGCTTGGTTCAAGCTCCTGTCTGCTCGACAATAGAAGTAGATATCAACAACAATTTCAATCCTTCTCTCACATTGAATGTGGTGAAAACATCTCAATCAAGAGCAAGGAGGAAGTGCGGTGGAGTGTATGCTCCAATTAGCATCAATGGTTGAGAGCTCCAGGTGCCTTGACATAAATATTACCCGGAATGTCACCCATTCCTTTTCTCCAGCGATGCTGCCTGTCCTGTTGAGTTACTCCAGCGTTTTGTGTCGACTACCAACAATCTGAACAAACTACATTGAAGGTTCGGCCATATAAAACAAAGCACAGCACTCGCATACCTCAACTTTCTCAAGAGGCCTAATGAACTTTGGCATGTCTCCACCAACACTTACCAACTTATACATGCGGTCTGTAGAAGGCATCCTACCGGGCTACATAACAGCTTGGTTTAGGTGCATCTCCGGTCAAGACCGCAAGGAGTTGCAGACATTTGTGAATGTAGCCCAGTTCATCGCACGGACATGACTCCATGCGACTTCAGGAAAATGGCCAACATAATCAAGTACCTTTTTCACCCCAGACATTCCCTCTTCTTCCCGCTCCCATTGGGCATAAGATACATGAGCTTGAAAGAGGGTATCATTAGATTCAGGAACAGCTTCTTCCCCACTGTCATCAAAGTACTGAACGGTCCTCCTATAAGCTACAGAGTAGTCCTGATCTTCCAACCTACCCCATTGTGGACATTGGACTTTCTTTCTGGAACTGTAACACTGGCGTGCTGAAAAATTATATTCTTCACTTTGGGATTTTTCTTGTTGCACGACCTGTTTTTCCTCAGCTCCCAACTATTTCAACTTTGGCACCACTGTGTATAACTTCATTCTACTCATGGATAATATTATCTGACTTGATTGGATAGCACACAAAGGGAAGCTTTTCACTCTAGCTTGGTTCCCATGACAATAATCAACCAATATGAATATCAATGGCAAAAGGACACAAAAATACTGATGCCAAGCCTCATGCAAGGAGATATTGGCGCAGAAATCAGAAGCAGGATCAGTAAGGGGGGATTGGAGAGGGGAAGAAGGGCAAAGTGCCAGAGGGCTTCAGGGAATGGATTGCAGAGCTTATGACCTCAGGAGAGCGTAGGTTTATGGTCAGAGGAGGAAAGTTTAAAGGAGATGCGTGGACAAGTTTTTTTAATGCCGTCGGCTACAAGGGAGTCAAGATCGTCCCGTCAACGGAGGGTTCAACGCCCCCGACCGCGGGAGAGGAAAGAAGGGAAGAGATTTGAACTTTTTTTTTGCCTTCCATCACAGTGGGGAATGTGGAGGAGTCACTGTGGTGGATGTTTATGTTAGAATGTATTCTGTGTTCCGTTGCTTTTTATTTGTATGACTGACTTGGCAAATGAAATTCCTCGTATGTTGCAAAACATACTTGGCTAATAAAGTATCATTGTGATTGATTGTGATTGATTAGTGCAGGTGTCTGAGGTTATGGGGAGAAGGCAGGAGAATGGCGGTAGGAGGGAGAGATAGATCAGCCATGATTGAATGGCGGAGTGGACTTGATGGGCCGAATGGCCTAATTCCACATGGCCTTATGACAAGGCTGGTCAAAGGCCAGCTGAAGCATCCGTGCTGTTCTGCCTGGAAGCTGTAAGTGCTCACGGCAACTACAATGAAGGCCATCAGTCGGGGTAACGGATACCAGGGAATGTAACGCCTAGCAGTCAGCTGCAGCAACTGTGGTGAAACTTCCATCCGTTGTGGCAAGTTCCTCAAAAGCACCTGTTAATATGTGTAATATTTTCCAGATATAAACTACTTTCAAACTCCAGGTTTAGGATGACCCACGGGCTAAATATATATTACTTTGTCGTGATTGGAATCGTTTGGTAATAAACACGTTGCTGGGACATTTGTCAGGACTGCTATTGGAATCAAGCTGCCTGGATCCTCACTCACAGCAAGTGTCGTTCAAGCATTCTCCCCTCAATTTCCCCAGCACCCACTTTGCTCACAAACCACCCTTTCATTTCCAGTTCGGAAATATTTCAGATTTGAAAGCTTTTAACTTGACGTTCAAGTTCCTTCAAGCCCTCCCTCTCTGTCTCCTTCCGAATGTAAACTCTCTGAGTTCTCCAGTTCTGGCCCCTTGGCCGTTGAAGATCATGCTTTAAGATCGCAATGCCCAACACCGTCGGGTTAAGGTGCGAGGGGAAGGATTTCATAGGAAATAGAGGGGCGTATTTTTCACACAGAGGGTGGTGGGTGTATGAAACAAGCTGCCATAGGAGGTAGTTGAGACAAGTACCATTACAACATTTAACAGGCATTTGGACAGGTATGTAAATAGGAAAGATTAAGAAGGATATGGGCCAAAAGCTGACAAGTGGGGCTAGTGTAGATGGGACACCTTGGCCGGCATGGGCAAGTTGGGCTGAAGGGTCTAGTTCCATGCTGTATGACTCTATGACTCCTGGATTCCCACCCAATACAGGAAGTTCACCTCTCCCATCTTTAAGAAGCTCCTTAAAAAAACCTGTGTTTTTGACCATTAACCTGTTCTGATAATTCCTTCTGCTGACCACTCCTAAATTTGATTTATTTTAATATCCCTGGGAAAACGATTAGGCAGTTTTACTGAATTGAAAATCCTCCATTAATAAATATTAATCTGTTCCCAACGGAGAGAATGCACTATAATCGTTACCTGGTCTTGCAGTTATTCATTTATTGCGTTATTGATTAATATATATACTTTCTGTGTGATATTGTGGGCCTGTTAAGCTGCAGCAAGCAAGAAATTCATTGTCCTATTCTTGGTACAATCACAATTGGACAGTCTTGAGTCTTGGCATTACATGACAACTAGTAAATGCCAATAGTTGCGATAGACCTGAAACTTCTGCTAGTTTCTATGCCTCCAATTATGAAGCCAGTAACTAATGAAGAGTCTCAACCTGAAACGCCACCTATTCCTTCGCTCCATAGATGCTGCCTCACCCGCTGAGTTTCTCCAGCATTTTTGTCTACCTTCGATTTTTCCAGCATCTGCAGCTCCTTCTTAAAGACAGTAACTCAATCTGCGACACAGCTTCAGCCAGCATCTGATCTAAGGTATGTGTAGGAAGGAACTGCAGATATTGGTTTACACCGAAGATAGACACAAAATGCTGGAGTAACTCAGCGGGACAGGCAGCATCTCTGGAGAGAAGGAATGAGTGACGTTTCGGGTTGAGACCCTTCTTCAGACAGGGGAGAAGGAAATAAGAGATATGGAAGGGCAAGGTGTGAAAACGAGAATCAAAGGAGGTGGAGATCAAGGAAAATGTAGATTAGATGATTGTTAGCCAAGGTAGACGGGCTCCTGGATACAGCCAAGGATCATCAAGGCCATTTGTACAACATCGTTCATGCACACTTCACCGCAAGTCTAACAGCGAGTGTTCCACTCATGCCAGTAGTGGTTACATGACTGCATTTGTAATGTCAGGAGTATTCACCTGGAGAGTTCTAATCCCTCCAAATCAGCCAGAGAGAAGGCTCACCACCATTGTGGTGATCAGAGTGAGAACCAGTTTTTAGAAAAAATAATTCTGGTTCAAGGTCCTTCAGGAAAGAAAATCCCCAAACCTATCCCATGCACAACTCCATCCACAAACAACGTGACGGACTCTGGATTGACACATAATGTTGTAACGGCTCAGGCAGCATCCCTGGAGAAAAGGAATAGGTGATGTTTCAGGTCGGGACCCTTCTCTCCAGAGCTGCTGCCTGACCCGCAGAGTTACTCCAGCATGTTGTATCTGTCTTCAGTGTAAACCAGCATCTGCAGTTCCTTGCTACACTTGGATTGACTGAATTGTCCATGGAACAGCCAGACAGGCCATTCAATTGGTAAGAAAGCAACTCCACACCACCTTTGCGGACATCAAATGCTGACCACGACACAGACAGAAGTCCTATAATGGAAATGTTAATGCTATTTCTCTCTCCAGACACGCTCTGATCCCATGAGTGTCACCACCATATTGTTTTATTTCAGACTTTCAGCATCTGCGGTATTTTGATTTTTATCACGTTGACTTGTTATTTTTGTCACATTTGTTCTTTTTCCATGAGAAGACGGAAAATGACTCCCTGCATTCACGCTATCTATTCTGCTCGTGATTTTATGCACCTCCAGAAGATGACTCAGCTGCCTGCACTCTGAGGAGTGTAGTCCGAGCCTGCTCAAACTCTCCCGGTAGCTCAGGCCACGGAGACGCGGCAACATCCTCATAGCACTGCTCTGCATTCTTGCCAACTCAATGGCATCTTTTCTAAACAGGATGAGCATTAGTCCAAGCGCTGTCTCGCCAACATCTTGTATAAACTAATGCTCCCCCAGGATCTTTTAAGTTTCTGTAAGATCAGCCCTCATTCTTCTAAACTTTGAAGAATACAAATCCAGTTTCTTTAGCCTCTTGTTAAAGGATAACTCTATAATCACAGGAATTAGCCAAGTTAAAACCCATCTGGACTGCCTCCAAAACATCTTGAAACACATTGCAAGCTTTAATAGTCATCTCACGCACTCACATGAAGTTTGGGCCACAGTCTTTTCTTTCTGAAATGGAAGCAAACTGCACCAACCGATCTGTCTAAGCCAGCAAGTCCAATACCTGTAACATAATGTAGAAACAAGGAACTGCACATGCTGGTTTAAAACCAGAGAGAGACAGACACAAAATGCTGGTGTAGCTCCACTGGTCAAGCTGCATCTCTGGAGAAAGAGGATGGGTGATGTTTCAGGTTGACACCCTTCTTCAGATCCTTTAGTAGGGTCCTGACTGAAATGTCACCCATCCGTTTTCTCCAGAGATGCTGCCTGACCCGCTGAGTTTCTCCAGCACTTTTTGTCTGTCTGTCTGTCTGTCTGTCTGTCTGTCTGTCTGTCTGTCTGTCTGTCTGTCTGTCTGTCTGTCTGTCTGTCTGTCTGTCTGTCTGTCTGTCTGTCTGTCTGTCTGTCTGTCTGATCATCCATCCATCCATCTATCTATGTAATGCTTCCAGCAGGTGGCCTCTGTAAACCGCAGTATACGGTGTTTGACAAGAGAGTACGCTGGTGAGAGCTGATGAAGATTAATCGCCAGCATTTACATTGTAAATAAATATTATTGTAAACCGCACTTGTACAGGAATCCTTTGAAGTAGATGTGCCACTATTTCAGATAGAGCCGTGGTTACTTCCTCTAGTTGAGAGTAATCGAAGTCGCACTCCGCTACGGTGAATTACCTGTCGATTAGCCCTGCTTCCGATCAATACATTTCCCTGTGATTCATTTGTGGATGTACAAAATGGTTGGTTAATCACGGTTTCTAAACACAATCCAGCAGTAAATCATCATCGTCCTGGTGGGAAGAAGGGTCCTGATCTACACCTTCTCTATCCATGTCTACCAGAGATGCTGTCTGACCCGCTAAGTTACTCCAGCACTTTGTATTCTATGCAAGATTCACGCACCTGCAGTTCATTGTGTACCCCCTGACCCATCCAATTTGAACAAGAGATTTCAATCTTCATTGCACAAATGCCTTTAAAAAAAAATCTGAGATTAAGTATGAATAGAAAAAATCCTCAACAGTGAAGAGGTAGACACCGTCTGATGCATGGAAAGTAGTTTTTTAACATATTACTAAGGGAAGAGATTCCCATAGAAAATAGAACAGCATAGACACAAAGTGCTGGAGTAACTCAGCGGGTCAGGCCACATCTCTGGACCACAATGATAGGGTCAGGACCCTTCTTCATCACTCATGTTCTCCAGAGACCTTCCGAGTTACTCAAGCACTTTGAGCCTTTTTTGGGGGTAAAATCAACATCTGCAGTTCCTGGTGCTAAGAACCCTACACCACAGAAGTAGGCCCTCAGCCCACAGTGTCTGTATAGAACATGACGCTATGTTCAACTAATCCCCTTTGTCTGCCCGTGATCACTATGAATATTCACCGTGAAACGCTTCAAGGTTTAGAGACTCGTGGAACGACTACACCAGGGCTCACTGGATGTAATAAACCTTTCGGTGTAAAACCTTTAGTGTAGAAAAAGTTACCCCTAAGGTCCCTGTTAAATCTTTACCCCCTCACCTTAAATTTGACAACCTTGGCATTTTTTATTTGACGGAGTGATTTTTGTTCCTGCAGGTTTTGAGTTATTGTCACCCACATCCCCATTTCACTTCACTCATAAGGTCATAAGGAATAGGAATAGAATTAGGCCATTCGGCCCTTCAAGTCTACTCCGCCATTCAATCATGGCTGATCTATCTCGCCTTCCTAACCCCATTCTCCTGCCTTCTCCCCAATGTTAGAGACATAAGGAACTTGTTTCTACAAGGTAGACAGGAGTGCTGGAGAAACTCACTGGCCTGAAACGTTGCCTATTTCCTTCGCTCCATAGATGCTGCCGCACCCGCTGAGTTTGTCCAGCACTTTTGTGATTTTCCAACATCTGCAGTTCCTCCTTAAACATTGTTTCTACAAGGTTTTGGTTTACAATCAAAGTTTTGGAGTAACACGATGGGCCAGGCAGCATCTCTGCGGAAGTTTAGTTTAGTTTATGTTAAAGCCCCTGTCCCACTTTCCCGAGTTACTCACGAATTCTCCAGAGTTTTCGCCTTGATTCAAACTCGGAGAATGTCCGTAGTGAGTCCGTAGGAGTCCGTAGATATTTCGTAGCGGCTCGTAATGCCAGCCGTGGGTACACGGGGCATTAGGCAAGTCGGACGTTTTTTCAGCATGTTGAAAAATGTCCACGAGTAAAAGAAATAGCCCCGAGTACCTACGGCTGCGAGTTTGAATCAAGGGAAAAACACGAGAGAATTCGTGAGACAATAGACAATAGATAATAGGTGCAGGAGTAGGCCATTCGGCCCTTCGAGCCAGCACCGCCATTCAATGTGATTATGGCTGATCATCCCCAATCAGTACCCCGTTCCTGCCTTCTCCCCATATCCCCTGACTCCGCTATTTTTAAGAGCCCTATCTAGATGTCTCTTAAAAGCATCCAGAGAACCTGCCTCCACCGCCCTCTGAGGCAGAGAATTCCACAGACTCACCACCCTCCGTGAGAAAAAGTGTTTCCTTGTCTCCGTTATAAATGGCTTACCCCTTATTCTTAAACTGTGGCCCCTGGTTCTGGTCTCCCCCAACATCGGGAACATGTTTCCTGCCTCTAGCGTGTCCAAACCCTTGACAATCTTATATGTTTCAATGAGATGCCCTCTCATCCTTCTAAACCCCAGAGTGTACAAGCGAGTGAGTAACTCGGGAAAGTGGGACAGGGGCTTTAGTTTATTGTCATCACAAAGCAGAACATCTCTATCTTGTGATCAATGCCACTGGAACCCAAAGCAGAGATAAAATCTGCACCTGAAACATGAATGATTCCCCTCTCCACAGGTGCTGCCCGACCTGCTGGGTACTCCCTACATTTCCTGCCTTTATTTCACATTGCCGGCATCTGCAGTATTTTACACTTTCTACTGGGAATTTGCTCATTGCTATAGATGAGATGGTGCGGCTGTGTGGTTATGTTGTGAATTTCTAAAGATCTTGATTTCAGATCAGGAGACGCACGATTAAATCCCACCACGGCAACTGGGAATTGCAATTCTGTTAACTAGATTAAATAAATCTGGAATAAAGTAAGCATGGAACTAACAGATGTTGTACAAACTCATCTGCTTCACCAATGACCTTCAGGCAAGACAACCTGCCATCCTTCCCCAGATCAGTTGGGACCAGGCAGAGCTACCATGTGGCACAGCACTAGAGTTGCTGCCTAACAGCGCCAGATATCCGGGTTCGATCCCATCTATGGGTGCTGTCTGTGTGGGGTTTGTATGTTCTCCCCGTAACATGCCTGGGTTTTTTCTCCGAGAACTTCGGTTTCCTCCCACACTCCAACGACGTACAAGTTTGTGGTCAACAGGCTTGGTGTAAATGTAAAAAATGGCCCTAGTGTAGGATAGTGTTAATAAGCCCTTCGGCCCATCGAGTCCACACCGACCAGTGATCCCTGCACATTAACACTATCCTACGCACACTGGGAACAGTTTTCCCAAGCCAATTAACCCACAAGCCTGTACATCTTTGGAGTGGGGGGGGGGGGGGGGGGGGAAGCAGAGCTCCTGGAGAAACCCCACACTGGTCACAGGGGGAACGTACAAACTCCATACAGACAGCACCCGTAGTCAGGATCAAACCTGGGTCTCTGGTGCTGTGAGGCAGCAACTCTACCGCTGCACCACCGTGCCGCACCGGTAGATTTATTTGAAGATACAGTGTGGAAACAGGCCCTCTGGCCCACCGAGTCCACGCCGACCATCGATCACCCGTTCAGACTAGTTCTACGTCATCCCACTTTCTCATCCACTCCCTACACATCAGGGACAATTTACAGAGGCCAACTAACCTATAAACTGCATATCTTTAGGATGTGGGGAATAGATAAGGTGAATGCACAGAGTCTTTCTGGGAAGGGGAAGCAAGAACTGGAGGACATGGGTTTAGAGTGAGAGGGGAAAGATGTAATGAGAGCATGTAGGGCGACTTATTTACTCAAAGATTGGTGAGTGTACGGAACAAGAAGTGGTAGATGCGGCAGGTACGATAACAGCTTTTAAAAGACACTTGGACTTGGACACTAGGAAAGGTTTCGGGGGATATCGGCCTAACGCAAGTAAATAGGACCAGCTTAGATGGGGCATCTTGGTCAGAATTAACAAGTTGGGCTGAAGGGCCTGTTTCAACGCTGTATGGTGATGACACTCTGACTCTGTGAAACCAGAGCACCCACGTGGTCACAGGGAGAACGTGCAAACTCCGCACAGACAGCGGCAGAGTTCAGGATCGAAGCCGGGTCCCTGGCGCTGTGAGGCAGCAGCTCTACCAGTACACAGTCCCTGATCACGGACAATCCTGTCCGACCCACTTCCTCACTGACTCCCAGAAACATCTACACCTCCCAGGTTGTCCCCCCATGTCCGATCTGTGACTCCAACCCACGATGAGGTCGACCCTTACGCCTTTAACATAGTGCAGAGCTTCAGGAACAATTAGGAATGGGCAATAAACAGCAGCCTTTCCAAGAACTCCGCACGGTCCATGGATGGATAACATTCACACCCATATTAAAAATAAAACCAATACTGTATCTCATATCCGTAACTTGCATTCTGCAGCCCCACCGCTCCAGTGACACGGCTGCAAATGGCCTCCTTGCTTAAAAGAAATATCATAATTATCAGTTTTGAGAGATCAGCTTACACATACAGTGAAGCCTGACCTTCAAGGTTACTCGCTGCCAGGCAGGCCATTGTTGAGCCACTGCATTAAACCTGCCAGCAACCTGGCTCAAATACTGCCTCAAGTCCCGAGGCCTCCCACTGTTAAACAATTCCCCAGCTTCTTCCATATCTCGGAGACACAAGGAGCTGCAAATGCTGGAGTTTAGTTTAGAGGTACAGCGTGGAAACAGGCCCTTCGGCCCACCAGGTCCATGCCAACCAGTGATCCCCGCACACTGGTTCTCTCCGACACACCAGGGATAAGTTACAGAAGCCAATTAATCTACAAACATGTACCCCCACAATTAAAATATGGATTACGGAAATGTCTGAGACCTTACACTTGGAAAACATTAGACTTGTGTTAATCGACAAATCAGAACTATTTGCTGAATATGGTCTCCATTTATTGAATTTCTAAAAAGGTAAATTGGTTCAACACAGAAGCTGGACGGAAACTCGAGTCCAGGACTCGATGAATAATTACACTGTATAATCTACGGACCTATCTCCAAAATTGTGTTAGTGGTAATTCCCAGTGTTTGTTCCCTCCCCTCTCTATAGTTTATAGTTTTACTTTCTCTCTACAGCTCTATCTTTCAACATTTGAAAATTAAAAAATAGAAGCTTTGTATAGATGTAATTGGTAAACAAATCGTGTTCTGCTATTATATGTATATGCTTCTAGTAAAAATACAAATCCACAAACATGTACGACCTTGGAGTGTGGAAGGAAACTGGAGCACCCCGAGAAAACTGGAGGTCACAGAACGACTCAGTGCAGACAGCACCCAGGGCCATGGTGAGGGACTCTGTACAGACAGCACCCAGGGCCATGGTGAGGGACTCCGTACAGACAGCACCCAGGGCCATGGTGAGGGACTCCGTACAGACAGCACCCAGGGCCATGGTGAGGGACTCCGTACAGACAGCACCCAGGGCCATGGTGAGGGACTCAGTACAGACAGCACCCAGGGCCAGGGTGAGGGACTCCGTACAGACAGCACCCAGGGCCATGGTGAGAGACTCCGTGCAGACAGCACCCAGGGCCATGGTGAGGGACTCCGTACAGACAGCACCCAGGGCCATGGTGAGGGACTCCGTACAGACAGCACCCAGGGCCATGGTGAGAAACTCCGTACAGACAGCACCCAGGGCCATGGTGAGAAACTCCGTACAGACAGCACCCAGGGTCATGGTGAGAGACTCAGTGCAGACAGCACCCAGGGCCATGGTGAGAGACTCCATACAGACAGCACCCAGAGCCATGGTGAGAGACTCCGTACAGACAGCACCCAGGGCCATGGTGAGGGACTCCGTACAGACAGCACCCATGGCCATGGTGAGGGACTCCGTACAGACAGCACCCATGGCCATGGTGAGGGACTCCGTACAGACAGCACCCATGGCCATGGTGAGGGACTCCGTACAGACAGCACCCAGGGCCATGGTGAGGGACTCCGTACAGACAGCACCCATGGCCATGGTGAGAGACTCCGTACAGACAGCACCCAGGGCCATGGTGAGGGACTCCGTACAGACAGCACCCATGGCCATGGTGAGGGACTCCGTACAGACAGCTCCCATGGCCATGGTGAGGGACTCCGTACAGACAGCACCCATGGCCATGGTGAGGGACTCCGTACAGACAGCACCCATGGCCATGGTGAGAGACTCAGTGCAGACAGCACCCAGGGCCAGGGTGAGGGACTCCGTACAGACAGCACCCAGGGCCATGGTGAGAGACTCCGTGCAGACAGCACCCAGGGCCATGGTGAGGGACTCCGTACAGACAGCACCCAGGGCCATGGTGAGGGACTCCGTACAGACAGCACCCAGGGCCATGGTGAGAAACTCCGTACAGACAGCACCCAGGGCCATGGTGAGAAACTCCGTACAGACAGCACCCAGGGTCATGGTGAGAGACTCAGTGCAGACAGCACCCAGGGCCATGGTGAGAGACTCCATACAGACAGCACCCAGAGCCATGGTGAGAGACTCCGTACAGACAGCACCCAGGGCCATGGTGAGGGACTCCGTACAGACAGCACCCATGGCCATGGTGAGGGACTCCGTACAGACAGCACCCATGGCCATGGTGAGGGACTCCGTACAGACAGCACCCATGGCCATGGTGAGGGACTCCGTACAGACAGCACCCAGGGCCATGGTGAGGGACTCCGTACAGACAGCACCCATGGCCATGGTGAGAGACTCCGTACAGACAGCACCCAGGGCCATGGTGAGGGACTCCGTACAGACAGCACCCATGGCCATGGTGAGGGACTCCGTACAGACAGCACCCATGGCCATGGTGAGGGACTCCGTACAGACAGCACCCATGGCCATGGTGAGGGACTCCGTACAGACAGCACCCATGGCCATGGTGAGAGACTCAGTGCAGACAGCACCCATGGCCATGGTGAGGGACTCCGTACAGACAGCACCCATGGCCATGGTGAGAGACTCAGTGCAGACAGCACCCAGAGCCATGGTGAGAGACTCCGTACAGACAGCACCCAGGGCCATGGTCGCTGCCACTGCAAGGCTGCAACTCTACTGCTGCACCACTGTGCCGCCCTGAATCTTGAGCAAAGCACAAAGTGCTGCAGTAACGCAGCACTCAAGCATCACCTGTGGAGGGATGTTTCAGATTGGGACCCTTCTGGTATACCTTAAACCCTGGGGATCCTTGATGGTGCAGGGCCTCCCACCAGCAAGGGGATCTCTAGGAGGCTCTACCTTAAAAAGGCCACCAGCATCATCAAAGATCCCCACCACCCTGGCCATGCTCTCATTTCACCCCCTGCCATTAGGAAGAAGATATCGGAATCTGAAAATTGTGACCTCCAGGTTCAGGAACAGCTTCCTCCCAATAACCATCTGCTTCTTCTTGCGCACGGCGTGCACAGCCTGAAGTTGGAGGACAACTCGTTCTATTTGATCTTATTTGATTGTGCACGCCAGGTTGATTGCATTCGTCGATGCAGGGCGGACCATGTGAAGGTTGCAATCTCCCACCCCCCAAAAACCATCAGGCTCTTGAACACTACAAACACCAACTAATTTATGAACTATGAACTGGTTTGGTCGCACTAGAGACTGTGGGATTGTTTGCACCAGTATTGGGGTCCCTTTATTAATTTATTTGTTTGCTTTATTATGTTATCTATGAGTTCTAAATTTACAGACATCTTATATCGCTGCAAGTAAGAATTTCATTGTTCTGTTATTTCGGTGCGTATGATGATTGAACACTCTTTCCCCTTGATAGATACAAAATGCTGGAGTAACTCAGCAGGACAGGCAGCATCTCTGGAGAAAGGGAATAGGCGATGTTTTGGGTCGAGACACTTCTTCACATTGAGACAGGGGGAGAGGGAAACTAGAGATATGACAAGGTTCAGGACTAATCAGAGCCGCACTAATGATTCACAAACTCTTTATCCTAGACTACAATTGGGTGATATTTTGTCCTGGTCATAAGGTCATAAGAAATAGAAGCAGAATTAGGCCATTCGGCCCATCAAGTCTACTCCGCCATTCAATCATGGTTCATCTATCTCTCCCTCCTAATCCCATTCTCCTGCCTTCTCCCCATAACCTCTGACACCCGTACGAATCAAGAATCTATCTATCTCTGCCTTAAAAGGCAAATTCCTTGCATGTGAATACTTGGCCGATAAACTGATTAATTCATTCAAAATATCCACTGACTTGGCCTCCACAGCCGCTGTGGCAAAGAATTCCACAGATTCACCACCCTCTGACTAAAGAAATCCCTCCTCATCTCATTCCTTAAAGAACGTCCTTTAATTCTGAGACTATAACCTCTAGTCCTAGACTCTCCCACTAGTGGAAACATCCTCCCACATCCACTCTATCCAAGCCTTTCGCTATTCTGTATGTTTCAATGAGGTCCACCTCTCATTCTTCTAAACTCCAGCAAGTGCAGGCCCAGTGCCGACAAACGCTCATCATAGGTTAAGCTGCTCATTCCTGGGATTGTTCTTGTAAATCTCTTCTGGACCCTCTCCAGAGCCAGCACATTCTTCCCCAGATATGATGCCCAGAATTGCTCACAATATTCCAAATACGGCCCGACCAGCGCCTTATAGAGCCCCAGCGTTACGTCCGTGTTGTTGTATACGAGCCCTCTTGAAATAAATACTGGTCCCTCCACTCCCCTCTATTCAGTTTGTCAAACAAGTCAATATTTACCTTTTTCTCAGATTTTGTCAGGAAAATCTTAAATGGGCTCCACATGTCATTAGCCATGGCGGTGCTATTTATTTGCTATCCTGGTGAGTGAGTGTAAGATCGTTGCTCATGTAAAATTTCCCTCTGGGAATCCAGGTAAACATTTGTACAAATGACTCACCCCATCGCTGATAAATTAAATGCCAAATCAGAAACATGGAAAATGGTTTTCTTTTTAACCAATTAAATGAAAAATAATCACCAGATACACGGTACCCTTAAATAGACAGATGTATCCCTTCCAGGTAGAAGATGACCTCTGAAATGATGGTACGCCTCACCGAGTCTCACTGAGCTGCTGGGTGTCAATGCAAGGTAACACCTTGCCTCCCTGGGTGCCAATGTCTTGAGAATAAGTGTGTCGAGGTGTGTGTCTGCATGTGTGTTGTGTGTGTGTGTGTGTGTGTGTGTGTGTGTGTGTGTGTGTGTGTGTGTGTGTGTGTGTGTGTGTGTGTGTGTGTGTGTGTGTGTGTGTGTGTGTGTGTGTGTCTGTATATATGGGTGCCCGTACATCTACGTGTGCAAAAGTGCGAGTGTGTGCGAGTGTGTGTCTGTACATGACTGTGCACATTTGTGTGAGTCTGTGTGTTTGTGAGTGTGTCTACATGAATGTGTGTGTCTATATGAATGTGCATGCCTGTGTGTGTGTGCGTGAATATGTACAAGAATGCGTGTCTGCCTGTGTGTATGCATCTATGTGCGCGTGTTTGCGAGTGTATGTGCGCATTTATTTGTGTGTGTGTGTCTGTACACGTCTGTCTGTGCACGTGTGTGTGTCTGCATGTCTGTGCACGTGTGTGTGTGTCTGTACACATGTGTGTGTCTGTGCACGTGTTTGTCTGTACACATGTGTGGGTCTGTGCATGTGTGCGTGTGGCTGTACACATGTGTGTGTGTGTGTGTGTGTGTGTGTGTTTGTGCACGTGTGTGTGTCTGTGCAAATGTGTGCGTATCTATGTGTGTAAGTGTATCTGTGTGTTTGCCTATGTCTGTGTGTGTGTGTGTGTGTGTGTGTGTGTGTGTGTGTGTGTGTGTGGACGTGTGGATGTGTGTGTGTGATGGTGTCTGCATATCAGTGACCATAGCAGTATGTACCAAGATGAGAATTTGACTCTGGTGAAGCCACTTAAAACTGTCTGATCCTCAATATTACAAGGAGTAGGAATACACGCCCCACATAAATCTTCCAGCTGCAAGCCTGTAAGCTTCCTATAAAGTTCTAACAAATTTTATGCTGTAATCTAATTTGTTACAATGATAAAAGAGCATAACGAGGTGTGTGAGCACCAGTTGAATTAGAGACAATTATTGAATTATAAATCAGCATTAGTTAGCGGCTCAGCTGGTAGAGCCACTCTCTCACAGCACCAGAGAGCCAGGTTTGATCCTGACCCCAGGTGGATGCTGTCTGTGTGGAGTTTGCATGTTCTCCCTGTGACCTTGTGGGTTTTCTCCGGGTCCTTTGTTTTCCTCCCACATTTCAAAGACGTGTGGTTTTGTAGGTTAATTGGCTTCTGTAAATTGCCCTAGCGTGTAGGAAGTGGATGACAAAGTTGGATGAACGAGTGATCGATGGTCGGCATTAGACCCGGTGGGCCGAAGGGCCTGTTTCCATGCTGTGCATCTAAAGTAAATGACAATGCTGACCATTTCAGAATGTTGTGCCGGTGAAAGAGGCAGATGGTTTGCTGAAGCAGGAGGTTGCATGTCCTGTTTGACCAGCCTATCATTTGCAGTCCCATAGCCAAGACCCCAGTGTAAAGGGCCTGTCCCACCAGCATCCAACTCCATGCGATGAGCGCGATCAAACTAGAAGCAGGGGCCGCGCGGAGGTCGGGTGATCCCCTGTACAGGGCCGTTCCCACCAACATGCGCCTGCATGCAGCAAGCGCGACCAAACCGGCAGCGAGGGCCGCGCGGAGGTCGGGTGAGTGGCGCAACGCGGCGCAAAGTGAGGCGAACTTGGAGCAAAGTCTTAAAGGTAAGTTCGCCAGGATAGAGAGTGGCACACAGAGAGGGGCACAGAGGCACACACACAGAGGGCCACGGAGCCACACACAGAGAGGGTCACGGAGGCACCTACAGAGAAGGTCATGGAGGCACGACGTCGAGACGGTGTGTAATGCGTCAAGGCAACTGCGAACCGACAAGCCGTTGCCGCGCGAAATTTTTGAACATAGTCAGTTTTTCGGAGCCCCGCGCGATGTCGGGACGAACTCCGCACAATTCCGCACGGCTCCGGCGATCGAAGTGGGACCGTCCCCGCGACGCCGGACGGCTCAAGCGATCACGTTAGGTTGCGCTCATCGCATGGAGTTGCATGCTGGTGGGACAGGCCCTTAACGCAGGGCGACATGTGGTTCATTTAACACTGCACACTCCTCAATCAGGCTCATTCACTTGGTCTCCTGTTCCCATTCACTCCACCCAATCTATTTCAGTCAAAGTCACTCAAGCCCAGCCAACACATCAACATCTGCTCCCTATACCTGACAGCAGATGAATGGAAGCATGACCCAGACCACTCAGCCCCTTGAGTCTTTTCTGCCATGCAGTAAAACCATTGATTGATATATTGAAAGATACAAAGATGAATTGTACCTTTCAATTACAATTTAAAGATTGTAAATCCCATAGGCCCACCAAGTCCATGCCAACCATCAATCATCCTCTCAGACTAGTTCAACGTTATCCCACTTTCTCATCCACTCACTACACACTAGGGACAATCCACAGAGGCCAATTAGCCTACAAACCCGCACGTCTTGGGGATGTGAGGAACAGATAGGGTGAGCTTTTACCGAGGGTAGAGGAATCAAAAACGAGAGGACATATTTAATGGGATCTTGAGGAGGGTAACGTTTTTGCACAGAGGATGGTGAGTATATTGAAGTAGTTGCCAGAGGAGGTAGTTGAGGCAGGTGCTGTGACATTGACAAGATACTTGGACAGGTACATGGACCATTTAGAGGGGATATGGGCCAAATGCAGGCATATGGAACTAGGTTAGATGGGGGCATGTTGGCCAACATGGACAAGTTTGGCCAAAGGGCCTGTTTCCATGCTCTGTGACACTAAAGGGTTTTTGACATGTCCTCTGGTCCAGAATGGTGCAACAGAAACAAGCGTGACCAATTGCAATACAGTTATATCTGTTACTCTGTTGAAAAGAAACAGAACATTACCCTGAAACAAGGTCTATCAGGAAACATTTCTGACCACTCTCCACATCCCCCCAGCTGTAGTTTAATCCGGACCCAGGCAGTCACGTAGCCAATTTAACCCTGATGCTAAAAATCTATTCAGCCAATATTATTTTAAAAGACATTTGAAATTTAAATCTTAACTAAAAGTTAATCCTAATCTTAAATCTTAAAATTTAAGATTTTAAAAGACATTTGGACAGATGTACGGCAATGGAACTAGCTGAATATGGCAGCTTGGAGAACCGAGCGGTTGGTTGCCATGCTGCACAGCTCGATGACTCCATGCCTGTGTTGAATAATGTTTTTGTTGATTGGAATTAATGCTGTGCATCAAACACTCTTCCATTGGGAAGGAAATTGTTTATGGTTTTGCCTCAGAAGACCAAATTGTAAACATGTTTATGCGGGCACTCGGCAAACCTCACCCAGACTCTTCCAGTCTCCCGTCATGTAACAAAGTCATGATAACAGGGTCTCGGAAGATAGATACAAAACGCTGGAGTAACTCAAAGGGTCAGGCAGCATCTCTGGAGAGAAGGAATAAGTGACCCTTCTTCAGACTAGGTCTCAGCTAGGGTGGGTCGCCCACTATGACCTATTGCAGAGGGTCAATGTGTTCGTACTCTTCCAGTGGCATTGCCAACATCAACCAAGCTCAGGGTGGGAGGCAAGAAGGCAGGAAGGGAATTGATTGCAGCATTGCAGGTTGGCACCATTCATCAGACTGATCAGTGATCCGAAACGTCGTCTGTCCATTCCCTCCACAGATAGAAACATAGAAACATAGAAATTAGGTGCAGGAGTAGGCCATTCGGCCCTTCGAGCCTGCACCGCCATTCAATATGATCATGGCTGATCATCCAACTCAGTATCCCGTACCTGCCTTCTCTCCATACCCTCTGATCCCCTTAGCCACAAGGGCCACATCTAACTCCCTCTTAAATATAGCCAATGAACTGGCCTCAACTACCCTCTGTGGCAGAGAGTTCCAGAGACCCACCACTCTCTGTGTGAAAAAAGTCCTTCTCATCTCGGTCCTAAAGGATTTCCCCCTTATCCTTAAGCTGTGACCCCTTGTCCTGGACCTCCCCAACATCGGAAACAATCTTCCTGCATCTAGCCTGTCCAACCCCTTAAGAATTTTGTAAGTTTCTATAAGATCCCCTCTCAATCTCCTAAATTGTAGAGAATATAAACCGAGTCTATGCAGTCTTTGTTCATAAGACAGTCCTGACATCCCAGGAATCAGTCTGGTGAACCTTCGCTGCACTCCCTCTATGGCAATAATGTCCTTCCTCAGATTTGGAGACCAGAACTGTACGCAATACTCCAGGTGTGGTCTCACCAAGACCCTATACAACTGAAGTAGAACCTCCCTGCTCCTATACTCAAATCCTTTTGCTATGAAAGCTAACATACCATTCGCTTTCTTCACTGCCTGCTGCACCTGCATGCCTACTTTCAATGACTGGTGTACCACAACACCCAGGTCGCGCTGCATCTCCCCTTTTCCTAATCGGCCACCATTTAGATGCTGCCTGACCCGCTGTGTCCCTCCAGCACCTTGTGTGGTGCTCAGGATTCCAGCAGTTCCTTGGGCCTCCATTCAGCATTCCTGCTCTGTTGTCATTTGTCACACAGAAATGATGCAACAGGATTGAGTTCCAGATACCTCGCCCATGGGAAACTGCATCCCGTTCCTGTTCAAACGAGCGGAGTTCTGAGGTGAAGGTTTGAGGAACACCAGTTGCCAATTGCAAATGCAGGATTCCACTTTATCCTGTTGCTGCTTCACAATCTCACACTGGGGGATTTGAAGCAGTGGTTTAATCAGACATTCTTCCCACGTATCCCTCCCACACGCTGGCACCTGTTTCTTATTCCCCTGTGAGGGAACACTTACATTGGAGGAGGAATTAAATTGTTCCAAGAAATTATTGTTTTTCCAAGTTAATCCAGAATCCATTAATTTTATTAATGTCACTGTAACATCTCCACAATTTAATAAAATTAATTGCTGGAGACACAGAGACTGCAGATGCTGTGATCTAGAGCAAACGACAAAGTGCTGGAGGAACTCAGCAAGTCAGGTAGCATCTGTGGAGGGAATGTTCTGAGTCAGGACCCTTCTTCAGGCTGGATTTGGTGCTCACCATTTGTGATAGGTATCTCAAATTTTTACTGCTGTATGTATATACACTAACCTTTTTCCCTTCACATTCCCAGACTGACCTTCCTGTCATTGGCATCCTCCATTGCCAAAGTGAAGCCACATCTATCTGGAGGAACAGACTCACCAATTTTGCTTGGGTAGCTTCCAACCCAATGGTATGAACACTGAATTCCCCAATTTTAGGTAAGCACCTGACCGCCAACTGACCCCCCTCCCCTTCCAGTACCCCTAACTCACCCTCCCCTTCCCCTACTCCCAGCTTTCCACCCCGGCCAACACACATTTCTCCCACCATCTTCCATCACCCCTACCCCTCTGCTCCTTGCCCGTCTACACATTCATCTTCCACCCCTGAGTCTCCATTTCCTTTTTTATCTCCCTCTTTCTGTTCCATCCAAATCCCTTCCCTCTGACTTTATCTTTCACTCCTCCTCTTCTCTCCTTATCTGACATCCTCTTGTCGCCTCTAGCATTTGTCACTTACTCCAGCCATCTTCCAAATACAGCTGCTCCTCAACTTACGATGAGGTTACGTTGCGATAAACCCATCATAAACCAAAAATATCGTAAGTCGAAAATGCATTTATTACACCCGACGTACCAAACATTCTCTCTCTTCTGATCAGAGGAACATTCGTGTTCTTGATTGGTTCAGCCTGAGAATGTCCCTTCACCTCCCCCATCCACTCCTTTCAGGGACCCAAGCAGTCCTTCCAAGTCCGACAGAGGTTCACCTGCACCTCCTCCAACCTCATCTACTGCATCCGTTGCTCCAGATGCCAGCTGATCTATATCGGTGAGACCAAGCGGAGGCTTGGCGATCGTTTCGCCGAACACATCCGCTCGGTCCGCAATAACCAACCCGACCTACCGATGGCTCAGCATTTCAACTCCCCCTCCCATTCCATATCCGACCTCTCGGTCCTGGGCCTCCTCCACGGCCAGAGTGAGCAACACCGCAAGTTGGAGGAGCAGCACCTCATATTCCGCTTGGGGAGTCTGCATCCTCTGGGCTTAAACATTGAATTTTCTCAATTCTGTTAACCCTGGCTGCCTCCTCCCCTCCCCACCTCTCCCTCAGCCCTCGGGCCCTGGCATTCCTTCTCTCTCTATCTCTCCCCCACCCAAGTCGCACTAGCTTCTCATTTTCACACTACAAACAGCTTACAATGGCCTGTTTCCTTTATCATCGATACTTTTTTGCATATCTTTCATTCATTGTTCTTTATCTCTCCACATCACCATCTATATCTCTCTTTTCCCTGATCCCTGACCAGTCTGAAGAGTGGTCTCGACCCGAAACGTCGCCTATCTCCTTCTCTCCTTAGATGCTGCTGCACCCGCTGAGTTTCTCCAGCTTTTTGTGTAACCCAAGGTTAAACCATCAATGTTAGCATGTTGTGTTCATTTGGGCTGGCACTTCACTGTTCAAGTTTGCAGGCTGCACTCGTGATGGCGTGGCTGACGGGGATCTGTGGCTCGCTGCTATTGCCCAGCATCATGAGAGTGTATCGTACCTCACATCGCTAGCCCGGGAGAAGATCAAACTTCAAAATTCGAAGCACGGTTTCTACTGAATGTATCGCTTTTACACCATCGTAAAGTTGAAATATCCTAAGTCGAGGAGCATCTGTACCTCCTCCCCCTTCAATCTGCATCCACCTATCACTTGCCAGGCTTTGCCCCACCTCAAAGAAAGACACAAAGTGCTGGAGTAACTCAGCAGGTCAGGCAGCATTCCTGGAAAAAAATAATGGGTGTCGATTCAGGTCTGGACCCTTCTTCATTGCCCCACCCCACCTCTCTTTTCCAGCATATTTTCCCCTACTCCATCAGTCTGAAGATGGGTCTCATCATCTGTCCACATCCCACCACAGGTGCTGCCTGACCCGCTGAGTTCCTCCAGCATTTTCTAGCTCAAGATTCCAGCATCTGCATCCTTGTGCATCTCTTCTGCCACAGTCACCCATCCCAACGAAGGGACATTGTGTCGTGCAAGCCGGGCATGGAAGCTATCTCGTGTTTGGTCACGTTTCTGAAAGCTGCATGCAACAACCTGGAAAAGGTCTCTGTTACATTTCACTCCACAAGACATAAATGGTTTATGAAAATTGATGCGTGATGAACACAAAATAATGAACTGATTTAATTCCTAGGTGAGCACTTTCCTTCTGCAAACCCACGTACATATTTTGCCAAGTATTTATTCCTCAGATGCAGCTCGAGATGCTCGGTTATGTCAAAGGTGCTGAAAAAAGTATTTCTTATGTCTTTTACTAAAGTACAAATGCTTCACAGGAGGCCTCTTACACTAAACTACTGACAGCCAGCTCCGGTGAGAGCTATCAGTACGGGTGATAAAAACCTTAGTGAAAGAGATATATTGTGGGGGAACATCATGTTATTTTTTTTGTTTGTTTTTTTTGTTAGAAGTACAATAGTGTGGAGTACCTAATACATACATACATATTTCCATTCTTGTACAACTACGTATTTTTAATTTAATAATAAAAGAACAGTGAGAGAAAAAAGAAATACAGAGTGTGGGAATAGATAGACAAGCGAGTAGAGACAGATAGCAAAAGAAATAAAGGACAGAGATGAGAAGCTGAAAAGATTGAAATAGAAGGAGAAAGTAGAGAAAAGAGAGATTAGGAGTGATCTACCTATTTCGTATTTTTGCCCATCCGTCACCTGGTTCTAAACCATTTAATTTCTAAGGTTATGTTATGTTGCACCATCTACTTGTAAAAAGTTGATAAAAGGAGACCAAGTCTTTGAGAATTGGTCTACTTTGCCTATTAGGAGGAATCTCATTTCTTCAAGATGTAGCGTTTCCGACATGTTTGAAATCCACATTTTGAATGTTGGCGTGGTTGCGTTTTTCCAAAATTTGACTACAAGTTTTTTTGCTGTTATTAAACCGTAATTAAGAAAAGCTTCTTGTAATATAGTTAGTTTACTTCCCTCTTCCATTGATCCAAAGATAATCAGTTCTGTATTGGGGTTCAATTTTGTGTTAAATAGTTTTGTAAAAATTCCAAACATTTCATTCCAAAATGTATGCAGTTTTGTACAAGAGACAAAGGAATGTGCTAGAGTGGCATTTTAAGTTAGACATTTATCACAGATGGGGGAAACATTTGAAAATATTTTATTCAGTCTAGTTTTCGAATAGTATAATCTATGTAAAATTGTAAATTGAATTAGGTTATGTCTTACATTAATTGAACATTTATTTACATATAATAGATTTTTTCCCCATCTATCGTTCGGACTTTTTATCAATAACTCTTGTTCCCAGTCCCTTCTAATTGCCTCTGTCGTTGGTGTTTCTATATTTAGAATTATATTATATAAGTAAGATATTAAATTGCTTGATTCTGCCTTTCTATTCATTCCTTCCTCTAATAAATCTGGGATTAAAGTTTGATATCCTTGTATGTATTTTTCAAATAATCTTGAATTTGAAGATATTTGAAATATTGATTACTTTTCAAATTATATTTTAGTTGTATGTTAACATCATGTTAAAGGAAGGCATAGAGAGGAAACTTCCGAAAAAGGGTGGACTTGGTTGAGTTGAGAGATACAGCATGGAAACAGGCCCTTCGGCCCACCGATTCCATGCCCATCATCAATCACCCATACACCAGTTCCATGTTATCCCATTTTTGCATCCTACACAATAGGGACAATTTACAGAAACCAATTAACCTACAAAACTGCACATCTCAGGAATGTGGGAGGGAACCAGAGAATAGAAACATAGAAACAGAAAATAGGTGCAGGAGTAGGCCATTCGGCCCTTCGAGCTAGTACCGCCATTCAATATGATCATGGCTGATCATCCAAAATCAGTACCCCGTTCCTGCTTTCTCCCCATTTCCCTTGATTCCGTTAGCCCTAAGAGCTAAATCAAACTCTCTCTTGAAAACATCCAGTGAATTGGCCTCCACTGCCTTCTGTGGCAGAGAAAAGGAGGAAAAAAGATAAGACTTCCATCACAGTGGGGAATGTGGAGGAGCCGCTGTGGTGGATGTTTATGTCACATTTTTATGTAGTCGTGAGTCTTGTTGCTTTTTTGGAATGACTGTATGGCAAACCAAATTCCTCGGATGTTGCAAAATATACTCGGCTAATAAATTCCGATTATGATTATGAGATGGCTGCAGTAAACTGGTTCCACCATGATACAGCACAGAACACCACAGGAGATCCTTTTTCCCTGTGGCTATTTTACTTCGGAGTCACGTGAGTGACTTCGTGAAGACCCCGCCAGGCACGCATGCGCGACATATCGTCGACCGCATGCGAGCGACAGGCAGGGAGGAGCGTTGCTCCTCTACTGCTGGGACCTGCAGGTAAGTAAAACACTAACCTGCGGTCTTTTTCTTCTAGGTGGCCCTGTCGCAGGGTCTCGCGGCCGCCTCGGACTGGCTGCTGCGGCAGTCAGCGGCGGCTCCAATAGTTGGAGTCGGGAAGCCCGTTGACCCAGGAGGGTCCGGGCTCACACACTCGCCGGCGGAGGACGGCAGAGGCAGCCCGACTCCACATCACAGTCCGCAGGGGACACCGCGGGCTGGCGGCACGAAATGGAATGGGGCTTGCCGGCTCGCCGTCTCAAGTTCGCGACGGCAGAGCGGCAGCCCCGACTCTACACCACAGCCCGTGGGGAACACCGCGGGCTGGCGGTGTACATGTAGGAGTGGGGCTTGCAGGCTCGCCGTTCAAAGTTAGAAACGGCAGAGCGGCAGCCCCGACTCTACACTGCAGCCGCGGGGGACACCGCAGGCTGGCGGTGTGCATGTAGGAGTGGGGCTTGCAGGCTCGCCGTCAGAAGTTAACGGCAGAGCGGCAGCCCCGACTCTACACCACAGCCCGCGGGGGTGATACTGCGGGCTGGCGGTGTGCATGTGGAGTAGGGCTTGCAGTGCTTGCCATGGACGGCAGCCCGACTCTACACCGCAGCCCGCAGGGGTTTCTGCGGGTTGCTGGCATTCAGGAAGCAGCAGGCTTGCAAGCAAAGGCAGCCTGATTCCACACTGCAGCTGCAGGGATTCTGTGGCCTGTCTACATTCAAGTGCCCTGCTACTCCAGGGTATGCATTGTCTTCAAGAGGTTCAGACTGCCAGCATATAAAAGTTATTTAAGCATGAGAGGCTGGTCACCATACTTTAAAAAAATAAAAAAATAAAAAAAATTAAAAAAAAAAAATAAATAAATAAATAAATAAATAAATAAATAAAAAATAAATAAAAAAGACCCTCAGGTAAGATACTAACCTTGAATAGCTAAGCGTCTGTATTAGAGTTTGCTTACAGATGGATGGAGACCAGAATGAAGACAGCAAAGCAGGTCTCCAAGGGCCGTGCGACTTCAGATGGGAATCAGCGGCCACCATTCTAGAAGAATGCGGAGGTCGGGGAGCCCTGCGCAGCCAGGACCCGTCTCTCCACCACGGCTGACCATGGGGCCGCAAAATGGTGGAGCACCGCGTGGGACCAGGGTAGGCAAGACCTGGACTCCCTACCACTCTCACCTAAGCATAGTGACTGTGGGGCAAAGGTGCGTAAACGTGTGACCCGCTCGGTGGCTCGTTTTGTCTCTCCTACTATGCAGGTCTCAGAGATGGGGGAGAGCTGCGCACAGGTCATGCCCCGCTGCAGCGGGAGGCATCGACATACCGCCGGGGGTAACCTGCTAGACTGCGAGCCGGTGATGGACCTGCTGGAAGTTGGGGAGCCCTGCAGGAGCAGGAGGTACCGGTGTCCACTGGAACAGGCTGCCGGAGCGCAGACCGGTGGCAGCAGTTTACGGCTGGGCAACCCCGTTGTTACGGGTAAAGCCGGCTATGCGCCCTCACGGACCCGTGTGGTTAAGGGTGACGGCAAGCCTGCACGGACAGCGGAGCCGGTATTGGGGACCGGTACCGATCCTTGCCTCTGCCTTCCCACCAGGCAGAGGTGCCGCTTAGGTCCGAACGACGGCGGACTAGCGGTATGTCCGTGCAGGAGTCGTACACCCTGCAGGAGCAGGAGGTACCAGTACTGCACCGGAACAGGCTGCCGGAGCGCAGACCGGTGGCAGCAGAATACGGTTAGGCAATCCCGTTGCTGCGGGTAAAGCCAGCCAAGCGCCGTCACAGACCCCTGGGGGTGAGGGTGACGGTGTGCCTGCACGGACCACGGAGCCGGTATTGGGGACCGGTTCCGACTCCTTTCCTCTGCCTGCTCGTCAGGTAGAGAGGCCGCTAAGGTCCGAGGGATGCCGGGCTAGCGGGTTGTCCGTGCGGAAGTCGTTCAGCCCCGCAGGAGCGGGTGCTGACGAGTACCTGTCAGCCACTTCGTTGAGGTGTGACCTACTGGCAGAAGCCCCAGCGACTCATCAGGGCCTGGGGAAGTCGACCTGTTGTCCGTGTGTAGCGGCAGCGGTCGCATGGCTAGGATGGAGCTAATGGTGGAGCAACTATATCAGCAGGACCTGGATCGGCAAGAGCAGGAGTAGGAGTCTCAGCGGTCTGGGAGTCGGATCATGACCGCCACCTTCAATGCAGAAGAGCCCACTGCTCTCGATCCAGAAGAAGGAATTGGAGGTAGTGTCAAAAATCTGAAACCTGTATTCAGGGGTACCGCTGCACTCTACATTGGCAGTAAGTATTAATTTCTTGACGACACACCAGTTCCAAGACCAGGTGCTTTCAGAAACCATGGAGAAGTACAAGGATCCTGGAAATTGTGTTCCCCGGAACGTCCCGAGGGTCGACTCAGCCATCTGAGGGAACATTAGTTCCAATGCGAGGGCACAAGAGATGAAGAGGCAGGAAATTCTGAAGCTATTGGCGTCGGGCATCACGGTGCTCGTTAGGACCCTCGATGGGACAGGTGCATCCGCAGAGCAGCAGGATGCTCTAGCCCTCCTGTGTAGCCCACTTCGGGAAACTGTTTTAGTCAGAGCTCCATCCGGCCCGACATTAACCCTGAATTCGCTGGGTTGGGTCCTACCTCCACCACACCACCAAGACAGCTGTTTGGGGAGGACCTGCCCAAGCAGGTCAATGACGAGGCCATCAAGAACACATTTGCACCAGCTCCCCAACAGCAGAAGCCTTGTTAGGGCAGAGCCAGCATAGACTACCTCACCACACACCAGCTGCAGGAACAAGGATTTACCGAGGCGATTGAGCAGCACCCAGCAAAGACGGAATACTAGAAACCAGAACGTCAGGCCCGCCGGTAACCATGGAGGTAAGGGGGCCTGGTTCTCTTGGAAGTGCTGCATGCATAACCTCACAAGTAGGGGGGAGGTACATACATTCTGGGGCTCTGTTTGTCACTATCCAGGGAACAGAGCTATAGACATAATAGATGCATGTAACAGCCTTGCTTGCGCCAGGGAACTGACTTTCGACATACTGCTAAGCTATGGGTAAATTGGAGCTACATTCCAGCCACATAATTGGGTCGTTACGCTATCAAAGCTTGGGTGAATAAGCAAAATCTCGGCAGGTATAGCGAATGCTGGACAATTACGAGCTTATGCAACTGCCAATCACAGCATAATTGAGGTACAATGGTGGATTAGCAATGATTGTGATTGTTAAATCCCATCATTACATCAAACCTAGTAGTCGCGTTACAAACCGACGCAAGCACCAAGGGCTGGGGAACTACTGACACCATTCCAGTTGGGGCAGCAAATGGGATTGCATGATTCTACTTTCTTCAATCACTAGGTATAAACTGTTAGATATGCTTGGAGCATGTCACGGGCTGCGCATTAATGCACTAATCTGCAGCATACGTATGTTCGTCTTCCAAAATAATACCACTGAGTTGGCATATTAAACCTTATGGGTGGTGTCAAGTTAATATCTTGGGATGAATTGGAAACATTAATTTGGCTCTGGTGGATTGAAAGAATTGGGTTCAGCTATGTACCTTCTGGATCAGCTCAATATAGTGGCGGACACCAGGTCACAAGTATTAATAACGACATCAAGTAGATTGAACCTCCAAATATCTGCTAAAATTATAGCCTAATATGGAATACCAGATTTCGACCTCTTTGCGTCCAGGTTCAGCCATTGGATACCAACATATGTCTTGAGAACTAGATCCTGGGGCAGTGGCGATGGACGCGTTTTCACTACATTGGGGAGAAATGCGGGGTTTCTATGCTTTCTCCATTCTGCTTCATCAGACAGGTGCTGCAGGATACGCAACCAGGCTCTGCAACATAAAGGACGATGGATGTCAAACAGCATCGTGCAGAGACAGTCCAGTAGGAAGCAGTACCTCGCCTACATAAGGATATGGGAGGTTTCTGTAGTCGGACCTAGACCGTCTACATATCTGCTATACTCTCCAAGCTGCTGGTATACTCATGGGTCATCATTAGGATGTGTCCCTCAGTTACAGTGCCAGGAGTGCATTGTCGTCCTATCGCTAGATTGGACTGCGATGAGGTAGTGTTGACCTTCCTCAGGAGCTGGTCGCCCATGATGCAGATGGTCTTGCTCACCTTCAAAGTGGTTATGGTAATGGCACTGAACACAGCTCAACAGGTCCTGACTTTACAGGAATTAAACCTGGATAGAATGACCGGACCATAATAAGGTAACTTCTTTATAGAAGAATTACTTACACTACACAGACCTGGGACTACACGTCTGCAAATGGGCATCAGATGTATGGAGACGGGTCTGTTTCAGCCATGGAAACCCACGTCACAGGGTGATTGTGCAGACTATCTCCAGATGACGAGGTGGTATTCGGTGCAGCAGGTAAGACACTAATGTTTTAAATGTCATTCTATCAGGGCTGCATCCACATCAGTGGCAAGGACTATGGCGGTGTTCATGGATTTTGGCCTCGCAATAGCGAGCTGGGCCAGTGAATCTACACTTCAGCGGGTTTATAACTGATTTATAACCGCTCCCGCAACGTTGGCGGATTCAGTTTTAAGTGCTGTTCTCTAAACGTTTGTCCCCGAGTTCAGGGGGTTATTGTTGTATTAACAAATGTTATTATTTTTCAGCTTGTTCAAGTCTGAAATACGTTAACATACTTCCTCCATCAGAATTACGGCAGTGTGTGAGCATGGGCGTGGTCCAGGGCATGTAATCACAGAGCTTTGAAATCTTCACGAAGTCACTCACGTGACTCCGAAGTAAAATAGTAAGATTAAACAAGAACTTACCAGTTTGAAGTTTGATCTTTATTTTATGAGGAGTTGCGATGAGGGATTTCGTGCCCTCCGCTCCCAACCCTCTATTAAATATTCAACTGGTATGGTCAAGTTTTAATCTTACTATCTTCGGTTTGTGATCTGTGATTCCACACCGCTGCTTTGAAGAATGTCGCGCATGCGTGCCTGGCGGGGTCTTCACGAAATCCCTCATCGCAACTCCTCATAAAATAAAGATCAAACTTCAAACTGGTAAGTTCTTGTTTAATCTTACTATCAAACTGCACAACTCCTCCCCCTTCTGTCAAGGGCCTGTCCCACTGTACGAGGTAATTCAAGAGTTCTCCCGAGTTTCCCCTGATTCGAACTCGGAGAATTACGGTAATAGCCGCTCGTAGGTACTCGTGGCTCTCGTGGACATTTTTCACAGGGCTGAAAAAACTTCACGAGTTACCGCGTTTCCCGAGTACGTGCAGTTAGCGTTACGAGCCGCTACGAGACATCCACGAGCTCCGACGTAGCCGCTACGTACATTCTACGTACTCACCACAAGTTTGATTTTTTTTTTAACTCGGGAGAGCTCTTGAATTACTGTTACAGTGGGACAGGCCCTTGACACTGACTCCCCACCCCCCCAATATTTGCACATACCCAATCCTTTCCACTCGTCACTTTAATTTCACGTTTCATGTATTTTGTGTTTTTTTGATTGTTGGCAGATCAATTTCCCTCCTGGGATAAATAAAGTTCTATCATATCACAGTGGGACCAGCTCGACTGATCTTTCATGGAGTCAGCACAGTAATGACAGAATTGTTAGCGGTGTTTGTGTGCCGTCTATTTGAATACCATGGGTACGCAAGCAAAGAATTTCACAGTGCTTGTCACATGTAACAATAAAGCCTTCCATTCCATTCCAGACTGAATGGTCGCATTCCATGCTCAGATCTTTACATAATGCTGTCAGTTCTTACACTGAAGCACGACAAGAAATCGTGCAAACATAAAACAGTTGTAGAAGGGGCGACATTGAAAAGTTGATCAGTCCTGCATTCTTTAAAAACTAGATTGCTGCCAATACACTGTGGATAACACAATGTTCTTTCCCTTTGATCTGCAGAATGCCTCAGGTGCTGGGGAGGCAATTATTTCAAGGTTAGGATTAACCTGTCTATCTATTCAGTCTGTGGGGAGATGCACAGCTCTGGTTTTAACCATTAGCTCAAGGATGTTTTTTTAAGCAAACTTCTCAGAACGACACAGTTGCTCGTTCTAATCCAATGCCATTCATGAACTGCTTTCCTGAAAGTGCGTACAATTTGATGTTCCAAATTCCTGCGATCTATCAGACTATTGTCTACCTCCTCTTTGAGGCAGGTACATTTCCGTGTTATATAACAATATGGTAACAGCCAGAGACTAATACAGCCACGGTGCAAAAGTGATGTTGCCCCACCTGATCTTCCCACTGATGCCATTAATAACCAACTACAGGAGGGGGCCACTACCCCATCCAACCTTGCGTCAATAATGGTAATACAGAACTAACAAGATAGTCATAAAAACACATCTGCTTCACGGACAGTATGCTTCAGGGAAATAAAGTTGCCCTGTTTACTACTGCCCCATGATCCCTTAATAGGCTCCTCAGTTCAGTGCTAATCGGGATGCACAATGATTGATGAAATTGATTGAGTGAAAGGTACAGCATGGAAACAGGCCCTTCAGCTCACCCAGTCCATGCTAGATACTCAGCCGGTCAGGCAGCATCCCTGGAGAAAAGAAAAAGGTGACACTTCATGCCAATCACTGATCACCCGTTCACATTAGTCTATGTTGTCCCACTCTCTCGTACACTCCCTGCACACTGGGGACAATTAACCTAAAAACCCGCACGTCTATGGTACGTGGGAGGACACCGGAGCCCATGGAGGACACCCACGTGGTCACAGGAATAATGGGACAGCTCCGTGCAGACAGCACCCGAGGTCAGGATCGAACCCGGGTCTCTGATACTATGAGGCAGCAGTTCCATCCACTGTGCCGCCCCGACTAGATTTTCTAATTGTTAGATCTGCTGGCATTGACGGTGGAGACTGCATCACTTGAATGTACAAAGCCCTAAGCTGCCCACTGACCCCACTGACCCCACTGACCCCACTGCCAATGTGTCCACAGCTGCAGGTGGACTGGCATTGGTGCGGAACTCAGTGACAATTCAGTTGTTGGGTGAACACTGAACTGTTTATAGGTGAGAGAGCGGCACAATAACGTTACTGTAGAGTTGCTGCCTCACAGGGCTAGAGACCCCGGTTCAATCCTGACGTCGGGTGCTGTCTGTACGGAGTTTGTACCTTCTCCCTGTGACCGCGTGGGTTTTCTCCAGGCGCTCCGGTTTCCTCCCACATTAGAAAGGACATGTGGGTTTGTAATTGTGGTTCCTTGTGTCTACCAACCTCCTCAAGCACTGCCTCGCCTCTGCAAACATGCCTGGTTGGAAGAGTGGCCAAATCCTGACCACTGCCCCTCCAATCCTCACCCCCCTACAACCCTGAACAAGTACCAGGACCTCACCCTCTCCCGTGCTTTGTAACACGTTCACTCATAGATTGCGGACATCACGGGCAAAGCCAGCATTTATTGCTCATCTCTAATTGCCCCTGAACTGACGAGATAGTTGAGACCCAACCACAAAGGTTGGTTTGGAATCAAATGTTGACCAGACCAGGTGGGATCAGTGGAGTTCTTCCCCTGAAGGACATCAGTAAAGCAGATGTAGACAGAAATGCTGGAGAAACTCAGCAGGTGAGGCAGCATCTATGGAACAAAGGAATAGGATGACGTTTCGGGTCGAGACCCTTCTTCCGACTGATGTACACAGTTTAGCAACCATACTGTCTCCGCCTCTTCCTTTCTTCTTCCCCCCCACCCGTAAATCAGTCTGAAGAAGGGTCTCGACCTGAGACGTCACCTATTCCTTCGCTCCATAGATGCTGCCTCACCCGCTGAGTTTCTCCGGCATTTCTATCTACCTTCGGTTTTTCCAGCATCTGCAGTTCTTTCTTCAGCAAACCAGATGTGTTTTTTTAACAACACTTCAATGGATGCCATCATGAAATTGGCTTTATTTTAAAATTAGATTTTTCATTAATTGGAATTCTCTAGTTGCCATGATGGGGTTTGAACGTGTGTTTTGATCCAGGATTCCAGCTGATCATCTAGTAGCTGACCTGTTGCTACTACTGTGTCCAGCCAACTCTCTGGCTTTGCCCTGGACTCTGGGGAATGCAAGGTAATCTCTAAACACTGCTGCAAGAAACACGAGAAAAGCATTTGGGCATTGGAATTTTCCTTCTTGGCTAAACACCTCTATTAGATCATCATTGACGTGTTCGGCACAAAAATGGGCCTTTTGGCCCGACACGTCCATGCTAGCCAAGATACGTTCCTGACCGAGCCTCCATATCCGTCCCTGACCCTTGTAACTGCACCCACTCCACCACCACAAGGAACAAACTGTGGTTCCTTGTGTCTACCAATCTCCACATATCCACCAGCTTCCGTGTGGAAGAGTTTCCTGATCGGGTCTCCTTTAAATCTTTCCTCCTCGTTCATCAACTGCAGAAATGTAAGTAATGAAGCAGTTGGATATCGGACTCACGATCAAGAATAGTCTAATACGATCACCGGGAACCTGGTCAATATGTATTATGGGAAGCAATTCTTGCTGCCCTTGTTAAATGAAGGGACTGGCGTAGTGCACAAACACAAGGCGATCGATCAATACATGTCAAGGTCTCCATGAAAAACAATATGATAATGGCTTCATAATACGTTTCAGCCTGTCTGACTGAGTACCTGGGATCATTTCCTGATTTCCTTTGGACAGACAAGATGGGATCTTTTACACATATCTTTGATTTAGTCTGAAGAGTCTAAAGAAGCATTCCCCGTTCCATCTGTCCAGAGATGCTGCCTGTCCCGCTGAGTTACTCCAGTATTTTGTGTCTGTCTTTGATTTAAGGTCTTGTCCAGAGGCAATAGCTCAGGCTCAGCAGCAATCTCTCTGTGTTGCATTAGAGTGATAGTTAGAGTGATGTGCTTGGGATTCTGAAGTGGGACTTGACCTCATGACCTGCTCACTCACGAGGTGCATGAACTACCCGCTGAGACGGGGCTGGGTATCTTATCTTCTGCCCTGGCTCTGCACAGGACTCATTACCACAAACAGTTGACAGATGACGGGGATGGAGTTTCGAACGTCACAAGATGAAACCACTAGCAGTATCTCCAATCCCCGGGGCCATCTTACCCACCTCCTAGAGATGATGCCGTGGTCTCTTATGGGCCTGTCCCACTAAGGCTATTTTTAGGCGACTGCCGGCAACTGTCATAGTCGTAGCAGGTTGCTGAAAAAACAGCGACTGGACCTCCATTTGACATAAAATTTGAAATAGAATGATTACTTTAACAACAACAAAAAACAAAGTCAGCACCGGCGACAACCTACGTCACCTTGCAACAACTATAACAGTATCTACGTCAGGAAAGCCAAGCTACGCTCATTGGCGTCAAACCCACTGTCACCGACTGCCCCCGAAAATGTTTGAACATTTTGAAAATCCAGCGGTGACCAGAAAGACGCTACAACTCTTTGTGGGACCGAGGGGACAACTCACGACCATACAGGCGACACCCTGGTGACCATGTGGCCACAGCCTAGTCGCTTGTAGTCGCCGAAAAAATCGTCTAAGTGGGACAGGCCCTTTACTCTTAAAGCTACCTCATTCTGTTATTCCGTTATTGTATTGTAACATATTTTTTGCACTCCGCCAGATCGCACCATAATCCTTGCACCATTATGCTGGCTTGCATGCATCATATTTATTGGTGTAATTATCATCACTGTACACGATGCTTTCTTTATGCTGGTGTGCTCCCACTAAGAATTCCAGCACCTCGTAATAATGTAGTTTGTAGATGCAACATGGAAACAGACCATTCGGCCCACAGAGTCCATACTGACCCGTCAACAGTCACCCGTTCAGTCTTTCACATCCACTCCATACACACCAGGGGCAACTTCACAGAGGGCAATCAACCTACAAACCCGCATGTCCTTGTGATGTGGGAGTAAGCCAGGGCACCTGGAGGAAATCCACTCGATCACAGCAAGAATGTGATCGAGTGGATTTCCACTCCACTTAGACAGCACCTGAACGAACCCAGGTTTCTGACGCTGTGAAGAAGCAGCTCTACCAGCAGCACCACTGTAGCACCCCAACTAGGATTTTCAATTTTTTTAAATTTGTATTTGAACATAGAAACATAGAAAATAGGTGCAGGAGTAGAGGCCATTCGGCCCTTTGAGCCTGCACCGCCATTCAATATGATCATGGCTGATCATCCAACTCAGTATCCCGTACCTGCCTTCTCTCCATACCCCCTGATCCCTTTAGCCACAAGGGCCACATCTAACTCCCTCTTAAATATAGCCAATGAACTGGCCTCAACTACCTTCTGTGGCAGAAAATTCCAGAGACTCACCACTCTCTGTGTGAAAATTGTTTTTCTCATCTCGGTCCTAAAAGACTTCCCCCTTATCCTTAAAATACTTTTATACTTTTAATTTATTTGTTTATTAAATTAGATGTTGATTGATTGTAAAATCTTTAAACTAATCTGAACTAATCTGAACTAAAATTAAAAAAACCCAAGAGGGGAGTATATTGATATAAAAATTGTTGATACATATTGCTTAATTTTTAATTCATATGCGTACCGGGATCTTAATCTCTACAAAGAGAGCTGGGCGGTGCGGTGGGGCAGCGTATGTAAATGTACAATAATGGGATAACAGAATGAGGTAGCTATAAGAGGAAAATGGCCTGTCCCACTTAGGCGATTTTTTCGGCGACTACAGGCGACTAGGCCGTCGCCATATGGTCACCGGGGTGTTGCCAGCGAGCTACTACCTCGCAGCGCAAGAGAACCGGGTTCAATCCTGACCAAGGGTGCTGTCTGTACCGAGTTAGTACGTTCTCCCATTGACCTGCAGGGTTTTCTCCAGGATATCTGGTTTCTTCCCACACTCCTAAGACGTACTGGTTTGTAGGCTAATTGGCTTGGTTTAATTGTAAATTGTCCCTAGTGTGTGTAGGATAGTGTAAGTGTGCAGGGATCGCAAGTCGGAGTGGGCCGAAGGGCCTGTTTCCGCGCTGTATATCTAAACTAAATTACATGTAGCCTTTTTACTCTGTGAGATTCAGCTGGACAATGAATTACATTGTGCTGCAGCATACAACGCGTTGATCTGAATCGAATCAAAGGACATTTTCTTGGGCACCGTAGAACTGAGTTAATCTCTGGACTATCGGGTAGCTCTTCAATAGATAAGAGCAAAGCTGATTGCCATCCTGGGATGAGGGCGATAATCTCAGACCCAGACTCTCACCATCAGCAAGGCAGGTCCAGGCTCCATTTCCTGCTCTCTCCCAGTGGGCTTGCATATATTAACCCCATCCATTACTACTCACCAAGGCAAAATAAAAGCTTGAACGAGCTGCCAGAGGAAGCTGCAGAAACGGATGCAATTACCACTTATAAAAGACATTTTGGCAGATATATGGATAGGAAAGGTTTACAGGGATAAGGGCCAAGTGCAGGCAAATGGGACTGGTCCAATGTGCCAACTCACTCGGCATGGACAAAGGCACACACAACACACTGGAATAAAACGGAATTCATTTCATCTTGCAGTAAATTATCTTCATTGGACCAACGGGACTTGTGCCAGGTAATAGCAATTGAACTGCACGGCCAATCCATACGTGACCTTAACTGATGTCAAGTTAATCGATATCAGCAAGCTTCAGCAAACTGAACCTAGTTTAGTTTAGAGTTACAGCCCAGAAACAGGCCCTTTGGCCCACCAAGGCCGCGCCGACCAGCGATCCCACACACTAACACTATCCTACACACACTAGGGACAATTTATAATTTTACCGACTGCAATTAACCTACAAACCCGCACGTCTTTGGAGTGTGAGAGGAAACTGAAGCACCCGAATGAGGCCCACGTGGGTTACGGGGAGAACGTACAAACTCTGCGCAGACAGCACCGGTAGTCAGGATGGAACCCGCGTCTTTGGCACTGTAAGGCAGCAACTCTACCGCTGCGCCACCGTGCCGCCCCAACAGTTTCTAAAGCTTCCCTAGTGCAATAATCTGTTAGCAAAGTTGGAAGCTGGGCTGTCTAGCTGATTTAATGATTTGCAGGGCTGATACACAGACTCCATCAGTTGCTAACCACACTGTCTGCTATGGTTACCAGATCAAAAATGTTTTTATGACTAGATTCTTAACAGCAGTAGAAATAAAAACACTCCTTAAAATAATTCAACCCTCCGACAGGTTTTCAAAATTGCATGTTTGCGCACAACTGCATCGGCCGTGCTCTCCATGGACCGTGCCCTCCACGGATCAAAAAGCAACATACAATTTTTAACAAAATAATTTTCTCTGATGTCGTTCCCCATTCCTGGCACCTGGCAATAAATTGGCTTTCTTGCTCTGGCACCCTGCAAAAGCTTACGGAGAATGATTAGAATTGATGCTGTAAATGTTTCTAGGAAATAGCAAAGAAACAGGCCACATGGCCCACTGGTCTCTTCAAACAAACCTACTGCATTAAATATTTAACGTCTGTGTGTGTGTGTGTGTGTGTGCATTTTCTTTTCTATGCTGTGTAAGAAAGAACTGCAGATGCTGGTTTAAATCGAAGATAGACACAAAATGCTGGAGCAACTCAACGGGTCAGGCAGCATCTCTGGAGAGAAGGAATGGGCGACGTTTCGGGTCGAGACCCTTCTTCAAACTTTTCTATGCTGTTCTAAGTCCTGGCCAAAAACACAATCAAAATAGAAGGCTGGCAGATTGAGCAGAGCATCACCAGGATTCCTGCAAATATTAACGTCAATGCTTCTATTAAATGTTAATTATCTACATCCATTTATTCTTGTCAACTAAAGCATACCATTGGTGTGGCTTTGCCATATTCCTGTGTCAACTTTCCTCCATGATAACATCTCAGGTTAATGCAGTCCCAGTTATAGTGATGGAGCATGGAAACAGGCCCTTCAGCCCAACATGTCCATGGCAGCCAAAGTGCCACAACTAAGCTAATCCCATTTGCCTGCATTTGGCCCGTATCCCTCTAAACCTTTCCTATCCATGTAACTGACCAAGTGTCTTTTAAATGCTGTTATAGTTCCTGCCTCAACTATCTCCTCTGGTAGATAGACACAAAATGCTGGAGTATCTCAGCGGGACAAGCAGCATCTCTGAAGAGAAGGAATGGGTGACGTTTTGGGTTGAGATGTTCCTGCAGACTGTCTGAAGAAGGGTTCAACGCACCGTGAGGATAGACAACAGACAATAGGTGCAGGAGGAGGCCACTCTTCTGGCAGCTTCTTCCATATTCTCACCACACTCTATCTGAAAATGTTGCCCCTCAGGTTCCGATTAAATCTTTCCTCTCGCGCCTTAAATTTAGACAATAGACAATAGATAATAGGTGCAGGAGTAGGCCATTCGGCCCTTGGAGCCAGCACCACCATTCAATGTGATCATGGCTAATCATCCCCAATCAGCTCCTGCCTTCTCTGACAAAGAGCAATCCAACCAAGACCTCAACGGTGGAACAGGCGGAGGACGATGGCTGACCTTAGTGGAGCATCACAACGGCTGGGAAGGCGGATGAAGGCTGCAGCAGAAAAGGGTCTCCAGTCGTCTTGGACTCCATGCCACTGGATCCTGACCCAGATCTGTCAAGGACCGTGGGGTGGCTGTTTGTGCACCAGTCTCCCCACGTTAAACAAAGTCACGCACAGGCATCCTCCATATAGGGAATAGCACCCTGGAGACACCCATGGTCAGCCATGACCGAAGGGGGCGTAAGACTGCCCATTCATGAACTGGACATTGAATGTTCAATTCTCAGTGAAAGCACAACTTAGATGCATATTATTTTCTATGTGATCAAACACAAAATGCTGGTGTAATTCAGCGTGCCGGGGCGAATGGCTAGATGATGTTTGGATTGGGACACTTCTTCAGGTTGAGGTAGAGGCTTATTATTATCAGGTGGATCGAGGTACAGTGAGAAGCTTTGTTTTGCATGCAATCCAATCAGATCAAATATACCAAACATAGATGCAATAGGTAGAGCAAAGGGGAAGATACAAAGTGCAGAATATAGTTCTCAGCATTGTAGCGCATCAGTTCCAGAGACAAAGTCCCATGTCCATGGTGAATCAGATTATTTGGTTGGCTTGATGATATTGTCCGGGAGCATGGGAATTTGAAAAGCATTCTCCACCAAAGAAAGTCAATTCAAGTACTTTTTACGCGTGTGAAATGCTGTAAAAAATGATATTGTTAATGGCCTTCACACATGCACTTCCTCACTCACCAACGAGGGTGAACCTTCCCAGCAACTGATGGACCCTTGGTCAATATCATCACACACCCATCAAAGGGAGGAAGGGCTCTAAATGCAATCTTGCTTGTGCCGCAAGTACCACAAGATGAGGTTGTCACATTACTATGAAAGATAGAGAGTATTGCACTGTGGACAAGATGAGCAGCAATGATACCAGCATTGTAGAATGCTGCAGGGGAGCAAAGGATAAACAGTTTGCGTTTCCTTCAATTCAAAAGGTGCCAGATCGCCCTATGAATAACCGGCGACCTCGACAGTAAAGAATGGTTTTGGGACATTGATGAGAATAATCTCTGTGGTGGTGGAGTGGCGACGCTGGCAAAGCCACTCCCTCACAGAGACTCGTGTTCCATCCCGACCTTGGGTGCTGTCTGTGTGGAGTTTGTGCAGGTTTGTAGGTAAAATTGTAAATTATCCCTAGTGTGTTGGATGGGGCTACTGGGCGGGTGACAATAGACAGTAGACAATAGGTGCAGAAGTAGGCCATTCGGCCCTTCGAGCCAGCACCGCCATTCAATGTGATCACGGCTGATCCCAATCAGTACCCCGTTCCTGCTTTTCCCCCATATACTTTGATTCCGTTAGCCCTAAGCTAAATCTAACTCTTTCTTGAAAACATCAAGTGAATTGCCCTCCACTGCCTTCTGCGGCAGAGAATTCCACAGATTCACAACTCTCTGGGTGAAAAGTCTTTCCCCATCTCAGTTCTAAATGGCCCACCCCGTTCCTGCCTTCTCCCCATATCCCCTGACTCTGCTATTTTTAAGAGCCCTATCTAGCTCTCTCTTGAAAGCATCCAGAGAACCGGCCTCCACCGCCCTCTGAGGCAGAGAATTCCACAGACTCACCACTCTCTGTGAGAAATGTGGGTGATTGCTGGTCGGCACAGACTCAGCGGGCCGAAGGGCCTATTTCCACTCCGTATCTCTAAAGTGGAGCCAATTCAAGGAAAGGTTGGGGGGGCAATGGGGGGGGGGGGGAATTGAAAAATTCTGCCGATTGCCCTGACGACCATTCACCTCTCAGCTGACTTCCAAACCCGACTATCCAGGGAGCAGCGTCATGGCTGTCAGTGTAACTTCACTGTTTGCAATTGAGCCGTGTTTGTACAAAATGGTAGATCCTTGTTTCTTCAGTGTGAAAATACTCCTTTATCACCAAAGCAACTCAGCTGGACATTTTTGCAAAGCCACAGCGAGAACATTGCAAACAATTCATTATCTCACACTATCAAGATACTCAGGGATTGCCGTCTCTCTGGCTGAGACCTCAGAACCCATCTTCTCTCAGAGCAATATAGATTAGTTCACACAGCAAGTGTATTTTTCTTTTAATTACAGATTTTGTTGGTAAACGGGATACGTGCCCAGAATTTATAAACCCACCAGAACAGAAGGAAGCAAGTGACAGAGGCTTGGCTCCCTGCTTCAAGGAGAACCAGTCACTACTGATCAGTACAAAATCAAAATCAAATGGCACCTCGTTCACAGATTGGCACCTCGTTCACTCCTTTCGCTCTCTGATCAGTGCAACAAAATTTTTGTTTTGCAGGCGGCCAATACAAAACCTACTGGTTAGCAGCATAACAAAATCAAGTCATCGATCCCACTGTCTAACGGAACATGCCAAATTCAATGTAGCGCCATTGATCGCACCTGCAACAGCATCAAACCTAATGGAAGGAAGCCTCATCCAAATTTGAAATCCAATGATGGCAATTATTTAGTAGTTGATCCCGTGGGCCAGAGCAAAAACAGTTTGCTACTTTGGGCCCATCAACCTTTGATACATCCGGCAAAATGCCCACAGGAAAGGTAATAGGAAGCAGCATCAACTACTTTGGAGTAGAATCGCACTTGAGGTAATCAAGTTGAGTATAGGAGCAAAGAGGTCCTTCTGCAGTTGTACAGGGCCCCAGTGAGACCACACCTGGAGTATTGTGTGCAGTATTGGTCTCCAAATTTGTGGGAGAACATTCTTGCTATTGAGGGAGTGCAGCGTAGGTTCACCAGGTTAATTCCTGTGATGGTGGGACTGTCATATGTTGACAGAATGAAGCGGCTGGGCTTGTACACTCTGGAATTTAGAAGGATGAGAGGGGATGTTATTGAAACATATCAGATTATCAAGAGTTTGGACACGCTAGAGGCAGGAAACATGTTCCCGATGTTGTGGGAGTCCAGACCAGGGGCCACAGTTTAAGAATAAGGAGTAAGTCATTTAGAACAGAGAAGAGGAAAATCTTTTTCACTCAGGGAGTTTTGAATCTGTGGAATTCTCTGCTTCACAGGGCAGTGGAGGCCGATTCTCTGGATGCTTTCAAGAGAGAGTTAGATAGAGCCCTTAAAGATAGTGGAGTCAAGGGATATGGGGAGAAGGTAGGCTTGGGGTACTGATTGGGGATGACGACGTTGAATGCCGGTGCTGACTCGAGGGGCTGAATGGCCTACTCCTGCACCAATTGTCTTATGTCTATTCTGCATGCTGTATAGTGTTTGTTCTTCTGACAAGTTAATATTTGGTTCATCCCCACATACAGTGTCGGAAGGAGGTAGACACAAAATGTTGGAGTAACTCAGCGGGACAGGAGGCATCTCTGGAGAGAAGGAATGGGTGACGTTTCGGGTCGAGACCCTTCTTCAGAGATGGAGTAAGTCGAGAGCAGACTGACCGGCTGCATCACGGCCTGGTCCGGCAACGTCCTCATTTCACTACTCCAAGAAGGTACAGGAGTCTGAAAACAGTGACGAGCAGGCTCAAGAACAACAGCCATCAGTCTGTTAAATACTGCACAACACTAACCTCAGCAACTGTGATCTTCTGTGGAACTGTGTCCTTGGTTGCACTACAGACTTTGGTTTTGCAATTAGCCGACAAACCTGTACTTCTGTAGAGTATGGGAGGGAACCAGAGCACCCGGAGAATGGTTCTTCATGTATAGTATTGTGATTAATATATATATATGAAAAATGTTTTTGCCACACCTTAGCGATCCAAGTTAGTCCTTATCCATGCAGTAAGACAGGTGTGTGTGTGTATACATATATCACATATATAGATATATATACACATATATGTGTGTGTGAGTGTGTGTGTGTGTATATATGTGTGATTATATGAGTGTGCATATATACACATACATATATATATTTATATACACATGTGTGCATGCGTGTGTGTGTGGGTGTGTAGGTGTGATTATATGAGTGTATATGTGTGTGTATATGTGTGATTATATGAGTGTGTATATATACACATACATATATATATTTATATATATATACACATGTGTGCGTGTGTGTGTGGGTGTGTAGGTGTGATTATATGAGTGTATATGTGTGTGTATATGTGTGATTGTACACATGTGTGCGTGTGTGTGTGGGTGTGTAGGTGTGCTTATATGAGTGTATATGTGTGATTGTACACGTGTGCGTGCATGTGTGTGACTGTGATTATATGAGTGTATGTGTGTGTGTATATGTGTGATTGTACACATGTGTGTGTGCATGTGTGCATATATTGGTTTGGTTGTCGGTACATATGATAATTAAATTCTCTTGACTTGAGTAAAAATCTTGCATCCATGTAGGGCTTTGCCAACAAAAAGTATTCTTCAAGTGCGGTCGTTGTTATTGTAACCTCAGTTATACTGTATACGATGAGATAAATGACCGCCAACTATATTTTACAAGTGATAATTGAGAAAGGAATGTTGGCCTTCTCACAGGGAACGATGCCTGCTCTTCTACGAATTAGTGCCATTCATCTTAGCAGCAGACTAGGCTCTGGGAGTAGAGCGCTCCCCCTGTTTCAGTCACACATTCAGGATCTCTTTCTTTTCCATTTAACTTTCCAAATTTGTGCATTACTGTTTTTACACAGAATCGTTCTTGCAGCTAACCAACCTTTGAGACTCTGAAAAGCTAAGAATATGGGTAGTGGTTGGCCAATATCTCTCTAAGCCTTTTAATCCATCTGCCGGTCCTGATGGCTATAAAGGCTGTTATTGTTCATGCCTCACCTCCCTATTCTGATTTAACATGACTTGCCAAGTTCCCATCAAGATCGGGCACAAAGGTTGTAAATCTGTGTCATTCATTGCCACAGATGGCTGTTAAGGCAAGCCATTGGGTTGTTTTTAAGGAGTGAACTGACAGATTCTTGATTAGTAGAGGTGTCAGGGGTTATGGGGAGAAGGTAGGAGAATGGCGATGAGAAGGAACGATAGATCAGCCATGATTGAATGGCGGAGTACATTTGATGGGCCAAATGGCCTAATTAGATTAATTTAGAGATACAGGGCCTTCAGCCCACCGAGTCAGCGCTGACCAGCGATCCTCGCACACTAACGATACCCAACACTTCAGGGACAATTTATAGCTTTACCAAGCCAATTAGCCTACAAACCTGTACTTCTTTGGAGTGTGGGAGGAAACCAGAGCACCCGGAGAAAACCCACGCGGTACCGTACAAACTCCTTACAGACAAGCCCCTGTAGTCAGGATCGAACCCGGGTCTCTGGCGTTGTAAGGCAGCAACTCTACCGCTGCGCCACCATGCTGCTCTATTGGCCTATCGCCAATTCAACCCCCAGAAAAAAACGATTCTCTTTACCCCAAAATGGTGCCAGCGATTCATAAGAATTATAATAATTCATCAGCAGACACCACCAAGCATGCTGAACAGCCAATCAGTTGGAAACATTCTAGCAGATCATAAAATAGAATGTTTATCTTTATACAAAAGTACACAATACACTAGGCTGAGGAAAAGACTGAAATATAAAATTTAAAAACATCTTTAAACATTAATAGGGTTCAGTGGAAGTTTTCTCACGGATGAAGTGACAGACATACCACACACATAATTAGCTTTTCAGAGTCACAGAGATTGTTCAGTAACAGGTACAATTCTGCTTAAAAACTCAGAAACATACCCTGTTCAACAAGGGTCAACATTTTCACAGTGTTTTGCTTTGAACAGGTGGGTGGATGAATTGCCAAAGTTCTCACCGATTTACTGATTCCATGTTGAATGCTTTAGTAAAGACAGTAAATTGAAAGCCAAGCGTCGCGACACAAACTCCTAGATTTCCGCGTTTAACTCCAATGACCTCTGGAATTGGCATCAATTTCACTTATTGCTGAATGTTTTGCAGCTGCATACCCCATCAAATGGGTACAAACTTGTGCAAAAACACAGTGAACGCTGGAAATATGCAGTAGGTCTAGGTCTGGTTTTGGTTTATCAATGACACATGTATCACATAATGTTGGATGCTCTCATAGAGTCATGGAGTCTTACAGCGTGGAAAGGTTTGGGAGACGGCAACCTTCACGTGGTCCGCCCTGTTTCGACTAATGCAATCAACTCGACGTGCACAAACAGAAGATCAAGTTGTCCTACAACTTTAGGCTGTGCACGCCACACAAAAGAAGACAGGGTGGAAACAGGCCCTTCTGCCCAACTTGCCCACAAAAGCCAACATGTTCCATCTACACTAGTCCCACCTGCCTGTGTTTGGCCCATATCCCTCCAAACCTGTCCTATCCATGTACCTGTCCAACTGTTTCTAAAACGAACTATCCATTCAGACAATACTCCAACTAAAATTATATAAATGCAATCATCAAACTCAAGTCCAATCAGTAAAGGAAAGGGTAAGACACAGAGTGCAAATATAGTCCCCAGCATTGTGGCACATCAGTGCTATGGACAAAGTGCAATCTCTACCATGGGGTAGAGGTGTATTGGCCAGTACCTGAGCTTATGGAAGGGCCGTTCTGTAGTATCTGGGTGAGAGGTATAGAATTAACGATTCAGGTTGATAACCTTTTACCAAAATATAACCCCTTCTCTCTCCGCAGGTGCTGCCTGACCTGCTGAGTATTTCCAGCATCAAGCTGGAAAGGGGACAAAAATAAACTTAGTCGGATGTTATCCGGTGTGGATGATATAAGGAGAGGCCGGACAAGTGGGCTCTTTGTTTCCCTAGAGCTTAAAGGCCGAGGGGCTGAGCTAATAGAGGTATATAAAATCATAAGGAGCGCAGATAAGGTGTGTGGCCAGTGCCCTTTCTCCCCAGAGTAGGGGAGTCTAAAACTAGTGGGAGGAGGTTTGAGGTGAGGAGGGAAATATTTAAAATGGGACCAAAGAGGCAACGTTATTAAACAGGGGTGGCGTGTACATGGAATAAGCTACAAGAGGAAATGGCAGAGGCAGGTACCACTACATCTTTTAATAGACACTTATACACGTACATGGAAAGGAAAGATTTGGAGATATGGGTCAGGTGCAGGGAAGTAGGACGCGCTTGGTTTAGCAACTTGGCCAGCATGGACAGGTTGGGCCAAGTCAAGTCAAGTCCATTTCATTTCTATAGCACATTTAAAAACAACTCTCGTTGACCAAAGCGCTTTACATCAGTGCAGGTACTAACATGCTACATACAGTGGTACATAGATCTAACAATACATACATAAATACATACACACAGCTCTCCCTCAGATGACCTCAAGAAACGCTTGTGAGTAGAAATAGGTTTTAAGTCTAGACTTAAACGAGTCGATGGAGGGGGCAGTTCTGATGAGAAGAGGATACTGTTCCATAGTCTAGGTGCTGCAACCGCAAAGGCGCGGTCGTCCCTGAGCTTATACCTGGACCGCGGGATGGTCAGTAACCCCAAGTCGGCCGACCTGAGGGACCTGGAGGTAGAATGAAGGGTTAGCAGATGTTTGATGTAGGTGGGGGCAAGCCTGTAAGGGCTTTGCATACATAAAGGAGAAGCTTGAAATTGATTCTGAACCGCACTGGGAGCCAGTGGAGAGAGGCCTTTTCAAGGGACCTGCCCACGTTGTGTAGCTCCACGCTCCATGTCAGATGCCCATTACTTTTCTTCCGTTTCAGATGTAAATGGGCAATCTATTATGAACACCAAGGACTATACTCTCTACCGTGCTCTGGGCATTAAGGTGAGGGAACAGAACAAAATTCCTGCACATTCCACGCTGAAAATCAGAGGGTATTTAATCCCGTCTGTTTGATCATTGGTAGAGAACGGAATTTGCATTTGAGCATTTTAATTGGGAATTGGGGAAACGAGGCTGAAATTACGAGACACGGGAGCCTTTTTGAAGATGTGTTCAGCCAGAGTTTTGAATCTCCTTGTCAGCATTTTAGACTGCCATCAATTCAAAAGCAATTAACGTCAAGTTTGCTGGCAGTACGAAATGGGTTTGCTCCAAACTAGTAACTTCCTTTACATGGAGGATCATTAGTACATATCCACAAGGAGGTCAAGAATCAATAGGAAGGAAACAGAGCATGTTTAAACTGTATCAAGATATTACTGAAGGGAGAGGCAATAACACATCGACTTAAGACGTTAATTGTTCGAGGTAATGTGAACACTAACATTTCTATTCCACGAGATTGCTTCTGATTTGAGCCAGTTTAGATGTGATAGAAGAGGTGCCAGCAACTGAATGTCAAACTTTAGTACAACCAATGTGTTAGTACAACTCATGACAATGAGCTCCCAGCTTCACTGTCATGAGTTCAAGTCCCACTCCATAGCCTTGAGCAGAAACGTCTAGACTGATCTTCCATTGTGGTAGTGCACCATCAGTGGAATCGAGGTCCGTAACCAAGGCTCCGTGCTGCCTCTCGGGGTTCTTTAGTTTAGGTTACTATTGTTCATGAGTTCATGAGTTCATGAGTTCTAGGAGCAGGATTAGGCCATTCGGCCCATCAAGTCTACTCCGCCATTCAAACATGGCTGACCTATCTCTCCCTCTCAACCCCATTCTCCTGCCTTCTCCCCATAACCCCTGACACCCGCACTAATCAAGAATCTAAGTATCAATGCCTTAAAATTATCCATTGACTTGGCCTTCACTGCCTCCTGTGGCAATGAGTTCCACAGATTTGCCACCCTCTGACTGAAGAAATTTCTCCATATCTCCTTCCTAAAGGAATGTCCTTTAATTCTGAGGCCGTGACCTTTGGTCCTAGACTCTCCTATAACCATATAACCATATAACCATATAACAATTACAGCACGGAAACAGGCCTTCTCGGCCCTTCCAGTCCGTGCTGACCATTTATTTTCCCCTAGTCCCATCTACCTGCACTCAGACCATACCCCTCCATTCCCTTCCCGTCCATATACCTATCCACTTTACTTTTAAATGTTAAAATCAATCCTGCCTCCACCACTTCTGCTGGAAGCTCATTCCACACAGCCACCACTCTCTGAGTAAAGAAGTTCCCCCTCATGTTACCCCTAAACTTCTGTCCCTTAATTCTCATGTCATGCCCTCTTGTTTGAATCTTCCCTACCCTCAATGGGAAAAGCTTATCCACGTCACCTCTGTCTATCCCTTTCATCATTTTAAAGACCTCAATCAAGTCCCCCCTTAACCTTCTGCGCTCCAAAGAATAAAGATCTAATAGTGGAAACATCTACTAGTGGAAACATCCTCTCCACACCCACTCCATCCATTGTCACGTGTACCTAGGTACAGTGAAAAGCTTTTTTTGTTGCGTGCTATCCAGTCATTGATCTGCTACTTACATGGGACCATCATGAAGGAAACTAAGTTGTTACCCAATTTCTGACTAATATTAACTCTCATCCATTACTAAAAGTGAAGGCCAGATTATTTTTGTTACCATACTCTGACAAATGTGCCGCTGTTTGTTTCATTCCAACAGCATCTTTTCTTTCCATAAAGTTTTGAAACTTCTTGTCAGCATTTTAGACTGACTAGAGGCTAAATGTTTTCCACTAAATGTTTTAGAAAGTACTGTCATATGTAGAAAGAATGGAGCGACTGGGTTTGTATACACTGGAATTTAGAAGGATGAGAGGTTCTCTTATTGAAACATACAAGATTATTAAGGGATTGGACACGCTAGAGGCAGGAAACATGTCCCCGATGTTGGGGGTGTCCAGAACCAGGGGCCACAGTTTAAGAATAAGGGGTCGGCCATTTAGAATGGAGATGTGGGACAACGTTTTCACCCAGAGAGTTGTGAATCTGTGGAATTCTCTGCCTCAGAAGGCAGTGGAGGCCAATTCTCTGGATGCTTTCAAGAGAGTGTTAGAGAGAGCTCTTAAAGATAGTGGAGTCAAGGCATATGGAGAGAAGGCAGGAACGGTGTACTGTGGATGATCAGTCATGATCACAGTGAATGGCGGCGCTGGCTTGAAGGGCCGAATGGCCTACTCCAGCACCTGTTGTCTATTGCCTATTAACATCTAAAAGTGTGGTGATCTAAACAATCACCGGGTGGTATAGTAGAGCTGCTGGCTCACTGCGCCAGAGACCCGTGTTCCATCCTGACCTTGGTTGCTGTCCGTGTGGAGTTTGCATGATTTCCCTGTCACCTTATGGGTTTCTTCTAGAAAACAGTTAACATACAACTAATGTGAACGGCTGATGGATGGTTGGTGTGGACTCGGTGGGACAAAGCACCTGTTTCCATGCTGCATCTCTAAATGAAACAAACCAAGTCATCTGCACAATGATGAACACAGAGAAAAACACTAGAATGTGTCATCTCTAAAAATCTGTGCCCTGACGTGAGTTCCAGTGGGAAACAGGGTGACTGGATGGAGAAAGATGAGGTGTGAAGACTGATTTTGGAGTCCATTTACCCACTAGTAAATATACCCGGAAACAAAGCAATCATGCTCTTCCAAAGGGTTACACAAAAGGCTGGAGAAACTCAGTGGGTGCAGCAGCATCTAAGGAGCGAAGGAGATAGGCGACGTTTCGGGCCGAGACCCTTCTTCCCGAAACATCGCCTATCTCCTTCCTCCTTAGGTGCTGCTGCACCCGCTGAGTTTCTCCAGCCTTTTGTGTACCCTCAATTCTCCAGCATCTGCAGTTCCTTCTTTAACACATGTTCTTCCAAAATTCAGTCACTCGATATAATGAGGAGGCCCATGGAGACTGGCCACCTCTGGCCTCTGCTCTCAACACATGGACATACGTCAAGCACTCCATCTCTCAGCTATTGGTTATTCACTCACTTTGAATGGTCTGTCAGTTTAAGGACAAGGTCATCAGGCTTTTTTGTTGCAGACACAGGGGCTGATGTCCAGCCACGTGTGGCTCAGACTGACCAGCCCACCATGGACAGGCACGGGGGCAGTGAGTGTGCTGGTGAGCCCCTCACATACTGGAAATTGGTGGTGAAGTTAACAAAGTGGGTGCAGGAGGCAGCACCGACGCATTTGTCAAAGTAACGGAGATAGAGTTCGGGGGTAGGGCTACCACCTGGAACAGGGATTGTTCAATGTACCCTACAATGGGGCAGGTGTAGCTGGGGCCCGTAGATACGCCTTGGACGGAGGAAGTGGGAGGAGTCGAGGGAGAAGTTGTTAGGGGACCTGCTAAGTTACTTCAGCACTTTGTATCCTTCTGTGAATTACCAGTTATTTTGGTCCAACAATAAAGTTAAGCTCCAGTACAACAGGGGGAGATGCAGCGTACAGAACATAGTTCTCAGCATTGTAGCGCATCAGTTCCATAAACAAAGTCCATTGACGGTAATGGCGTAGAGGTGAATCGGACAGTACCCGGGCTTATGGAAGCATCGTTCAGAAGCGTGATAACAGAGGGGAAGAAGCTGTTCCTGAGTCTGGTGGTGCGCGCTTTCAAGCTTCCGTACCTTCTGCCAACTGGTGTGTGCGGTCGTTGGCTGCATCACAACCAGAGAACAAGGGAGCGATAGAGAGCAAGCCAGCACTCAGTGAGCGGTGAGTTCACAGTCAGATGATCCTGGTCTAAATCAATGCTTTCAAATGTTATTCAGACCCAAATAACTGTGTTGCAACAGTTCCCATGGAGCCGCAGCGGAGACCTTTGTGTTGACACCACTGATTTTATGGATGGCAAGTAAGCAAAGCTCCAATTACAGGTGACCAGGTTCTTGCCATACACTGGTACGTATAACGCACGGCTTTGTGACTTGCTGTTTGTTAAGGGGATCATTTGGCCCTGGGATGAGTGAATCCAGACTGCAAAGTTACAAATGAAAAAAAAAATTCTGTGAAGTCAACAATAGGATATCCAGTGGTGCCAAACAGAAGTGGCGCAGCGATAGGTTTGCAACCATTTTCCCTGCATCTAGCCTGTCCAATGCTTTCAGTATTTTATATTTTATACATCACCTTATATATAAGGTGGGAGGGGAAAGATTCAATAGGATCTTTTCACACGGAGGGTGATGGGAATGTGGAACGAGCTGCCAGAGGAGGTCGTTGAGGCAGGTGTATCACAGCATTGAAAATACACTTGGACAGGTAGATGGGTAGGAAAGGTTGAGAGGGATATGTGCTGAACAGGGACAATGGGACTGGCTTCAAGGGGGCATGTTGAACATGTCCCATGTACCATGTACAATGGGGCACAACCAAAGCTGTTGACTGCAAGACAAGCATGTTCCCGACTGAGTCACTGCCTACATCAGGTTGCCCTGGTGACATGAGAATTCTCTGGCTCTGTGCCAGCGGTGAACACACTGCGGAGCTAAGAATATTACTCAAGCCGTCGTCGGTAGACTTTTGTAGGCGTTTCATTTAACAAGGATGGAGGAAGCGGGAGCTTGGTTATTGAAAGTAGCCACCAGTGAATGTTGCAATGAGATGCAGAACGGTATCGAGCTATCTAGCTGCAGACAAAGCCTCATGCACATCAACACATGCTGCTATCATACGCCCCAACCTGCAGATGCATCTACTAGTCTCCAGCATTAGTGGGCCCTGCGACGGAGAGCCTGGAATCTGTGTCTCCGGCTGGCTGCATCTCACCACTGTATACCACGCTGCCTCGGCAAGGCCAGCAGCGTATTCAAGGACCAGTCGCACCCTGGCCACTCCCTCTTCCCCCCCCTCTCCCATCAGACAAAAGGTATAGAAGTGTGAAAACACACACCTCCAGATTCAGGGACAGTTTCTTCCCAGCTGTTATCAGGCAACTGAACCATCCTACCACAACCAGAGAGTGGTCCTGACCTCCCATCTACCTCATTGGTGACCCTCGGACTATCTTTGATCGGACTTTGCTGACATTACCTTGTGCTAAACACTATTCCCTTATCATGTATCTGTAAACTGTGAATGGTTTGTTTGTAATCATGTATTGTCTTTCTGCTGACTGGTTAGGGTGCAACAAAAGTGTTTCACTGTACCTCGGTACACGTGACAATAAAATACACTGTATTCAATGAATATGAGCAATGACGGAGCTTGTCCTGACACAACTCATCACCAATATTTATTTAATAATGCAGTATTCTGTCCTGGCATCAAGTAGGCATTTAGTTCCAAGGTTTCAGAAGTCTAAGGAGTTGAAGGCTGAAGCTCAGAGGAGAAATCTGTGGGAGGGGTGCAAGGGTGTGTGTGTGTGTGTGTGTGATTGTTTATAAAGCAAAATGAGTTTGCCACTTTTCTAAATACTTTTGTGTGATTACTTCAGCAAGGCAGAATATTAAGTGGGGCAAGACATGGATGTCACCCTATGCGTGAAAAAGTTACCCCTCAGGTTCGTATTAAATCTTTCCTCCCTTAACCTTAAACCTATGTCACATTTGTGGCAAAACCCAGAGGGCAGAGTGTCACAGCAGATATCTTGCTGATGAAACTCAACTTCCAGCAAAGTCTACAATGGAAACCAATTTCATGGCATTTTCACCAGGATTAGTTAATTGGAAAGCAGACGTCACGATCATACGCTCCAACACACAGTGCCGTCAACTGAGAGTACTGCATCTGTCGACAAAATTAATATTCCCAAAGCAAGACAAAACTGCTACGTCACATGCGACACATCTGCACCAGTGAGTGGGATTTAATCTACAATTGCACAGCTTTAGAACATATTCTGTTTGAATCTTTCCTTGAAAAACTGAACGTTAATCCAAAAACAAGGTTAAAAAAACATGGTCATTTGTAATTCCAATGCAGGTTTAACAATGGGCATGTAACGAGTGTCTGAAAATTGCTCAGTGTAAACGTGTCAGCGTGCAATGGAAAGGCAGAATCCCTTTCCAAATCTTTAGAATTCTCTATCCCAGTAAGGTTGTGAGCCAGACAGCATGGAAAGAGGCCCTTCGGCCCAGAAGTGGGATCCTAACCAGAGACATCATCTGTCCATTCTCTCCACAGATGCTGCCTGACCCGCTGAGTTCCTCCAACAGATACCCTCTATTCCAGGCAGCATTCTGATGAACCATATCTTCTGCAGCCTCTACAAGGCCTCCACACCCTTCCTGTAACTATCTGACTTGTATTGGTGGGAGACCTCAACTGGGTCTGCAAATCTTGCTCCCCTATGTCCCCTTGTTTACATTTGGCGTGGTTCATAAGAGGGAGGAAAAATAACCATGAAAAGGAGGAAAGGACTTGGAACCACAATGTAAATGCTGAAACAGTACTGGCACCTTCACTTAGACTTACTTCTTTGTGTAATCTTATAATCACTACAACTGAAGTAAATATTCTTCCTTGACAATGTCAGGCTGTCTTGGTGCATTTATCAAAAAACAAGATCCCTGCCTCAACCCGATTCAAAATGATGCCGTCTGGAATTACAGATGGAAATGAAAGTCCAGTGAAGATTCTTAAACCGTGGCAAGTGGTCTTGCTGGGTGGGTTGCACCAACCAGCTCGAGTAAAATAAGCAAACAGTAGGTTGAGACCACCAGTGGGAGCAGCACGCAATGTACCGGATGACTTGGAATATCTGCAATATCTGCACTGCAGCAGCTCAGACAGAAATCCTGCCACCTCAGCAATCTCTTAACGCCCTTCCCAGTGAAGAGATGCATTCTGAACCAGAATAAATAGAATATGGCACATTATCCCCCATTCAGATTTATCTCTCAGGTCAAACCTTCATGAATCGTGTCCACAATAAATAAGCCACCGCAGCTAGTCTTCACAGGATGGTGCAGCAGATCAAATAACCGAGCTGTTGCCTTGCAGGGCCAGAGATACAGGTTTGATATTGACCTTCAATCCTGTCAGTGTGGAGTTTGCATGTTCTCCCTGGGACCTTGTGGGTTTTCTCTAGATGCCCTGGTTAGCTCCCACATCCCAAAGATGTGCAGATCGCTAGGTTGATCAGCCACTGTAGGTTGTATTGATTGTGCAGGTGGGTGGTAGAATCAGGGTAGGGGCAGAGGGATTTATGGGATAATGGTGTGGATATTGGTACATTATTGTCACGTGTATTGAGACACTGTCAAAGCAGACCATTTACGAGCTGTACAAGTACAACAGGGACTTCCCTGTGTCACTTCCCCAAAGTAACTGTACAGATTTGCTATAGACCATAGAGTCTTACAATGTGGAAACAGGCCCTTCAGCCCAACTTGCCCACACCGGCCAACATGTCCCAGCTACACTCCTCCCACCTGCCCGCCTTTGGCCCATATACCTCCAAACCTGTCCTATCCATGTACCATGAAATGTATTTTCCCACAATTAGTAGTCTGGCCATAAGTGAAACAACAAATGGTGGTATATTTACTAACTCATATGTTTAGAAGGTTGACATCATTTGTTTTGTAGATAACATCTGTTATTACAACTAATCTAACCAGAGGTTCTCGTCTCCCAGCCCCATCCCCACCAGCCGGGCCTCACTGCTACCGTCAGGCAGGAGATACAGAACCGCAAGTCCCACACAAGTAGGTTTAGGATCAACTACCTCCCTCTATCTAAAGACACAAAGTGCTGGACCAAGTCAACAGCTCAGGTAGCATCTCCGGGTGACCATGGATAGGTGAAGGTTCTCCTGAGGTGCTGCCTAACCCGTTAAGTTACTAGCGTTTTTTTGTAAACTAGCATCTGGTTTCTTGTGTCTACTTTCCTGATATCATCAGGTTCTTGAAGCACCCCACACAACCCCAACTCTCTCAACTGCAGGACACTATATATTATGCACTAATGTCTCGTTATTTTGTGCACTTATTTTCTTTATTGTTTCTAGAATTTGTGTAATTTATGTATCATTTATTTTTGTGTGCTTGTCTCCGTCTATGTGCCTGGGATACTGCTCAAGGAAGAATTTCATTATGCCTGTACCTCACTGTACGTCTCTCAAGGATTGCAACCTTGTCGTGGTCGGGGAGCTTGTGTGTCTCAGTAACCCTTAGAGCTACGCCAGCGGGAGATTCGTCTCCTGTTAGGGTCTCCCATGCTGGACAGGTCGAAGGGTAGAGGCGAGACCAAGAGCGATCCACTGGTCCTCCAGTTTGAGCACGGAGTTTGAGTTTGAGCACGGAGCTAACAACCCTGTCTCATAAAACAAATATGTTACGGAAACAGCAACTGAAGGAATCAATGCTACTGAGTGAAGGACCTTCGTTGCTGCCCTACATGCCAGGAGCCAATAATAGGCAGTAAGTAAGTAGTCACTGTACGTGACATTGAAAATAAGCACAACACAACTATTCCAAGGCCTCAGCATTTATACGGAGTTTTAGTTTTTTAGGCCTCGCATAGAAACCCTTTAGCTCACCAAGTCTGCGCCAACCAGCGCTCACCCCTGCACTAGTTCTCTCCTACACACGAGGGACAATTTGCAGAAGACGTACCGGTTTGTAGACTAGACAAAAATACTGGAGAAACTCAGTAGTGAGACAGCATCTACGGAGGGAAGAAAATAGGCAACGTTTCAGGTCGAAACCCTTCTTCAGACTTGTTTGTAGGTGTGTAGACTAATAGGCTTGGTAAAATTATCTCCAGTGTGTGTAGGATAGTGTTACTGTATAGGGATCGCTGGACAGGCATGGACTTGATGGGCCAAACAGATCTGTTTCGGCACTGGATCTCTAAACTAAACTAAAAAACTAAAATTAGTTTTATGATCATCATTAGAATTTTTTTTTTTTTAACCTATTTAAATTCAACTATTAATTGCATTTAACACTCAAATTCGATGGTGGGATTTGAACTGGATGATTGGCTCAGACCTCTGGTACAGTAATTGAACCAGCGTGCCATGAGAAAGGTCGCACTGTGAGCAATGACACCATTGCTCGCTGTAATAAGAGGCATTCACATTTTTGGAGCAGGTGAGTGGGACGAGTTATTTTGATACTAAGTCAACATGCAGGTTCGTTTACAGCTGGAGTCAAAAGCAGGTCTAGCCATCAGTAAACCAGCAAAACATGATGTAATTGGATTATGATCGCCTGAACTTATTTGGTCCCCCATTTTACCCAATGTTTTGCTGGGGTGTACTGACAAAACGACAGACATTTCTGGAGACTCAACAGACTACAGATGCTGGAATCTTAAGCAAAAAAACTTAACACTGGAGGAACTCAGCGGGGCAGGCAGCTTCTGTGGAGGGAAGTTCGGGTCCGGACCCATCTTCAGCCTCGACCCGAAACATCACCCATTCCTTCTCTCCAGAGATGCTGCCTCACCCGCTGAGTTACTCCAGCCTTTGTGTCTATCGCCCATCTTCATGGGTGTGTGTAATCGATTGAGATATCAGGATGTGCATCAGATGTGCACTTGACATATCATCATATACCACGACGACAGGGAAAGTGGCCTAAGATTATTTTGGTGTTGATTATATCTCCCTCTCTAAATCCCAGAATATGTGTCAATGGCCATGTAAACCTGTGTCTATATGCCTCTCCCACTGATGTGCACGGAGCTCATACAAGTTTAAAAAACAGTGCACCAGGCCCAGAAATGTACTTTAGTTTTAATTTAGAGATACAGTGCAGAAGCATGCTCTTCGAGTCCATGCCAACCAGAGATCCCCACACACTAACGCTATCCAACACACTAGAGACAATTTACAATTATACCGAGCCAAATAGCCTAAAACCTGTATGTATTTGGAGTGTGGGAGGAAACCAAAACTCCCAGAGAAAACCCACGTAAGAAGGAACAAACTGTGTACAGGCAGCACCTGTAGTCAGGATCGAACCCGGGTCTCTGGCGCTGTGAGGCAGCAGTTCTACCCCTGTGCCACTGCTTGGATATAACATGGAGCAGTGAAACAAGAAACACCAGGCAGAAGATGCTAAATCTTGAAAGCTGTAATCAGACAAGTGAATGGTCCTCCCATGAACTAGAGTGCAGTCCCGATCTCCCAATCCACCTCATTGGATACCATGTTTTAAACATCTGCTCTTTCATTACAAGGTTACAACACTATATTCTGTGCTCTGGTATTTTTCTCAACACTATCCATTGTACTTGTATATGGTACTCATGTACAGTACGATGTGAATGAACAGCATGCGGGGCTATTCACTGTGATGTTGATAAACTAACACCGATATCAATAGACTCTACTATGTTCAAGACAGACAAAAAATGCTGAAGGAACACAGCGGGACAGGCAGCATCTCCGGTGAGAAGGAATGGGTGACGTTTCTTTTCTTGCAGAATTCCAATTGGATTGTCAATGATGTTGAGTCACCCCGGCTTAGCCTAGATATCTCCAACCTCATCAGACATTTGTTTATTGACTCCGAGGACGTGGGCAGCAAGAGTCATGTCAAGAGTAAAATGTGCTTCATTGTCATGTGCACTAACAACAGAACAATGACATTATTATTTGCGGCGCCATAACAGGCCAGTAACACAATACACAATACATAAGCCAAGCCAAGCATTTACCTCCTATTTCAAGTTGTTTCTGAATGAAGTGGATTGCCCGACCATTTCATAGAGCATTTACTAGTCAATTGCGCAGTCACGGGTTTGAAGCCAGATGGGAGCCAGACAGGGTAGGACAGCAGTTTTCCAAAGTGGAATGTCTTTAGACAATAGACAATAGACAATAGACAATAGGTGCAGGCCATTCAGCCCTTCGAGCCAGCGTGGCCATTCACTGTGATCATGGCTGATCATCCACAATCAGTACCCCGTTCCTGCCTTCTCCTCATATCCCCTGACTCCGCTATCTTTCAGAGCCCTATCTAGCTCTCTCTCGAAAGTAACCAGAGAACCGGCCTCCACTGCCCTCTGAGGCAGAGAATTCCACAGATTCACAACTCTCGGTGTGAAAAAGACTCCCCCAACATCGGGAACATGTTTCCTGCCTCTAGAGTGTCCAAACCCTAATAATCGTATATCTTTAGCCAGACGGTGGTGAATCTGTGGAATTCATTGCCAGGAGGCCAAGTTATTGGCTATTTTTGCAGCAGAAATTGACGGGTTCTTGATTAGTAAGGGTGCCAAAAGTAATGGGGAGAAGGCAGGCGAGTTGTGTTGGGAGGGGAAGGATAGAACAGCCGTCACTGCTTGGCGGAGCAGACTTGATGGGCCGAATGGCAAAACCACACCAGTGAACCAGCTGCACCTTTACACACTCTGACACTGTCACAGTCTTCATGCACACTTTCTATTTCAGAATATTTCAATTAATTGAACCTTAAATTGCCTGCTTGTTGCGGGAGGATTCAGTCTCATGGCTAAAGACCATTCATTAGTCCAGGTTTGTGTTTAATCCAATATTCCATTGTGCAAATCTCATTAAATTTCATTTGCAACACAGGGCATTTGCACTGAAACAGTTTACGACGTGCACAGCTTCTGCCCGTTCAGAGCAGAAAGATCCTATTGGCCGGAAATGGGGGCAGTCATTCACATAAATGCACCAACACAGGACCCATGCTGTTCAGTGGCAGCCCTGCCTCCCTCTGTATGAAGTGGCATCCGTGTTATTTAATGAGGCTCTATTTAAAGAGTCACAGTACAGCATCCAATGAATCACCTGATGACATAATCCTGAGTTGCTGCCTGGCATCACTGTCAGCTGCCCTGTGAAAGCGGATGCAGGTCGCTGGAATTTTCCAGTGTTTGTGTGCGATATGCAGCATGAAGGCACATCCGCCCCTAACCCGGAGGCTTTGTTACACCCATCTAGGCACAGATAATATCCGTGAATCAGCGAATTGTGAACGCAGCCCTGGCCATCACACAAACCAACCTCATTGGCTGAAGAAAGGTCTCGACCCGAAACGTCGCCCATTCCTTCTCTCCGGAGGCGCTGCCTGGCCCGCTTTTTGTGTCCGTCTCCCTTCCATTGACTCCGTTTATACCTCACGCTGCCTCGGCATGGCCAGCAACATAATCAAGGACCTTGGCCACTCCCTCTTCTCCCCTCTCCCATCAGGCTGAAGTATCTATTCCAGAGATGCTTCAGATAATTTAGAATTACAGAATTGTACCACACAGAAATGGACCTTTGGCCCAGCACAGCCAGTCTTGATGCCCAACCATCCCAATCCCATTTGCGCTCATTAGAACCAAATCCATTCATGTGTCCAAATACCTTTTAAACCTTGGAACTGCACCTGCCTCGAACATCTCCAGGTAACATCCACTCTTGGTGGAGGGCTTGGAGGACGAAGGTCAAGATGATAAAACTTCCAGGGATACTACGTTCAGGGCGGTACGGTGGCTCAGCAGCAGAGTCATAGAGTCATAGAGTGATGCAGCGTAGAAACTGGCTCTTCCGCCCAACTCGCCCACACCGGCCAACAATGTCCCAGCTACACTAGTCCCACCTGCCTGCGCTTGGTCCATATCCCTCCAAACCTGTCCTATCCATGTACCTGTCTAACTGTTTCTTAAATGTTGGGATAGTCCCAGCCTCAACTACCTCCTCTGGCAGCTTGCTCCATACACCCACCACCCTTTGTGTGAAAAAGTTACCCCTCACATTCCTATTAAATCTTTTCCCCTTCACCTTGAACTTATGTCCTCTGGTCCTCAATTCCCCTACTCTGGGCAAGGGATTATGTGCGTCTGCCGATCTATTCCTCTCATGATTTTGTACACCCCTATAAGATCACCCCTCATCCTCCTGTGCTCCAATGAATAGTGACCCAGCCTACTCAACCTCTCCCTATAGCTCACACCCTCTAGTCCTGGCAATATCCTCGTAAATCTTCTCTGAACCATTTCAAGCTTGATAATATCTTTCCTATAACATGGTGCCCAGAACTGAACACAATACTCTAAATGCGGTCTCACCAACGTCTTATACAACTGCAACATGACCTCCCAACTTCTGTACTCAATAGTTGTTGCCTTACAACGCCAGGGACCAGTGTTTCCATCCTGACTACACATACTGTCTGTACGTTCTCCCCGTGACTGCGTGGGATTTCTCCTAGATCTTTGGTTTCCTCCCACACTCTAAAGACGTACAGGTTTGTAGGTTAACTGGCTTGGTATGAATGTAAATTGTCCCTAGTGTGTGTAGGATAGCGTGAATGTCGGGGATCGCTGGTCGGCGTGGACTCAGTACCTACACTAGATACTCACACATCAGTCCTCAAGCCAGTTCTGCCTATCACAAACAATGTTCAAAAGCCTTCAAAACCCGATGTATTCAATAAAAATCCATGCATTCTTTGAATAAATACGATTCATTTTCCCAGGGACGGAACATGAAAGAATAAAGACTGACACAGGGCTTTTCATATCTGTTTTAGAAAATCCAAAAGCAATTTGTAGTTAGTGATGTACATCACTAGTTTAGAGATATACTATCATGTGTCCCTCTAAACTAGGTACAGGAAGAAACAGGCCCTTCGGCCCACCGAGTGTATGCCCACCCATTCACACGAGTGTCTATGTTATCACACTTTCTCATCCACTCCCTACGCACTAGTGATAATTTACAGCGGAGAATTAACCTACAAGCCTGAACAGCTTTGGGACAGAAAACCACACAGTCATAGAGAATATGCAAACTCCACACAGAAAGCACCCAAAATTAGTATCGAACCTGAGTATCTGACGCTGCAAGACAGTACCTTTAGACTCCAGACAATTTACAATTTGAAGAAGCCAATTCACCTACAAACTTGTATGTCTTTGGGGTGTGGGAGGAAAGTGGAGCACTCGGGGAAAACCCACGCAGGTCACGGGGAGAACGTAAAACTCCGCACAGACAGCACCCGTAGTCGGGATGGAACTGGGGTCTCTGTCACCGTGAGGCAGCAACTCTACCGCTGCGCCACCGTGCCGTGATCACAACGGTGAGTGGTCACTTTCACTCTGTATTGGAGGGTGAGGCGGATGTTCGGCAGCTGTATATACAACCTTTATAGTCAATATAGGTTTACCTTCCTTGGAAATGCCACATAATCCAGTGCCAGGAACCAAAGTGCCAGAGGAAGTAGTTGAAGCTGATGCAATATAAACGTTTCAAAAACTGTGGGCAGGTACGGAACGGTGGCGCAGCTGTGGAGTTACAAACATAGACAATAGGTGCAGGAGGAGGCCATTTGGCCCTTCGAGCCAGCACCGCCATTCATTGTGATCATGGCTGATCATCCCCAATCAATAACCCGTGCCTTCCTTCTCCCCATATTCCTTGACTCCACCAGCCCCTAGAGCTCTACCTAACTCTCTCTTAAATCCATCCAGTGATTTGGCCTCCACTGTCCTCTGTGGCAGGGAATTCCATAAATTCACAGCTCTCTGGGTGAATTTTTTTTTTTTCACCTCAATCTTAAATGGCCTCACAGCGCCAGAGGCCCGATCCTGACAACAGGTGCTGTCTGTAGGGAGTTTGCACGTTCTCCCTGTGACCTGCGTGGGTTTTCTCCAAGATCTTCAGTTGGCTCCCACACTCCAAAGACGTACAGGTTTGCAGGTTAATTGGCTTGGTTAAAATGGAAATTGTCCCTAGTGTGTGTAGGATAATGTTAGTGTGCGCGGAGATAGCTGGTTGGTGTGGACTCGGTGGGCTGAAGGACCTGCTTCCGCGCTGTGTCTCTAAAACTAATGAATTAAAAGGTAGACGGAAAGGAGAGGTTTAGAGGAATACGGGCCAAACAGGACTAGCTTGGATGAGCATCTTGGTTAACATGCACAGTTGGGACAAAGAGGCCTGTTTCTATGCTACATGCTCCTTTGACTCAAGACTGTGTGACATCAGAGAGCCAGAACCCTTCAGACATCTGGAACTAGAGATACAGAGCAGGGAACAGAGTCCCATCACTCAAGCTCAGTTCCATCATGCAACAACCTGCTGTGCCTACTTAAATTAGCAGCATAGTTGCCCAAGAAGGAGACTGCATAATATAATTCGTGCTGGGATTTTAATAACATTCTGTTGGCAAAACCAGTTTCTGCCTTGGAGGCAAAGCTCTCCCAAAGTACAAGCAGCTTCAGTGAGAGGAACACAGACGGACTCACTCCGCAGAGTGGCCAGCTTGCAAAACATTGCATGTTTGAGCTCTGGTTAAAGAAGATCGGGGCGGCACGGTGACGCAGCGGCAGAGTTACCGCCTCACCGCGCTGAAGACCCGGGTTCAATCCTGACAAGCGTAGATGGAGAGCCTCGGTAGGCATCGGCAAGTTGGGCCGAAGGGCCTGATTTCCGTTCAGTTTTGCTCCACGACACTAAATGCACAAACAGGTTCTGAAATCTTTGAAGCGTTTGAGGGGACTGCAGAGGTCTTTTGTTGGTGAGTCGTGGACATTGCTGACTAAAGGGAGAGGGGGCAGTGGGGGAGAGGGCAGTGGGAGAGAGGGGGCAGTGGGAGAGAGGGGGCAGTGGGAGAGAGGGGGCAGTGGGAGAGAGGGGGCAGTGGGAGAGAGCGGGCAGTGGGAGAGAGCGGGCAGTGGGAGAGAGGGGGCAGTGGGAGAGGGGGCAGTGGGAGAGAGGGCAGTGGGAGAGAGGGGGCAGTGGGAGAGGGGGCAGTGGGAGAGGGGGCAGTGGGAGAGAGGGGGCAGTGGGAGAGAGGGCAGTGGGAGAGAGGGCAGTGGGAGAGAGGGGGCAGTGGGAGAGGGGGCAGTGGGAGAGAGCGGGCAGTGGGAGAGAGGGGGCAGTGGGAGAGAGCGGGCAGTGGGAGAGAGCGGGCAGTGGGGGAGAGCGGGCAGTGGGAGAGAGCGGGCAGTGGGGGAGAGGGGGCAGTGGGAGAGAGGGGGCAGTGGGAGAGAGGGGGCAGTGGGGGAGAGGGGGCAGTGGGGGAGAGGGGGCAGTGGGAGAGAGGGGGCAGTGGGAGAGAGCGGGCAGTGGGAGAGAGGGGGCAGTGGGAGAGAGGGGGCAGTGGGAGAGAGGGGGCAGTGGGGGAGAGGGCAGTGGGGGAGAGGGCAGTGGGAGAGAGCGGGCAGCTGGAGAGAGGGCAGTGGGAGAGAGGGCAGTGGGAGAGAGGGCAGTGGGAGAGAGGGCAGTGGGAGAGAGGGCAGTGGGAGAGACGGGGCAGTGGGAGAGACGGGGCAGTGGGAGAGAGGGCAGTGGGAGAGAGGGCAGTGGGAGAGAGGGCAGTGGGAGAGAGGGCAGTGGGAGAGAGGGCAGTGGGAGAGAGGGCAGTGGGAGAGAGGGGGCAGTGGGAGAGACGGGGCAGTGGGAGAGAGGGGGCAGTGGGAGAGAGGGGGCAGTGGGGGAGAGGGCAGTGGGGGAGAGGGCAGTGGGAGAGAGCGGGCAGCTGGAGAGAGGGCAGTGGGAGAGAGGGCAGTGGGAGAGAGGGCAGTGGGAGAGAGGGCAGTGGGAGAGAGGGCAGTGGGAGAGACGGGGCAGTGGGAGAGACGGGGCAGTGGGAGAGAGGGCAGTGGGAGAGAGGGCAGTGGGAGAGAGGGCAGTGGGAGAGAGGGCAGTGGGAGAGAGGGCAGTGGGAGAGACGGGGCAGTGGGAGAGACGGGGCAGTGGGAGAGACGGGGCAGTGGGAGAGAGGGCAGTGGGAGAGAGAGGGCAGTGGGAGGTCAGACAGGGAGGAGGAGTTGTGGCTCATCTGTGTGTGTGTGTGTGTGTGGGTGTGAGTGTGCGGGGAGGTGTGTGTGTGTGGGTGTGTGTGTGTGGGTGTGTGTGTGTGGGGAGGGGTGTGTGGGTGTGTGTGTGTGTGAGTGTGTGGGTGTGTGTGTGTGCAGGGAGGTGTGTGTGAGGTGGTGTGGGTGTGTGTGTGGGTGTGAGTGTGTGGGGAGGTGTGTGTGTGTGTGTGTGAGTGTGTCAGGAGGTGTTGGTGTGTGTGTGTGTGTGTGTGTGTGTGTGTGTGTGTGTGTGTGTGTGTGTGTGTGTGTGTGTGTGTGTGTGTGTGTGTGAGTGTGAGTGTGCGGGGAGGTGTGTGTGTGTGGGTTTGAGTGTGCGGGGAGGTGTGTGTGTGTGGGTGTGAGTGTGTGTGTGTGTGTGTGGGGAGGTGTGTGAGTGTGTGTGTGTGTGTGTGTGTGTGTGTGTGTGGGGAGGTGTGTGAGTGTGTGTGTGTGTGTGTGTGTGTGTGTGTGTGTGTGTGTGTGTGTGTGTGTGTGTGTGTGTGTGTGAGCCAGCACTCTGCGCTATCGCGGTTACGTAGGTCAGGCCGATGCTGCGTGGTGGTGTGGATGGGAAGCAGGTGAGTGGTGCTGCATTGCACTACTTTCACAGGCAGGAGAGAGCAGCAGCAGAGGACTGGCACAGCTGTGTCCTTGTCTTGCACCGCGGTTGGCAGCGCTCCTGTCAAAGGGAACACACGGACAATTGGGTAACCTCACACAATGCAAGCTCGATACCCAGCTGCTGCTCTCTGGTGCCTGTGTGGAGACAACGGCAGCAATCAATTATCCTCTCTTCCAGCAATCAATATGAGGTAGAATTAAAATTCATTCCCTCCAGCGTCTGGCTGTCACTTGCTTCACATCCACGCTTTATTGCTTAATTGTAAAACCGTCTTCTCACACAGTTTAACGTTACCGCAACCATGCAGAGAAACAGGGACACACGCAAGCAAAGGAGGCCTTCGAGTCCTCCACACTGTCCTTGACTTAAACAATCCCCTTTTCTCTTAGCCCAGCACCTTGCGTTTCAAAACGTTACCTTCTATTCTCCAGCACCAGGGCGTGCAAGCCTCATAACCACACTTTATTAATTACCTTCCAACCTCCATGTGATTTGAGACTGACCTAGCCACATCTAAATTTTTATCGTGTCGGAAGGAACTGCAGATGCTGGTTTAAACCGAAGATAGACACAAAATGCTGGAGTAACTCAGCGGGACAGGCAGCATCTCCAGGGAGAAGGTAGACAAAAGTGCTGGAGAAACTCAGCGGGTGCAGCAGCATCTATGGAGCGAATGAAATAGGCAACGTTTCGGGACGAAATGTTGCCTATTTCCTTCGCTCCATAGATGCTGCTGCACCCGCTGAGTTTCTCCAGCACTTTTGTCTACCTTTGATTTTCCAGCATCTGCAGTTCCTTCTTAAACACTTTGTCTACTTCAGGGAGAAGGAATGGATGACGTTTTGTGTCGACACCCTTCTTTCGAATTGCAGTGCTGCAAATATATCTCTGTTGGCTCCAAGTCTCCAGAAGGAGAGACCACAATGGGGGTTGAAACTAGGCAACCTTAAAAAATGATGGGGAAAATATCAACACTAATCCATGATGGGGTTCAGCAGCGAACGGAGACAGTGAAGGATTGTTGGAATCACTCAATCAATCCGATTTATTCATCACGTACATACACAATAAAGTGCAGTGAAATGAATTTGCCAGCAGCGGTACAATCAAAAAGAATACACACTACACAATAAAAATGTAACACAAACATCCGCCACAGCATTCTTCACTGGGAGACACATAGTACAGTCAGTCCTCCTCCTTTGTTCCACGCTTGTCGGGGCCATAAACCACCGCAGTCGCTGCTGCGGGCGGGCGGCCAGATTCACAGGCCCTCTCGTCTGGAAGGTAAGTCCCGAATCGGAGTGTTCTCTTCGTGCAGATATGAGGCTTGAAATACAGCCCAATAAATCCACTATTGTGAACAGAACTGACAGCAAAGAAAATGAGGGCACTTCAACCGACACAGTGGAGAATCGGAAAAAGCAATTAATTCCGAAGAAATGCAAACCCTCAAGAAGGGATTTTGATACCAAATATTTTCCTTCCCCGAACCTGGTACACAGTCGTTCTCCCGGCGCTTTGAGATAGGCCTGAAAAGATGATGCCTTGTGCAAATCACATTTTTAAACCAGTCACTGATGCAGGCATCAAAAAGGGAAGCTAAACTCAAATTATGCATAGAATGAGACACACTGAAGGACACAGAAAGACAGAGAGAGGGAAAGGGAAAGAGGGGAAGAGAGAGCGAGAGGGGAGAGGGGGAGTACAAAAGAGAGAGGAGAGAGTGAGAGTGAGAGTGAGAGAGAGACTGACCCCCCCCCCCCCCCCCACCCCAGCCCCCATTCTAGTGCCCCACCTACACCCATTTCTCCCCTCCCTCTCCCGCCTATTCATTCCTCTGGCTTCACAACTCATCTATCCTTATCTCACACCTGTAGTCTCTTCTTTAGTCTGTACACGTCTCCTTTCACCATCATTCATCCAACCCAGATTCAGAAGCATTATGTTGCCGCACTGGTAAATTCAGAGCTCTGAATTAATAAGAGAGTGACCTGTTTCATTGTCATCAAGATAGCTAGGGAATATAACTGATGTTAATTAAACCAGGAATAATTCACTAATATCAAGAATGCTAACCATTGAAATGAAGGACTGTTGTAAACATATATCCACAGTGATCTGTTTCAGGGAAGGTACCCTGTTGCTGCGTTTCCTTGTCTGGCCAACATGTGACCATAACTCTTCTAAAACATTCCCAGAAATAGCCCAGTATTTCCTACCGCCTCTCCATCCCACCCTCTGCCAGTTCAAGGAATATTGGGAAAGGGCAGCATCTTGGCTCCATAGATGTTGCCTCATCCGCTGAGTTTCTCCAGCATTTTTGTCTACCTTTGGTTTGTAAAGGGCCTGTCCCACTGTATGAGCTAATTCAAGAGTTCTCCCCTGATTTAAACTCGCAGAATTACGGTAATAGCCGCTCATAGGTACTCGGGGCTCTCGTGGACATGTTTTCAACATGTTGAAAAATCTTCACGAGTCTTCATGAGATTCCCGAGTACCTGCCGTTAGCATTACGAGCCGCTAAGAGACGTCCCCGAGCTCCGACGTACCCGCTACGTAAATTCAACGTGCTTACCACGAGTTTGATTTTCTTTAAAACTCGGGAGAGCTCTTGAATGACCTCGTACAGTGGGACAGCCCCTTGAGTAACATCTTTTATTGGCAAAATTACAATTATCGATCAATATAGAGCAAGATTGTTTCATCATTTTCACACAAAGACTTTCCTTGTGTAACAAATCCCAGTTAATGTTGCCGCATGGGATCTAAGCAAGACACCATGGACATTTATAGACCTTAGTAAGGTCACCAGGTCCAAAAGACATTCCTACCAGCCGTCGACAATTCAAGATTAATTTAAACCCAGAACGACTTGCTAAAGTCCATGTCATGCGTTGTCACACATCTCCTGGTCTTCTATGGGGTTTGGAAGATGATGTCCATGATGACTTGGCAATTGGTCTGAAGAAGGGTCTCGACCCAAAATGTCACCCATTCCTTCTCTCCAGAGATGCTGCCCGTCCCGCTGAGTTACTCCAGCATCTTGTGTCTACCTTCGATTCAAATCAGCATCTGCAGTTCCTTCCTACACGTGACTCGGCAATTGGCTGACTGGGATGTTGTGGCCCAGACACACATGGGTGTGTCTCCACCTGGTCCTCAAGAAGGTCAGAGGATAGACAATGAACACTGGGCTTGCCGCTAATGCCGAACCACATTACATGTTTGTGTTTTAATGAACTATTGGACTAGCTTGGAAAATAGAAAGGGGGGTTACACAAAAAGCTGGAGAAACTCAGCGGGTGCAGCAGCATCTAAGGAGCGAAGGAGATAGGCGACGTTTCGGGTCGAGACCCTTCTTCATTGGAAAACTGGCTTAACTTTGAACATCGCGCAATCTGGCGTCACCAAGATAATCCAGCACAGTACTACGAGAACGATTTCTAAAGATATTCCTAAAGATATTCTTTAGCTATAAACAAAATGTTGGAGAAAATCAACAGGTCAAGTAGCACCCATAGAGCCAAATGGGCAAACAACTATTTGTGTTGGAACCCATCTTCTGTAGAGGGGAGAAGACTAGTGGAGAGGTGGACACAAGGAACTGCAGATGCTAGTTTATACCAGAGATAGCCACAAAAAGCTGGAGTAACTCAGCGGGACAGGCAGCATCCCTGGGGAGAAGGAATGGGTGACGTTTCGGGTCAAGATCCTTCTTCAGACCTGAAACGTCACCCATTCCATCTCTCCAGAGATGCTGCTTGTCCCGCTGAGTTACTCCAGCTATTGTGTCTATCTTCGGTTCAAACATCAAGGACAATTTACAAAAGTCAATTAACCTGCAAACCTGTACGTCTTTAGGATGTGGGAGGAAACCGGAGCACCCAGAGAAAACCCACGCAGTCACAGGGTGAACATACAAACTCCGTACAGACAGCACCCTTGGTCAGGATCGAACCGTCTCTGGCGCTGTGAGGCCGCAACTGTACCGCTGCACCACCCTATTTACAAAAAGATTTCTGAAGTCCCTATGTGATTTAATTTTGTCCAGTGTGGATGAATCTGTGATGCGCTGATCTTTGGAATAGTTACTTCACTGCATTTCGACGAACAAGCTGGTGAGTTCAAAGCCAGTTAAATTCAGATTTTCTATGTAACAAACTACTGGAGGAATTCTGCAGGTCAGGGGGTGGGGGGGGGGACTGCGACGTTTCGGGTCGGGACTCTACTTTGGGTGCCTTGGTGCAGTCTCATCCAAGGCAGCTCAGTGTTGAAGGGTGGCGACTGGGACACATGGGATATGGCCCTACGTACCCTGTCTAATCTTCCACCAGGGGCTTAGCCAACCTTCTTTACATGCGCCATCTCTCTCCTCTTTCATTCTTAAACTAAGTGATGAACCAGTTGCTGGGAGATTAGAGAGCTCCAGCATTTTAAAGAGATTATCCATCATTTTACTTCCTGGATTTATTTTTGGGTCACAGCATCTTTGCGCAGCTGTGGTCACGTCAGTACGCGTGGCTTTTTTCATTTTGCAATTTTATCCTTTTCCTGCTTTAATCCTCTCTGGTCCACCTAGAGTCATACAGGCCCTTCAGCCCAACCCGCCCCTGCCGACCAATATGCCCCGTCTACACTAGTCCCACCTGCCTGCAATCGGCCCATATCCCTCTAAACCTTGTCGGAAGGAACTGCAGATGCTGATTTGAACTGAAGATAGACACAAAATGCTGGAGTAACTCAGCGGGACAGGCAGCATCTCTGGAGAGAAGGAATGGGTGACGTTTCGGGTCCCAAAACGTCACCCCTTCCTTTTCTCCAGAGATGCCTACCTGACCCATTGAGTTTGTGTCCCTCCAATCCTTTCTTGTCCATGTACCTGTCCAAATGTTTCTTAAACATTGTGAAGCACCTGCTTCAACTATCTCCTCTGGCAGTCTATTCCACAAACCCACCACCCTTTGTCTATAATAAATAGTTGCCCTTCAGGCTTCTATTATATCATTCCTCCCTCTCCTTAAACCTGTGTCTTGATTGCTGGTTCAGGAATGTGAAGTCGACTGATCCTGGCATCTTTTAACTTCAACAGATCTAACCTCACCTGTGCAGAGAACATAAGAAATATAACAATGTGGCACTTCAAACCTTTGTCCCATTCGAGAAAACTGCGACTGATCTTTGCTAGCCCAGCCCCCATGCCCTTGACTTCTCCTGTGGTCTAAAAATCTATCGTAGCCTTCATCGTATGCATTCATTTGGCCCCACGCCTTTCTGGACCAGCCAACGCCACAGATTTGCAACCTTCTAGGAAATGGGCAACTTTTAATCCTGACTTTGTCAGTCAAATACTAACGGGCCTGTCCCACTTTCCGATGTTTCAGGCGACTCCCGGCGACTGTCATAGTTGTAGCAGGTCGCCAAAAAATCGGCGACAACCTACGTCATCCTGGTGACAACCTACGGCAGCACCGACGTCAGGAGAAGTCAAGCTACACTCATTGGCGTCAAACCCACTGTTGCCGAAAAATGTTCAACGTTGAAAATTTAGCGACGACCAGAAAGACGCCGCGACTCTTTGCGCGACTGAGGAGACGACTCCCTGCGACCGTGTGGCGACAAACTAGCCGCCTGTAGTTGCCTAAAAAAATTGTTTAAGTGGGACAGACCCGTAACTTACCCCAGCAGGAACAACATCTTCTCACTATCTACCTGTCTCAATGAGACCCTCTCTCATTCTTCTTAATTCCAGAAACCCTTGGCCCAATCTACTCAACGATAAGTGATTGCTTGTATTATTTTGCACTAACTCAGTAAACTCAAATGAAGCGGAGGTCAACGCGTTTTGGAGCAGGCAGCATATGTGGAGGGGATGCATGGATGAAGTTTCAAGTCAGGCTCCAGGTAGCATCTGTGAAGGAAATGGACGAGCATCTACAGTTTCTTGAGCTCCACTCTCAAACGAAAGTCTTGACCAGAAGTGCACCTCCTAACCCCAATGGCAATACCGATAGCTTATTTTTTAATCATGTGTACCAAGGTACAGTTAAAAGCTTTATATTGCATGCTATCTAATCAAGTCAGATAATATCAGGCATGATACAATCAGGCCAAACTCGTACCCCAGGTAGAGTAAAGGGGGAGATACAGAGTGCAGAATATAGTTCCCAGCATTGTAGTGCACCAGTTCCAGAGAAAAAGTCAAATGTCCACAATGGGGTAGATATGAATTGGACGGTCCCCTAGTTTATGGAAGGACCATTCAGAAGCCTGATAACAGAGAGGAAGAAGCTGTTCCAGAGTCTGGTGGTGCGCGCTTTCATGCCTCTGTTCCTTCTGCCGGACGGGAGCGGGGAGAAGAAGGAATAACCGGGGTGGGAAAGGTGTTTGAATATGTGAGTTACAGTTGATAATTTGACAACACAGCTCCTCCATTTCTCAAAGACATTCCACGGGTTTGCTCAGAGTAAAAGTGCTGTTGGACATCCTACCTGCCTTCTGCATCTCACCATTGTACCCTCAACAACCCAGGTTATAGAATTGAAATTAATTAGGCCTATATTGTACACAATTAAATTTGATTCGTTAAACCATAATCAGCATCTGCAGCTCTTGTAAAAATAAATTAGTTTGCAAAGACAAGTTTAAATTTGATTAATGCAATGTGGAGGCAATGCAAGATATTCTATTAAAATTCTACAAGTGGTCCATTGAGGCCGATGTTACGGTCTCTCATGATCTAAGTGCTCGGTTTTTAATTATCTTTTTCTCTTCCCACGTTAGTTGTGCTTCCAACAGCTGTGAGGTATTTGGGATGTTGGGACTGGCTGCCTAATGGGCTTGTCCCACTTAGGCAATTTTTTCGGCGACTGTCTTAGTTGTAACAGGTCACCGAAAAACGGGCGACTGGACCCCCCTTACGACAATGTCTACAACAATGTCTACGACAACTTACCACCTCGTCGACGGCAAACTACCGACAACCGGCGACCCATTAGGATGTCCACTTACGCCCATAAGTCTCATAAGCGATAGGGGCAGAATTAGGTCTTTCAGCCCATCTAGTCTACTCCGCCATTCAATCATGGCTGATCTATCTCTCCCTCCTAACCCCATTCTCCTGCCTTCTCCCCAATATCCCCTGATACCGGTACTAATCAAGAGTCTATCTCTGCTCTCCCAGTTCTCCCACTGGTCTTACTGTCTCCGACTAGATTCTATCTTTGTCCTGCCCCCTCCCCTGACATCAGTCCAAAGGTCTCGAACCAAAAGGTCGCCCACTCCTTCTCTCCAGAGATGCTGCCCCACCCACCGAGTCGCTCCAGCATTCTGTGTCTACCCTCAATTCAAACCAGCATCTGCAGTTCTTTCCAACACCTACAACAACCTCCGTCCACCCGCGACAAGCTACGACAAGGTAAGACAATGCAGCCGCCTGTACCTGTCGCCGGTTGGCGTAGGTTGCGTACGGAGTTCACCGAAGTCAGCACCGGCGCCAACCTACGTCATCCTGGCGCCAACCTACGACAAGCCAACTATCGCCGACTGCCGCTGACACGTTTTGAACATTTCAAAATTCAGCGGTGAACAGAAAAACACTACGACTGAGGAGACCATGCAGGCAACACCCCGGTGACCATGTGGCAACAGCCTAGTCGCTTAAAAAATCGCCTACGTGGGGCAGGCCCATAAAGATCGAAGTCGTTAAGTCCCTGTTCTGAAACACCTCGCCACCACACCGCATTCCCCACTCAGTCAAGGTCTCGCCAATGTGTAGGAAGGAACTGCAGATGTTGGTTTAAACCGAAGATAGACACAAAAAGCTGGAGTAACTCAGCGGGACAGGCAGCATCTCTGGAGAGAAGGAATGGGTGACGTTTCGGGTCGAGACCCTTCATCAGACCCAGTCTGAACGTTGTTGCCCTTTCTCTCCTGTCACTTTTGTCATTTTCCTGTCAAATAGATCAAAACCTAGAATGAAGAAGGGTCTCGACCCAGAAATGTCACCCATTCCTTCTCTCCAGAGATGCTGCCTGTCCTGATGAGTCACTACAGCTTTCTGTGCCTATCTAAGGTCTAGCCAATGTTGGAGCCGGCTGTGACATGTCAGCGGTTTGTGGTGACCCAAAAAGCAGGAGGTGTGAGGTCACTGGGAGACAGCAAGCAGGCAGACAGATCTGTGCCAGTTCTCATGAGATTTTCACACCTCTTTACGGCGAGGCCTACTGTTGCTGCATTGCTGGGGAGCGCTGCTGACAAACTGGGGGACATCCCGTACTCATGGCTACACATGATTCCTTGGCATTATATGAAAAGAAGGCACATTTACATTTACTCTGGTTACTTAAACCTGGACCACGGTTGTTCCCCTTTCTCTCCTGTCACTATTGTCATTTTCCCCCTCACTCATTTCTCTCTCCCTCTCTCTCTCTCTCGCTCTCTCGCTCTCTCTCTTACATCCTTTCTCTACCTCACTCCCTGTGTCCTCTCTCTCTCTCTCTCACTCACATATTCTTCCTCGCACTCTCTCCCAAACTTTCTCTCTCCTCTTGTATTCTTTCTCTCTCCTTCTCTTTTTCTCACGTCTCTCTTGTATTCCTCCTCTCTCTCATATTCATCCCTCTCTCTGCATTGCATTCTTTCTTCCTCGTATCTGTTCTCTATCTCTCATATTCTTTCTCTAATTATTTATTGTATTCTTTTTCTCTATCATTTTTATTCTCTCATTCGTATATTCTCTCTCTCTCTCTCTCTCTCTTTATGGGAAAAGTCACAAATATCTCATTTTACCGAGACAAAAAATTGCCCATTCACATTTGTTCCTGGGCTATTATCCTGCACAGATTGCTCCATTTTCTAAAGTGCCAATACTTACAGTAAATCTCCCATTCATACACATCTGAGATTGTCACCTTCCCATTGTCAGTTGTTGAAAAAATTCCTCACGTATAGATTTGCTTTGTCATTTTCCCATCAAATAGATCAAACCCAATACTTGTGCCTCCTTGAGAATAGATGACATCCACACCGCCACAGGCTTGGAGCAGCAATAGTCACCGTGAAGTGGGGAGTTGGTTTCTGCCGTCAATGCGTACAAATCAGAGGTGACCTGTAACAGCAACAGCATCCTCTTGCAGAGCGGCAAAAGGCCACTCAAGGTCTGGAGTCCACTCCTGCCTCATCTCTGAAGGTGCCCAGATGGACGTCCACCACTTTATGCCTTGTGTTCTCTTGACTTTAAAGAGAGATAATCTCATGGAAAGATATTTGGACTGGGGTTTGAATAGGAAAGGCGCAGGGAAATGGGCAAAACGCAGGCAAATTGGACAAGCTTAGTGGGGTATGTTGACTGGCATGGACATGTTGGGCCTTAGTGCCTGTTTCCATGCTGTATGACTCTGATACAGGCTGGATATTGTATCATATAATGTTGGACATATGGAGAGCTCTGGGCCTGCACTCGCTGGAGTTTAGAAGCATGAGGGGGCACCTCATTGAAATTTACCGAATAGTAAAAAGCTTGGATAGAGTGGATGTGGAGAGCATGTTCCCACTAGTGGGAGAGACTAGGACCAGAGGGCACAGCCTCAGAATAAAAGGATGTACCTTTACAAAGGAGATGAGAAGGAATTTCTTTAGTTGGTGGATGGTGAATCTGTGGAATTCTTTGCTACAGCTGGCTGTGGAGGCCAAGTCAGTGGGTAATTTTAAAGTGGAGATTGGCAGAATCGTGATTAGTAAGGGTGTCAAAGGTTACGGGGAGAAAGCAGGAGACAGGAGAGATAAATCAGCCATGATTGTATGGTGGAGCGGACTAGATAGACCAAATGGCCTAATGTGGCTCTAACGATGTTTCCCTTGACTGATGAACCTTGGGCCAAGGTGTATCGTCTCAAATCGAGGTCGATTGTTAAGGTAAAAAGAAGGGTACATTTCTTCACGTATGTGGGTGAAGCTTTTAGAATTCTTGACCCCAGGAGACTTGGAGACTGGGTCACTGCGTTTGCTGAATGCTGAGATCAGTGGATGATGCAGTTGAGGTAGAAGAATATCTGTGGTGTTGAATGGTGGAGCAGGCATGATGAGACTTGTAATCGCATGTTCTTGTATTCGAGTCTGTCTCGTCCAACACTCCCTTCACCAACACCAAGTTTACTTGAGGCCTTTCAGATCTCTTCTGCTTGCGTTTTGACTCACATCAAGACTGTACATTTATCAGTCACGTGCTTTTTGCTCACCCGACCTAGCTCCTCAGTCCCCCCGAGATGATTTGGGACCCATCGTGAGACCAATTGTATTAAGGGAGAAAGCTGGAAGAGAGGTGGTGGGAGGGCAAATCCTGGTAAGAGATAGGTGGATAGACATAAAAAGCTGGAGTAACTCAGTGGGTCGGACAGCATCTCTGGAGTAAAGGAATAAGTGAAGAAGGGTCTCGACCTGAAACGCACCAATTCCTTTTCTCCAGCTGAGTTACTCCAGTTTTCTGTGTCTATCTTCGATTTAAACCAGCATCTGCAGGTCGTTCTACACAAGTGATAGGTGGATACAGGTGAGGGCAGATGGTTGGGCAAAGGCCAAAAATGAAAGGGCAAAAGGCTGTGAGATGAGGTGAGGTGAGAAGAGGCGTGGAATGTGAAGAGGAGGGAGACGAGGAGATATAAACCTCTCTCTAGAGATATATTAGTGCTGGCTTTGCTAATGATACCTGCATCCGATATAAAAATGAAATAAATAAAAGAGCACATTTCATTGTTTTGGAATAGACAAAGATATATTGGAAAAGATGTTTAACCTTCTTTGTCCTGCCATCCATTGTTACCAAAACAACCCGGTTTATTGACACCTGACTAATCCATCTTAATTACACAAGTGCACCAGTGGATATCCTATAACATTGCGCAAGCAACGTTCTCTCAAAATATACTCTCGCTGAAGTCTGACATTTATTTCCAACTCAAAGGAGAAGACTCTTTGCTGACCTTCATCTTCAGAGGATTTGGACAAAGGGGAAAGGCCAGAGTTCTGGGCAGAGCCTCCCTGGAACGATCGGATGCTCATTTATGTACTCTGTTCATGGTGAATCTTTTGACTTGGATGGTTGACCATTCAACCATACTCAATTCTTGCTATTGAGGGAGTGCAGCGTAGGTTTACAAGGTTAATTCCCGGGATGGCGGGATTGTCATATGCTGAGAGAATGGAGCGGCTGGGCTTGTATACTCTGGAGTTTAGAAGGATGAGAGGGGATCATATAAGATTGTTAAGGGATTGGACACACTAAAGGCAGCAAACATGTTCCCGATGTTGGGGGAATCCAGAACCAGGGGCCACAGTTTAAGAATAAGGAGTAAGCCATTTAGAAGGGAAACGAGGAAACACATTTTCTCACCGAGAGTTGTGAGTCTGTGGAATTCTCTGCCTCAGAGGGCGGTGAAGGCAGGTTCTCTGGATGCTTTCAAGAGAGAGCTAGATAGGGCTCTTAAAAAAAACGGAGTCAAGGGATATGGGGAGAAGGCAGGAACGGGGTACTGATCAGCTATGATCATATTAAATGGTGGTGCTGGCTCGAAGGGCCGAATGGCCGACTCCTGCACCTATGGACTATTGTCTATTGTCAAATAGCATCAGGTTTTCTGCGACTGAACTTTGAAGCCAGGTTGCCCAGACGAGACTTGTCTCCCTGAAGCTTAGAGATGAGTGGAGGTGCTGACCTGACTAGAGGTGCTGAAAACGAGAAAGGGATCGGGATAGGATACAACTCACCAACATACTGCAGATGCTGGAAATGTGAAATAAAGACAACAACTACTGGAAATATTTCATGCAGCATTTGTGGAGTTCCAGATTGAAGAAGTGTTATCAGAATGGAATGGTCATCACTTGGACAGGTACATGGATGGGAAAGGTTCCGAGGCATATGGGCCATGCACGGGCAAAATGGGAGTAGCTTGGATGGGGATAGACATAAACAGTTGGAGTAACTCAGCGGGACAGGCAGCATCTCTGGAGAGAAGGAATGGGTGACGTTACGGGACGAGACCTGTTTTCAGGCTTCGCGGAGATCGGATGACGCATGGACATGTTGGGCCGAATGAGGTATGACTCCATCACGCGGACACACAAACTCCGTTCCTCTCTCCTCATTTGTTGTCTGAGTATGATTAGCATTTGCTTTTTTTTTATTACCCATGGCCGTTTAATCTTTCATCTGGAGGAGGAATGGAAGCTATTTACATCTCCAAAAATAGGAATATTTCCTCTAATCAAAGTTGACAATTGATAGTAGAGACCGGAGCTCTTGTGATTTTATATACTTCTATCCAGTCTCGCCACAACCTCCGACAGTCCTGAGATAGGTACTTGATGGCTAGCACTGACATGCTGGGCAGAAGGGCCTGATTCGATGATGTTGGGCTCTGTCATAAGGTCACAAGGTCATAAGTGATAGGAGAAGAGTTAGGCCATTCGGCCCATCAAGTCTACTCCATCATTCAACCATGGCTGATCTATCTTTCCTTCCTAACTCCATTCTCCTGCCTTCTCCCCATAACCTCTGACACCAGTACTAATCAAGAATCTATCTATCTCTGCCTTAAATATATCCACTGACAGCCTCCACAGCCTTCTGTGGCAAAAAATCCCACAGATTCACCACCCTCTGACTAAAGAAATGTCTCTTAATCTCCTTCCTAAAGGAACGTCCTTTATTTCTGATGCTATGACCTCTAGTCCTAGATTGTCCCATTATTGGAAACATCCTCTCCACATCTGTGACTGAGGCAGGGGCCACACAAGGCCAGAACATTGAGCTCGCTGGTCCAGACCCCTCCCACTGCCCGCTCGTGAAAGAAAAACAAGCAGATGATCAGAAAGATTTGCAAAGATTACTGCGGGTTATCTGTGCAGCTAAGAGACTTAATTCAGGAAGACAAAAGGTCACGGGAAACCTGATGGCTAAAAATACGCAAAACCTACAGATTATGTAAGTGCACCGTGATGCACTGCAGATCTCTACACACGTCCATTCATGATAGAGGCCACGTATTTGTTATACAATGAGGGAGTGGCTGGAACCCTTGGTGCTGCCTCAGCCTACCTCACCTGTTGGTCACCACCTGGGCTAAATGTCCAGTGTGTCAAGGTGGGTCTAGCCAATCTTAATATATTCTGCCGATCATAGAGTCAACCAGGACGTAAATACGAGGAGTAATCAAGAGTGCAGAGGAAAATAGAACCTCACACTGTGAATATCTAAACACGGGGAGGAGTGAATGCTCCTGGAGAAAGCAGCCAACACAATCACTAACGGTCATCCCTTCTTCTCCGCCCGCGCCCCTGCTAGGCAGACGATATAAAAGCTTAAAATCACCCTCCACCAAACTCAGGGACAAATTTCTCCTGCACTAACAGATTGCTAAACGACTCTCCCAGAAGCGAGGAGGTAGTCCCAATCTTCCAACCTACCTCGCGGTACCTTGGACTTTTTCTCCTGCACTGTCACGCTGCAGTTGCTGAAATTATATTCTAGTTTTTTTCTCTTAGCATTAACTGTTGCACTAGTGAACTGATAGTTGAGTGTATTCCTGTCTAATATTATATGATGCAATTAGATAGCCTGCAAGCAAAATCTTTTCACTGTATCTCTGTCCACATGACTATAATCAACTAATGCCAACACCAATTTCAATTGGACTATTTTTGGTGACCTTGATCCTCAGAAACATCATTGTCCAAGCCCAGAACTAGAAATAGATTGCTTGGCTGAATGTGTGTCACATTATTAATAAAAGTCATGTTTAAACCATTATGTATATTTTGTATTATGTATATATTGGAGACCAACTGCCCAAAACCACATTGGAGTCCCGTTGAATCTATGGCAGCCGAATATCTTTTGACCACACACATCTCCCAAATGCTAGATATACAAAGTGTGAAGTTTTCTATCCCCTTCAGTGTTGATTACACCTCCTGACATCCCGCTGTACCTTCAACGTGTCACCTATCCATGTTCTCCACAGATGTTGCTTGACCAAAGTACTCCCGTACCTTTGTGCCTTTTTTCGACAATGCACGTATGTTTTTCAATAAGAGAGTCAAGAGGCAAGAGTGTTTTATTGTCATGTGTCCCGGACGGGACAATGAAATTCTTACTTGCAAACATACAAAATTATGAAGGGCATCATCAGGATTGGTAGAAAAGTCAAACACAGACACAAAAAGCTGGAGTAACTCAACAAGATAGGCAATGGGCGACGTTTCCTTATCTCCGGAGATGCTGCCTGTCCCGCTGGGTTACTCCAGCTTTTTGCGTCTATCTTTGGTGTAAACCAGCATCTGCAGTTGCATAAGTCTATGCTTAAGATAAAGGTTAAGAGATATGGCTCAGATTTGTGGAAGACGGTTTTTGGTTGAAGTCTGGATCGCACTGCCCGGTGGACAGGAGAATCAGGTGGTCTACAGCGATTATGTATTAGAAACGCACTTGAAAAATAAGGCACAGCAGGGAGAGGGACAAAAGCTGGGATATGGGATGAGTATAGAGAGATGGTTTTTAACCAGTACAGAACAGTGAGATAAAGGCTATACCTTCATGACATTGGCTACCCAAGGCTATGATCTTTAAGAATCATCATTCACTCATTAGAAGAAATTAATTTCTTCTAATGAGTTTGGACAACTTTACATGGTGTGGAACTGCACCACACAGTAAACCGCTTGCCCAAGAATACTGGACATGTTTCTAAGCAGGAGAGATAATAAACTGCACAAAACTAAGGTGCTGGAGGAACTCAGCGTGTCAGGCAGTGTGAAAACGGGTCTCTACCCAAAACGTCAGCTATCCCCAGAGATGCTGCCTGACCCGCTGAGTTATTCCAGCACTCTGTGAAACGTCACCTATCCATGTTCTCCACAGATGCTGCCTGACCCGCTGAGTTACTCCAGCACTCTGTGTCCTTTCAAGCTTCTGTGGAGGAAATGGACAGGGGGCGTTTTGGGTTGAGACTCTTCTTAAGGAATGATGTGTTGACAGGTTAAAAAGTTATAACTTAACAACAATTGCTGAGGGAGAAATATTTGCCAGACAAAGGTTAAAAATGCTCCTCTGATCTAGAAAAGTGCTTTCTTATTTAAGTCTTGGACAGCACAAAAACAGACCTTCAACCCTCCCTGTCTATGACAACCAAGTTGGAGTACTAGGCATCTCATTTACCTGCATTTGCCCCATACTCTTCGATCCTTCTTATCCATATGTGTCCAAATAAGTTCATAAGTGATGGAAGCAGAATTAGGCCATTCGGCCCATCAAGTCTACCCCGCCATTCAATTATGGCTGATCTATCTCTCCCTCTCAACCCCATTATCCTGCCTTCTCCCCATAACCCCCGACACCCGCACTAATCAAGAATCTATTTATCTCTGCCTTAAAAGTATCCAACTGATCTGAAAGCAGTATTATAACTGATGCAGCATTCCTTCAAGGCTGTGTGCGGTTTGTGAGTCGACTGTTTCCGTACGAAGAAGAATCTTTTCACACATGGACAGGAAGCGTTGAGGGGGTCAAACCACATGCACCACAGCGCTGTAGCACACGCCCGCCTTGCATGTGACTACAGGAGCAAAGATCAGATCAGATCTGCCCCACATGTTAAACCAGTGTCCAGGAAGCATGTCGGCTGGCAATTTCCTCTCGAGCCCCATCTAAAGCCAGATATGGACTTCCTCACAGCTCACTCCATACACGGATTACCCGCCCAGTGAGACCGACACCAAATGCTGGAGTAATTCAGCGGGACAGGCAGCATCTCTGGAGAGAAGGAATGGGTGACGTTTCGGGTCGAGATCTGAAGAAGCGTTTCCACTAGAAACGTAAGCTTTGCTACTCTTTCTACAGATGCTGCCTGATCACCTGAGTTTCCAGCATTTTATTTTTTTTGTGTGAAACATGGATGAGTAGCCGGAAGCAATATTTAAAGAGCAGAGCGAAGCAGAACGTCCCTGATAAAGGAGGGATGTGGCCATGTACAGCGCACAGTGTAATGTCTGGTGTTTTGGATACCAGTTCTAAGGGGGTTACTGATACAACAGTCTTCAAGTGGGGTCAAGGAAAGAGCGTTCACGTTGATCGCGGCCCTGTTTCCACCAATCTTTCCACCACCACGCACAAGAAGCGACAAGACAGACACCATTGTATGCAGATGCCCAGCTCTGGCTGAACAACTTATAATCTTGTGTGTGGACTCGATAAGAAGTTCTTCAAGTAACCCCAACATTCCCTCGCTCTCTATCCCTCCCCCACCCAAGTCGCACCAGCTTCTCGTTTTCACCCAACAAACAGCTAACAACGGCCTGTTTCCTTTATCATCGTTATTTTTTTGCATATCTTTCATTCATTGTTCTTTATCTCTCTACATCATTGCCTATATCTCTCGTTCCCCTTTTCCCTGACTAGTCTGAAGAAGCATCTCGACCCGAAACATCACCCATCCCTTCTCTCCAGAGATGTTGCGCGTCCCACTGAGTTACTCCAGCATTTTGTGTTTATCTTCGGTTTAAACCAGCATCTGCAGTTCCTCCCTGCACATTCCTACAACCTGTACAGAAGCAAGCTTCAAGTTGCCAGACCAGAGCCACGCTTACTGAAACTACAGAACTTCAGCCTGGCAGAGACAGCTGGCTCACCTACACCACCGATGCCACACTCGAGAAGGGACCACTTTTGCTGCTCATTTGATACATTTGTACTGCACAAACTTGAGCTGTTAATCACTTTTAATCAGCCTAATCACAAAATCTACTCCTCCAGAGAGGTGAGGCAAGTTTGCCGCATGGAGCAATTAATTGTTGCAGGAAGGAACTGCAAATGCTGGTTTACACCGAAGATTGACTCGAATTGTTAGAGTAACTCAGTGGGACAGGCATCATCTCTGGAAAGAAGGAATGGATGACGTTTTGGGTTGAGCCCTTCTACAGACGAAGTAGGGTCTCGACCTGAAATGTCAACCATTCCTTCTCTCCAGAGATGCTGCCTGACCCGCTGAGTTACTCCAGTATTTTGTGTCTGTCTCTTTGCTGTGACATTGGTATTTTATTACTGTTTATTACTGTCACATCATACCGTCTGTACAGTGAGAAGCTTTTGTTCTCATGCCATCCAGTCCAAGGAATAAAGTCCCAGCCTGCTCAATCTCTCCCCTGTAGCTCAGGCCCTCAAGTCCTGGCAACATCCTTGCAAATCATTTCTGCATTCGTTGTGAAGCATGTTTAGATTATATTTCTTTGTGAAGATTTTTTAATATCTGACCATTGAAAATACTATTGAAATCCCACTATACATGATGCGAGCCGTACACATAGTTCAAAGTGAAAAATGCCAGAGAGCAGAATATAGTGTTGCATTGTAATAGCATTACGGTCACAGTGAAAGTGCAGATAAGAAAAAGTGTAAGGTCGGCAATGAGGTAGGTCGAGGGATCAGGAATAGCACCCTAGCTTATGAGGCGGCCGATCAGTGGTCGGATAACACCAGGGAAGATGCGGTTTCTGAATCTAGAGGCACGTGCTTTCAAGCTTTTATATTTTCTGCCAGACGGGAGAGGGGAGAAGAGGGAAAGGCTTGGGGGGTAGAAGGTCCGTGATCTTGCCGGCTGCTTTCCCGTGGCAGTGTGAAGTGTAGATGGGGTTGGTGGCAGAGAGTCTGGACTGTGTGCGGCTTGTTGAAGTCATCATTGAATGTTAGACTGATTTAGTGCCGACCTAAGCTGCATTTACTAATACACCCCGTCCCTGGATAATGAATGGGTTCTGTTATTACAGAGGTCCATAAGTTGATTATATCCATACGTCAGAAAGTAAACATCCACAGTGTTGTGATGAATAGCATCAAAGCACACACGACTGAGAATAAAGAACAATTACTAAAAGTGGAGCGAGCATGGAAACTAGTCCTGCCGATCATAGGAACTAGCGCACAAATGTCAGACTTTGAATTTAATAATATTCTGGGCGCTTGTTCGTGCGTAAGAGTGTCCAGAAGTCGGGGCTGCAAAACAGCCTGTCTAGTGATAACATTATTTAAAATCCAGTGCGGATAAAAAATCAATTGATCCAATTTCACACGAATCCAATGCGTTAAATAATGCGTGTTAAAGCCCTTGTTAGCATCACCTGGAACATGGAACAGTACAGCACAGGAACGGGCCCTTCGACCCACAATGTTTGTGCCGAACATGATGCAAATTAAACGGATCTCATCCGCGTGTACATGATCCATATCCCACTTATCCCTGCATTTTCACATACCTATCTTAAAGTCTATTAAACGCCACGATCCTATCTGACCACCACCACCCTGGCAGCATGTTCCAGGCCCCCACCACCCTCGGTGGAACAATAGCTTTGGGCATCTCCATTAAACTTTCCCCCTCTCACATTATAGCTATGCCCGCTGAAGTTGGACATTTCTACCCTGGGTAAAAGGTTCCGTGTGTCTCCCATCTGTGCCCGTCGTATCTCTTGGCTAACCATCCCTAGGTTGCAAACTACCATTGCTTTACACTGCGTCTTAGGGCTGAAATACTCATTCAGTTACAACAGGGATCCCAAGAAGCATTCAGAAAATACCAATCCACCCCTAGCTGCCAGACCAGTGGCAACAAACACTGCTCCAGCTGTGATTTACGACACTGTTAATATGAGGTTTCTCCAAGACAGGGATATGTGGCCATACCTAAATGAATTGGATTGACCTACAAAATTGCCTAGTCCACGTGCTGTAATCATTCACTTCAGCTTTGGACCAGGAAACTAGACGAACAGTGACAGTCAGACAGTCAGAACCTTTAGCCCAGGGTGGCAATGTGACAAACTAGAGGGCACAGCTTTAAGTCGAGAGGGGCAAAGTTTAGAGATGTGCTGGGCAAGTTATTTTGTTTTGACAGAAGGTGGTGAGTGCCTGGAACACGCTGCCATGGGGTGGTGGTGGAGGCAGATGTAAGAGTGGCATTTAAGCAGCTATTAGGTTGACACGAGATACGCGGGGACTGGTGACAATGGAGGGGTATGGATCACGTGCAGGCCGAGGAGATTCATTTAATTTGGCATTGTGTACAGCGGGGACATTGCAGGCTGTCTGCTGCCTCAGCCCAAGGGTGCGGGGGTGGCGAATAGTTGCCCCTATTGCCTAGATCGTGTAGACACTGGGGGGCATTGACAGGACTTCAGGGAGAACAGGCTCACAGGGAAAGTTAGTGGGGAATGGGTGGGACACAAAAAGATGGGGCTGCATTGTTACCCAAATTTGGCAGATGGGTTGACAAAACCCAAAGATGAAAATATAACAGAAGTTATGAGCTAGGGCGAGAGGACTGAAATCTACCTGACAGGTTTTATATTCAATGTCAAGAGTTCTGCTGATTATTTCAAGTGTTTGTTCCAGAGCTGCTGTCTCCTCCTGTTTCCTTGCGCTGGGCCTCATTCTGACAATGGAGGAGGCCCAGGACAAAAAGGTCGGATTGGGAATGGGTGGGGGAGTTGAAGTGTCGAGCAACCGGGAGATCAGGTAGGTTAAGACGCACTGAGCGGAGGTGGTCAGTGAAACGATCGTCGAGCCTGCGCTTGGTCTCGCCGATGTAGAGAAGTTATGTAAATAGTTTACATGCTTTGTTCTGGGGAAGGGAAAACAAAATCAGTCACATCCATCAACCAACCTGGTGCTTTTGGATGTCAAGGGGCTGTTTCCGTCAGCCTTTACATCAAGGACCAAACGTAGGCTTGGTGATCGTTTCGCCGAACACCTCCGCTCGGTCCGCATTAACCAACCTGACCTCCCGGTGGCTCAGCACTTCAACTTCCCCTCCCATTCCGAATCCGACCTCTCTGTCCTGGGCCTCCTCCACGGCCAGAGTGAGCACCACCGGAAATTGGAGGAGCAGCACCTCATATTCTGCTTGGGCAGTCTGCACCCTAGCAGCATAAACATTGGCTTCTCCAATTTCCGGTAGCCCTTGCTATCTCCTCCATTTCTCAGCTCCCCCTCAGCCCTTAGGCTCCTCCTCTTCCTTTTTCCTTTCTTCTCCCCGCCGCCCCACCCTCCATCAGTTTGAAGAAGGGTTTTGGCCCGAAACGTTGCCTATTTCCTTCACTCCATAGATGCTGCTGCACCCGCTGAGTTTCTCCAGCACTTTTGTCTACCTTCGATTTTCCAGCATCTGCAGTTCCTTCTTAAACGCTTAAGCCTTTACATCAACATTTCACAACGTTGAAACAACCCTTCTGATCAAACTCCCTGGAAACTTCTGACCAAGGAAGAAAAAATGAATCAAAGTTGATAGAAATTTCTGCAGCACCGGCCACAAAGCCTCCACGAAAATAAAATAGGAAAGGGGAAATGAAAGGAAATTGAAAGCAGCCAGAAAAAAAACTGAAGGAGGGCACAAGCCAGAGCAGGTAGTTGAGGCTGGGGACTATCCCATCGTTTAAGAAACAGTTGGACAGGTCCGTGGATAAGACAGGTTTGGAGGGATATGGATCAAGTGCAAGCAAGTGGGACTAGTGTAGCTGGGACATTGTTAGCCAGTATGGGCGAGTTGGGCCGAAGAGCCAGTTTCCACATTGTATCACTCTATGACTATCCATGTTGTGACAGAAAATAGAATGAAGTGGGAAAAGTCACACACCAAATCATCTAACCTCGCCCATACTTTGACAGCTAGGCAGCTGTCAATGCAGGCTACTGTTTGGTCCGAATGTCTGTTTTTAGTTCAAATTTTAGGCCTACTTTTAGATGTTAATTTTAATTTTTTTAAGTTGTATGTATTTATTCTGTTTTTATTAACTGCACTGATGGGAACTGATTGAGAAACAATGTTTTGTTTCTTCTATGTATGTAAATACTCAGTTAAAATGGCATTAAAGTAAATACTGAATACTGAAAAAGGCAAGAGGCAGTGGAATGGATGAAAGACACAATAAAATACAGACACAATAGGGCAAGTAGTCTTCGTTTCCATGTTCTATGCTCACTGGAGTTCGCTAATGAACCAAACTGGTTTTTACAACAAACTGGTAGCTTTATTATCACCACTCTTGATGCCATTTTTAAAAATCACAGTTTGAATTAGGGGTATCACAAACCAGAGGACATAGGTTTAAGGTGAGGGGGGAAAGTTTTAATAGAAACCTAAGGAGCAACTTTGTTTACACAAAGAGTGGTGGGTGTATGGAACGAGCTGCCCGGAGGAGGTGGTTTGAGGTAGGTACTATCACAAAGTTCAAAAACCATTTGGACAGGTACATGGAAAGGACAAGTTTAGAGGGACTTGGGCCTAACGCAGGCTGGTGGGACTAGTGCAGATGGGGCATGTTGGTCGACATGGGCAAGTTTGGGCAAAGGACCTGTTTCCATGCTGTATGACTCTATGAATTAATGACTTAATTTTAAATTAATCAACAGCATCTGAACCTAGCTCCAAATCAATACTCAAGGCCACTGGGTACAGTCACAGCCCTGTAATTAATCACCAGGTTACCATACCTACTATTGCCCATGTATCTCTGTAGGCCTCAAAACACAAGGGACACATTCAGCTTTGGTCAGGAGTCACTGTGGTTGTGGCTATCGCTCAAGGTTGAGGATGATGGTCTATGTTCTGTTGTTATTATGGACTCTCAGGTAGCTTATGAGTCCAATGTGCTGCTCACAGAACAAAGCCGCCTGAGTGTGTGTTTGTTTAACGTGTGCTTGATGTTGCACTCCAAGAAGCACACGGTCCTTCACAAATCAATCAACTCATTCCAATGGCAAGGGAACCAAGACGATTGGAGCTGACAGATGTGTTGCAGCCTTCATCCGCCTTCACAGCGGTTGAGTTCAAGATAACTTTGCCTGCCTGGTCCAACGTCGAGGTCTTGTAGGTCGTATCATTCTTAGTCTGGACCCTCATCCTCGACCTTACCGCCATGGGTGGTCCCACCAGAAGCTGGTGCTTCCAACAGCATCGCTCTCGGAATCATGGGGTCACGCAAGCCTCGTCACCACGACAAAGTCAACGATCACGACCATAGGAGACTTCTCACGACCATGCAGGTGACCCCTGGCGACATGTTGCCGGCAACCTCTCACAACCATAGGAGACCTCTCACGACCATACAGCCTATGGTCGTGAGAGGTCTCCAAAGACTCGTAGCGTCTTTCTGGTCGCTGCTGAATTTTCAACATGTTGAAAATTTCGGCGACCTATGACGTGTGCCAGCAGTCACCTGCAAAGGTCGCGTAAGTGGGACAGGCCCCTAACTCATCGGGTCTGACAGCATCGCTGGAGAAGGGTTTCGGCCCAAAACGTTACCTATCTCCTGCGCTCCATAGATGCTGCTGCACCCACTGAGTTTCTCCAGCATTTTTTGTACACTCGCTGGAGAACATGATGGGTTACTCCAATACTTTGTACCTTTCGTTGTGAACCAGCACCTGCAGTTCCATCTACTGCGTTTGTGTGCTTTGCACCCACTCTTTGCTTGTGCTCCTCGGCGAAAGCTCTTGAGGTGCTACAAATATGAATAATAAAGAGGATTTATCCTGGGGAAAAAGGTGCCAATGCTTGTCACAATTGTGGAATAGAAAGGGAGTGCAAATTAATTGAGTCCCCTTATGAAGCAACATTCGAAACATCACACGATATTCATTGCATGCATCCGTGGAGAAACTTGCTGCAAATCCTGCAGACTGTAAATGATTCCACTGAATAGGGGCTCACCTAAACTTCTCATGTGCAAAAGTATTCTGCTCAGTGCACCCAAGTGTAAAATCAGCCGGCTCTTCTAACGTGCACTGATGCAGAAACAACTGTGGAACATGGAGACTTAAAGGTAAAATTATTTAGAGTGGAAAAGATCACCAGTGTAAGGACATCATTGATTCCCATGCAGGGCGGCACAGTGGTGCAATTAGTGTAGCTACTGCCTCACACGACAGTGACCTAGGTCCCACCCTGACCTCGGGTGCTGTCTGTGGGGAGTTTGCACGTTCTCACTGCAATCAGGGGGAATTTCCCCCGAGTACTTCTCATTCCACCCACATCCCAAGGGCATGAGGGTTGGTCGGCTTATTGGCCATTATTAAATTACGGGTGGAACCTGGGAGAGTTGATGAGAATGCAGGGAGAATACGAAGCTGGTGCATCTTGGATAGCATGGACTCAATGGGCCGAAGGGATCAGTTGCCATCCTGTACGATTCCAATAAATAATAGGCTTAATGAAGGATTAGTGCAAATGGGTGGCTGATGGCCAGCATGGACTCGATGGGCCGAAGGGTTGGTTTCCATGCTATATCTCGTGATTCCGCAAGTGGTGGTCCATGATATAATATGCGATCGCTACCTTTCTGCAACAGATCCTGAGCTCCAATGCTTCCTATTCCTCTTCTTGTGTGTGGCATGCCCAGCCTAAAGTTGTAGGACAACTTGTTCTATTTGATCTTATGTGATTGTGCATGCCGGGTTGATTGCATTCGTCGAAACAGGGTGGGCCACGTGAAGGTTGCAATCTCCCACGACCTCCAATGCTATTAGAGTGACAATAATAGTGATCTCCACTGAACCATTGAGGTGGGAAAAAATGGCTACCTTAACGTGATATTAAGATCTTATTATTCTCACTTGTACTGAGGTAGAATGAAAAACTTTTGTTTGCATGCTATCCAGTCGAATCACACCGTACGTGATGAGTACACTCAAACCATACACGGACAAAAAGTAGTGCGAAGAGAAAAATACCAAAGTGCAGAATTTAACGTTATAGTGTTCCAGTTGTGGAGAAAAGGCGCAAGTCTGCAAAGAAGTAGATTGGGAGCTGGGAATTACATCCCTGCTCAGTAGACGACCTTGCATTCATCTGATAACAGCAGGGAAGAAGCTGTTCCTCAGTCTGATGATATATGCTTCCAGGTTTTTCATCTTCTGCCTGATGGGAGAGGAGAGGGTATAACCAGGATCGATAGGGGAGTCAAGAACCAGAGGACAAAGGTTTAAGGTGAGATTGGAAAGATTTAAAAGGAACCTGGGGGGCAACTTGGCGGGAGTATGGAATGAGCTGCCGGAGGGGGTAGTTGCTGCAGGTACTATGACAGCATTTAACAGACATTTGCACATGTACATGGATGAGAAAGGTTTAGACAATAGATAATAGGTGCAGGAGTAGGCCATTCGGCCCTTCGAGCCAGCACCGCCATTCAATGTGATCTTGCCTGATCATCCCCAATCAGTACCCCGTTCCTGCCTTCTCCCCATATCCCCTGACTCCGCTATCTTTAAGAGCCCTATCTTACTCTCTCTTAAAAGCATCCAGAGAATTGGCCTCCACCGCCTTCTGAGGCGGCAAATTCCACAGACAGGGAGATAAACACACTTGCCCCTTGACACAGTGGTACAGCATCTCCAGTGACCTGGGTTTATAAAAACAAACTGCTCGATGACGTTTGGTGGAACTTCTTTAAACAAATGATCAAAAGAGATTTACTGTACATTGCAAATCAGGGACCGCAATATACCCACACCCGTACATTCCTTGCAGTCAGATATATACAGAGGTTGTTTGGGGTTTAATGATTGGCTTGAAGTCTCATCTTGTGCCACCTTGTAAAGGACCTGTCCCACCTAAGCGAGTTTTCGGGCGACTACAGGTGAGTGCCGCAAAATTTTCAACATGTTGAAAAGGTTTCGGCGACAGTGGCGACGATTGTTGCTGTCATAGGTTGTCGCCAGCTGTCGTTGGTGAATTCCATTAAAACTAGTCCCTGGCAGACGCCTAAAGAGTCGCTTAAGTGGGGCAGGCCCATGATGATGCACTAACTGGTCTAATTAGATTCAATTGGACAGCACACAAACAAAAGCTTTTCAATGTAATAAACAGTAAACCAATACCAACAACGAATGCGTGAAGACAGAACCATCCTCATCTAATCCAGAACCAGGACATTTCATTGCAAAGATAGACACAAAGTGCTGGCGTAACTCAGCGGGTGAAGCAACATCTCTCGAGAAAATGGACGTGACATTTTGTGTCGGGACTGATTGTAGCAGGGGAGAGCGGGCGTCCAGAGGAAACCCATGTGGTCACAGGGAGAGCGTGCAAACTCCACACAGACAGTCTGATGAAGGGTCTCGACCCGAAACATCACTTATTCCTTTTCTCCAGAGATGCTGTCTGAATCGCTGAGTTACACCAGCAAGAAGAACAGAACAAATCAGGGCCGCAATAGATGATCTGTGCGATGCATTCCATCCAATTTGAGATTCCAGCTACCAATGTGTACAGATGTGTACAGCAATTCATTCTTCCCCCGCACATTTAAAGCATGGAATAGCCTTCATCCTACCATAGTTACCCAACTAGACGCAACTACATTGAAGTTAGTTATTTTTCTCCAAGAACCCTTTTTTGCTTAAGTCCACCCTCCTCCACCTCCAGTTTAAATTCCATTTGGAATATTTTTGGAGGACCAGGATACCAAGAACAAGAACACAAGACCGCAGGCAAGGAGGTTCCCCAACAGGCCATGGAAATGAAAAAACAGGACAAGCAGGGCCGGCAACTTTTGTCTATCTCAAAGTCAAAAGTCAAAAGAGTTTATTGTAATGTGTCCCTGACAGGACAATGAAAATCTTCTTTGCATAGCACAACAGAACATAGTAGGCATAGACTTCAATTATATACGTAAATACACACATGAATTAATAAATTAATAAAGTGCAAATAACAGATGGAGGGATATTAATGTTCAGAGTTCCGAGCCAGGTTTAATAGCCTGATGGCTGTGGGGAAGTAGCTATTCCTAAACCGGGTTGTTGCAGTCTTCAGGCTCCTGTACCTTCTACCCGAAGGTAGCGGGGAGATGAGTGTGTGGCCAGGATGGTGTGGGTCCTTGATGATACTGCCAGCCTTTTTGAGGCAGCGACTGCGATAAATCCCCTTGATGGAAGGAAGGTCAGAGCCGATGATGGACTGGGCAGTGTTTACTACTTTTTGTTGTCTTTTCCTCTCCAGGGCACTCAAATTGCCTAACCAAGCCACGATGCAACTGGTCAGCAAGCTCTCTACTGTGCACCTGTAGAAGTTAGAGAGAGTCCTCCTTGACAGACCAACTCTCCGTAATCTTCTCAGGAAGTAGAGGCGCTGATGAGCTTTCTTAATAATTGCATCTGTGTTCTCAGACCAGGAAAGATCTTCACAGATGTGCACGCCCAGGAATTTGAAGCTCTTGACCCTTTCAACCATCGACCGGTTGATATAAACAGGACTGTGGGTCCCCATCCTACTCCTTCCAAAGTCTACAATCAGTTTCTTGGTTTTGCTGGTGTTGAGGGCCAGGTTGTTGTGCTGGCATCATACGGACAGTTGCTCGATCTCTCTTCTATATTCTGACTCCATCAGTGATACGTCCCACAACAGTGGTGTGGTTTATATCTTTGCTATAAACCAACCTCTGCAGTTCCTTTTTTTTTAACCTTTTGCAACAACTTTCTTCTCCCTAATTATCTACAGTGGACAAACCACTGATGTAAATTATATGTACAAATGCTCACTAACTTAAAGCAAACATACAATCTACCAAGCAGATGGTTGTTAATTAGACATTGGCAGGGCTCAGCATGGTTGTGGCAACCACTTTCCTCTTGGTCTATTAACCGGTTGCAAAAAATTAACTTTGCAAATCACCCATGTGTTGTTGGTTAATTCCATTAAGTGCCGGTATCTAACTGCGCAGGTGTGCAGAGTAGCAAGGTGACCTGAAATGTCAATGTGCTTCAGAGGACAGCCACCATTCAAGCTCAGTAACCCCAGCAAGAGCAGCCGGCCTCACAGTCCAGCGACAAATACTGTGATACCAACTCAAAGGGAAGGATGCTCGAACAGAACATGGCATCTTTTGGATGAGGTTTAGGGTTAGGGTTATTGTGGTCACATGTACCAAGTCAAACTCAAATACAATAGGCAGAGTGAAGAGAAAGATAGAGGTCACAGAATATAATTCTTAGCATTGTAGCGCATGTTCCAAAGACAAAGGCCAATGTCTGCAATGGGGTAGAGGGGAATCGGACAGTACCCTGGCTTATGGAAGAACCGTTCAGAAGTCTGATAACAGAGGGGAACTCTCTATGGTGGTGTTGCACAAGCGTAAAGGAGCTTGCTCACAGTGAGCAAGATGGAGGAATAGATGGAAACAAAGAAGCCATCGGTCCATCTCTGCACCAACTTCAGGATCTCCTGTCCAAGATGTGCTTAAAGATACAGCCTGGAACCTGGCCCTTCAGCCCACCAAAGCCCAAAGACCATCAATCACTCATTCACATTCATTTGATGTCTTACTACTTTCTCATCTATTTCCTACACACTATTTTACAGAGGTCAATAGTTGATGTGCACACGTCATTCAAACACAGCTGGTGTATGAACTGGATTGAAATGGCAGCCAGGTTTTTAACCTTTCACCCGTGTCCTTGTTTACTTTTCAAAATTCGGGACCTCAATTTGAATTTGATCCATCAACCCATTTAAGTCGATTCTCTTAATTAGGTCGGCATGAACCAGTTGGGCCGAAGGGCCTGTGTCCGTGCTGCATGACGCCATTACTAATTGGTTCTGCATAAGATGTTAAATAAGTTAGCAATTTACATTTGCTGCAATGATTCAGGAACATTTGGCAACTTTTTGTGTACATTATACAACCACAAATAAATTATTTTAAATTAAGAGGTGGGGGAGGAAGTGAAGATGCAATTGAGGAAATATTTCATTAGAAAGTCTACATGGTCACTTATGTAAAGTGTATTTCACACATTACACCTTTGTTCATTGCCCTCATTAAGCCTCCTATAATATAACAACAAGGAACTGCAGTTTATACAAAAGACACAGAGTGCTGGAGTAACTCAGCGGGTCAGGAAGCATCTGTGGAGAACATGGATAGGTGACGTTTCACAGAGTGCTGGAGTAACTCAGCGGGTCAGGAAGCATCTGTGGAGAACATGGATAGGTGACGTTTCACAGAGTGCTGAAGTAACTCAGCGGGTCAGGCAGCATCTGTGGAGAACATGGATAGGTGACGTTTCACAGAGTGCTCGAGTAACTCAGCGGGTCAGGCAGCATCTGTGGAGAACATGGATAGGTGACATTTCACAGAGTGCTGGAGTAACTCAGCGGGTCTGTCAGCACCTCTGGAGAACATGGATAGGTGACGTTTTGGGTCGGGACCCCTCTTCAGCCTTGAGAGCCTGGCAACTATTGCATATGGCCTCAGTGGGCTATTTCTAAACTTCTACTTATGCATGGTATTCTTTTACTGAATTTCACTGTACATCGATACCTCATAAAAATCATTCCCTCATTCCCTGCCATCTTGTTTATTTTAGAGATACAGTGCGGAAACAGGCACTTCAGGCCCACCTAGTCCGCACCGATCAGCGATCCCCGCACATAAACTAGGGACAATTTGCACTTATACCAAGCCTACATACCTGTCCATCTATGGAGTGTGGGAAACTGAATATCCCGGAGAAAACCCATGCGGTCACAGGAAGAACGTGCAAACTCCGTACAGACAGCACCCTTGGTTGGGATCGAACCCGGGTCTCCGACGCTGCAAGCGCTGTAAGGCAGCAACTCTACCGCTGTGCCACCGTGGCCACCTGAGGTAAAGAACTCCTAAGACTCTCAACCCTTCATGAGAAGGAATTTTTCTTCATCTCAGTCTTAAATGGATGACCCCATCTCCTGACACTTTCCCCCCAGTTCTAGATTCTCCCACCAGAGGAAGCTTCCTTCACACATCCATGACCACACTGCTTGTTCTATTGTTGCCAGTCATGCCTATAATTCAATGAGCATTAGGTTTGCAGTTTCCTGCCTAAATCTCCTGGATCATTTCTCTGCATTAAATATTCTCCTTTAATAAACCTCTCCGACCGAGCTTAGGGTCCTGTGATCTAGTATCTCAAAATTCAATTTGGCACATTTTATTGTGTAGGAAGGAACTGCAGATGCCGGTTTAAACGGAAGGTAGACACAAAATGCTGGAGTAACTCAGCAGTCTTCAGACTAAAGTAGGGTCTCGACCATTCCTTCTCTCCAGAGATGCTGCCTGTCCCACTGAGTTACTTCAGCAAGTTGTGGCACATTTTATTAATGCTAAAGATGGCTTATATATGGAAATTGTCGCAGAATTAAAGGAACATTTTGAGCCATTGGGGAAACGATCAAATATCACTTTCAACAAAAACATTCCATAATCATCAGGCAATTGGTCACCACCAACTCCAACTAGACTACAAACTATCTGGGCTGCCCTGGGGACTGGGCCGTGGATTGGTTTTTTTAATTTATTGATTTATTTTGATTTACTCATCATATTATCTGTTGAGTATTGGATTTACATAATTGTTGCACTGCTGCAAGAAATAGTTTCACTGATCCGTCTCGGAACATATGACAACTTAGACTCTTGACTGGATTGGCAGAGTTGGGGTAAGTGCGGTAACTCTTCACAAGCCCTTGGCCTGTCCTTGTAGCGACAGGATTTAGGTGGCAGTCCAGTCACTGAGGGCCATGTCGCCGGAGGGAAGTCTATTCTATGGAGCTGATGCGCTATAATGCTGAGAGCTACATATGCGGCACAGTGGTACAGAGGTAGAATTGCTACCTTACAGCACCAGATACCTGAGTTTGATCCCGACTACGGGGACTGTCTTTATGGAGATTGTACATTCTCCCCGTGACCTGCGTGGGTTTTCTCCGGATGCTCCGGTTTCTGATAAGGAAGAATTTCTTTAGTCAGAATCTGTGGAATTCATTGCCACAGACGGCAAGTCATTGTGTATTTTGAAAACAGAGATGGACAGATTCGTGATCAGTACGGGTGTCAAAGGTTACGGTGAGAAGGCTGGAGAATGGGACTGAAAGGGAAAGATAGATCAGCCGTGACTGAATGGTGGAGTAGACTTGAAGGGCTAGAATGGCCTAATTCTGATCCTATGACCTATGAACCTTTGCAAAAACGGCAAGGTTTGCTGAAGTGCATGAAACAATGTGTATGTGAGTGAACCAATGTGGTGTGCCAACTTGCCGATAGTCTTTGTCCTCCTTTCTGATTGACTGGCACCTTGGTAAATTATACAGTGAGGGAGAGTAAAGTTTTTCCACAGAAGTCAACTATTTTATTCTTCTGAAGGAAGTGCGGTTACTGGAGCTTCCTGACCCATTAGTCATGGGCTGTGCAGACACCGAACTGATGTTAGTGCAGGGTCACCAATAAACGGAGGAACCTGCTTGGACACAGTCAGATTGGGCGGCATGGTGGCGCAGCGGCAGTTTCTGCCTCACAGCGCCAGAGACGAGGGTTCGATCCCTACTACGGGTGCGGAGTTTGTACGTTCTCCCCATGGGTTTCCTCCCACACTCCAAAGATGTACAGGTTTGTAGGTAAATTGGCTTGGGTTTATATACTCGGTATAAGTGTAAATTGTCCCCTAGTGTGTGTGGGATAGTGTTCATGTGTGGGGATCGCTGGACGGCGCCGACTCGGTGGGCCAAAGGGTCCGTTTCCGCGCTGTATCTAAACTAACTAAAAACTAACCATAAATTCAGTGTGTCATTGCACCAAGCATCGAAGCAACAAACAGACGTGAAGCAGGATGTAGAGGGCTGAACGACATTGATAGTAATCAAGTAAAGCACCAAGTGCTGGAGAAACTCAGTGGGTCAGGCAGGGATTAGTTAAGAATAAAAATTGTCGCCAACATTACAGAAAAAACTTCACGCTAAGTAGGAATTGAAGAAAAACAATATTTCCAAAGGAGAGTGTGGGCGGTTTTCTATTTGCAACCTAAAGGGAACTGTTAAGCTGTATTGAGAAAAAAAAATACAGTTGAGGGAGTTTATCTCTCCATATTTTGCACTGTGATATTATAATAATAATAATCTTAAAAATGCCCTTCTTATTTCTAATTACATTTATCCAATTCCATGTTTATTTCCTGCATTATATTGAGCCATCGATTTTCTTCATACGTTCCCAGAACCTGACACAACTGGTCAACTAAGAGGCTTTAGACTCCATTGTCCATTGCACCCCACTCCAGAGGTCCAGTTATGTGACCATCTAAACGTACATGCCCAAGGCTCCACCTAACCCTGTGATAAGATGGAAATTGCCCGCTCCACAATACCAGGGCCCAACTCAAACTCATTGGTGCCAAGGTGTGTGAACACTCTCAGCCACCGCCCACAGACTGACCATTGCCCACCCATTGCTGGAGCCCAGACTCAACCAGATTTGACCAAAGGCTTCAGTTCTCTGAAGATAGACACAAAAAGCCAGAGTGCATCAAGGCCCTGTGAAACTGAGTTACTCCAGCACTCTGTGAAACGTCACCTATCCATGTTCTCCACAGATGCTGCCTGACCCGCTGAGTTACTCCAGCACTCTGTGAAACGTCACCTATCCATGTTCTGCACAGATGCTGCCTGACCCGCTGAGTTACTCCAGCACTCTGTGTTTCACACGTCATTTCCAAAGTTAATTCTACAACTTGTTGGAATTTTATCTACACTTTTATTAAGGGCCTGTCCCACTTGGCCATGTTTTCGGTGACTGCCGGCATCATTGACTGACGTATCAGGTCACCGAAAAATTCGTTGCGTGATGACGTTTGACGCGCGGTGTGTTTTCAAGTGTCGCCACATTTTTTTTGTCACCGCTGGATTTTAAAATGTTCAAAATCTTTTGGCGACACTGATATGACGCCAGCAGCCGCCGAAAAAAATCGCCAAGTGGGACAGGCCGTTTACTTCCCAAGGAATAGAACATTTATTCCTGTTCCAGCTGGGTGGTGCTGTCTTTTGGTTACCCCTAATTTACAATCCCAAATTTCATCCAGTCTTTTCCATTGTTCTGCGGCAAAAGAGAAGTTTTTTATTTTGGGACATAATGAAACAACAATGCATGGGTATCACAATCGCACACGCCTTCAAGTTTCACTTCATCACTGTCCCGTGCACCAAGGTACAGCTATGTTTTACATGCCAGCCAACAGATCGGATAATACAAGCACATCACACTCAAGTACAATAGATAGAGCAAAAGGGAAAGATAGGTTCAAGGTTTCAAGATCACTTTGTTGTCACATGAACCAATTAAGGTACAGTGAAATTTGACAGCTACAGAGTGCAGATAAGCTCTCATTTCACTCCTGGCATCGGGAAGAAAGATTACGATTCTGAATATTGTGACCTCCAGGTTAAAGAACAGCTTCTACCCAAAACTACAAACACCAACTAATCTTCAAACTACAAATTATATTGGTCGCACTATGGACTTGGAATTTAGTTTTGCACTATATTGGGGTCTTTTCTTTATTGAATGCGTTTTGTTTCTGTCATCTATAAAAATCGATGTGCTGCAGCAAGTAAGGATGTTATGATTCTGCTTCGATGAACATGACAATTAAACACTCTTGACTTAACACAATGGTCTGGTGATGCTTTACGGTCACATGTACCTAGATACAGTGACATTCCATTTTTGCATACAATTCATTTTATAAAATCTTACTATAAACAAGCACAATCATACTCTGAAATATAGTGTTTAAGAAGGAACTGCAGATGCTGGAAAATCGAAGGTAGACAAACGTGCTGGAGAAATTCAGCGGGCGTGGCAGCATCTATGGAGTGAAGGAAATAGGCAACGTTTCGGCCCGAAACCCTTGGATGCTGCTGCACCCGTTGAGTTTCTCCAGCACTTTTGTCTACCTTGTAGAAATAAGTTCCTTATGTCTCTAACATTGGGGAGAAAGCAGGAGAATGGGGTTAGGAGGGAGAGATGGATCAGCCATGATTGAATGGCGGAGTAGACTTGATGGACCGAATGGCCTAATTCTATTCCTATTCCTTATGACCTTATGAAACGTTGCCTATTTCCTTCGCTCCATAGATGCTGCCGCACCCGCTGAGTTTCTCCACCACTCTGTCGACTCTGGAATATCGTTTTCAGCATCATAGAGCTTTGTAGCGCATCAGTTCCATAGACTTTCAAACCCGACACATACTTTCAGAAGACAACACCCTTTTATGCGGGAAAAATGAGAAATCAACCTGAAAAATGGTGCAATTCCCCTTGACTGCAGTTGCGATTTCTGTATAACCTACAGAAATTCAGATTTTCATTTTCCGCTGAATGGGAGCACTATGGGACAGCAAATTCTCTCACCCTGTGCACTGAGTGACAGATACTTAAATTGAACGTAAGCACATAATGAGTTGACTAAGCAACCCCATATATTATTTTAGACGCACGCACACACACGCATACAGAACACACAGCAATAATAGTGTAGCAAATTGTTTACCCTCAGGGATAATAATCCAATATAACTACTTCTGAAGGTGCAAATGCATACACATGCACGAATGACTGACCGAATAACTACATCCCATAAATTCTCAAGTCACAATAAATAAAACTTTCCACACAGTTTTGGTGCAAGAAAGTAAATGTATACGTGTTTAAATATAACTAGGCAGTTACTTCAGAAATTGCTAAAGCCAATAGATGTGTGTCCCAACACCCCTCCTGAAGACTGGACACATGTCCCCAATACCTTGGGTAAGACCAGTGCCCCCCTGACCCCATCCCCGAACCACCGAACTCCCACACCCAACTCAAATCGGTTCCAAAGCCCCAGATTCCCAGGTTTGATCTTAACCTCGGGTGCTGTCCATGTGGAGTTTGCACGTTTTCCCTGTGACCGCATTGCTTTCAAAAACAAACAAAAAAACAAACAAACTTTATTGTCATTTAGAAACACATCGATATATGCAGTTCCAAACAAAATTCCGTTGCATTTGGCTCCCTGTGCAACACAATAATTAACAGAAGGATGAACATGGATAAAATGGATAAAAAGGATAAAAGGATAAATAGACAACGGTGGCAGCCCATTACATGGCATTCAGGAGTCTGATGGCTCGTGGGAAGAAGCTGTTGCAGAACCTTGATGTTCTGCTCCTTATGCTGCGATATCTTTTTCCCGAGGGCAGCAGAGTGAACAGACTGTGATGGAGATGTGCGGGTTTTTTTATAATACTGCTGGCCTTAGACACGCAACGTTTGGTCGCAATATCCCCGATTGAGGGGAGAGAGGTCCCGATGATTTTTTCCGCTGTCCTCACCACTCTCTGCACAGACTTCCAGTCGGAGGCTTTACAGTCCCCAAACCAGACAGATACAGCTGGTCAGAATACTCTCTATGGTGCCCCTGTAGAAAGTGGTGAGGATGGGATGGGGAAGGTGAGCTCTTCTCATCCGGCACAGAAAGTGCAACCGCTGCTGCGCTCTCTTAACTGTTGATGAGATGTTATTCGACCAGGTCAGACTGTTAGTGATCTGCACCCTCCATCTGCTCCAGTTTTCCAAAGGCGTTTAGGTTAATTGACCCTGTGTAGAATTGGCCCTGGAGTGTCGGGAGCGGATGAGAAAGTGGGATAACATAGACCCAATATACACGGTTCTAAGGACCATGTGGAAACAAATGAACCTTTTTAGTTGTCTATTGTTTGAGTGGCCCTGCTCGACAAAGTAAAACTGACGGGACACAAAATACAAATCTTTAGACTTTAGAGATACAGCGTGGATTCAGGCCCTTCGGCCCACCTGGTGAGTGCCATCCAGCGATTACCCCATACACTAACCTACACGCACTAGGGACAATTTTACAATATACTAAAACCAATTAACCAGGAAACCAGCACATCTTTGAAATACTGCACGGTAAACAGCTTTGACGCTGAACATGTGCAGCCTCGGAGTGTGCTCGATCTGCCCCGACATCGGAGCTTCGATCATCCCGACGCGAGGGCTTGCACATCGGGCTGTCCATATCGACGACCATGGGGGGTCAAGGTCCCCGACCACGGGTGAACAAAGGAGGGAGACTGACTGACGTTTGTTGCCTTCCAACACAGTGAAGAATGCTGTGGAGGATGTTTATGTCAAATTCTATTGTGTATTGTGTTCTTTTTAATTGTATGGCTGCATGGTAACTCATTTCACTGGACCTTAATTGGTGGATGTGACAAATAAATGTGAACCTTGAATCTTGAACTTAGTGTCGATGTTCCCATAGAAATTCCTGTCCTCATTATCAATGGATCCCACCTGCAAACCTGAAGAAGTGTTGCTGATATTTCTGTTGTGGGGATGCCTGGGGAAAATAATACTATACTAGGCTAAAGTTATACAGCTGTCTGTTAAAGCAGCTCAAACGTTCATTTCATAAAAGAACAAACCTCAATGCAATCAGCCACTGAGTAAATGATTCAGCAGGTTGTGGCCTCCCACTTCTTGTGCCGTGAAAACCACACTTGCTTTAATCTACAACATAAAAGCCCTGCGAACATCACTGTCGTGTGGCGATAAACTAAGAGGGCTAGACTACTGTGTAAGAAACAAAAAAAGTCACACTTTTTATGTTGGGGAATGGAGAAGTCCTGATTGGAATAATCAGATATGAACATAGTCTGAAGGAACAAACGGCCGCCTAATTTTAGCCTCTGGTCTAGTTCAGTTTAGAGATACAGCATTGAAACAGGCCCTTCGACCCACCCGAGCCCACACTGACCATCGATCACCCGTTCACACTAGTTCTCCCACTTTTTCATCCACTCCTGCAAAGAGATAAATTAGAAGGACATTTTGCAGCAGACTTCACTGCATGAAAACAAGCCACTATCCAGAAAATATTAAATTAGAATTGCGGGGGAGGGGGAGAGGGAAGTCAAGAAGATTACAAATCGCTAGGGAAACAGAACAGAGCAAATTGATGGAGCTCTCTGTTGCTGAATCTTCTGATCCTCATGGACTCTGTTCCAGGGCTTTCAAAGACACGGCCAGTTAAATGGTTGATGTGTTAATTTTAATTGCCCAAATTGGGACAAATTGGATTTGGTGTACCAATGTTCAGTTTGTGGTCATTCTGCTGGAGGAAAGAATCTTTCTTCCCACCCCCACATCAGTCTGAAGAAGGGTCTCGACCCGAAACGTCGCCTATTCCTTCACTCCATAGATGCTGCCTCACCCACTGAGTTTCTCCAGCATTTTTGTCTACCCGTTGCAGGAAAGTAGTCATTACGCTGGAAAGAGCACAGAGAAGATTTACGAGGACGTTCCCATGACTCGAGGGCCTGACCTGCGGGGAGAGATTGGACAACCTGGGGGCTTTATTGCCTGCAGCGCAGAAGGCTGAGGGATGATCTAGTAGAGGTGTATGCGTGTAGGTCAATCATGAGGGGAATAGGCAAGAGTCAATGCACAGTCTTTTATACAGGGTAGGGGAATCAAGAACCAGAGGACATAGGTTCAAGTTGAGAGGGGCAAGATTTAATAGGAACCTGAGTGGCAACTTTTTCACAGAGGGTGGTGGGGATATGGATCAAGCTGTTGGGTTGTTCAACCTTGTTGAACAACGAGGTTGTTGACACAAGCACAATAATAGCAGTTAAAGGACATTTTGCCAGGTACATGGATAGGAAAGGTTCAGATGGATATGGGCCAAACATGGCCAAGTGGGGCCAGTGGTGATGGGGCATCTTGGTCGGCAAGGGCGAGTTGGGCCAAAGGGCTTGTTTTGGTTCTATATCTGCATTTTGTGTCCATCTTCAATGTAAATCAGCATCTGCAGCTCCTTCCTACACATTCATTAAATTATGATTTTCTGTCTGTATCCAAAAACTAGGCAAACTGATGCAATATCTTAACAAGGGACCTTCACTTTTGACTGTTCACACCATAATAAATGAAATAGAGAGCAGTGAGCACTAGATCTGATTGAAGAAGGGTGCCGACCCAAAGTGTGGCCTGTCCATTTCTCCAGAGATGCTGCCTGACCCACTGAGTGACTCCAGCACTTTGTGTCTTTCTTTGTAAACCAGCATCCGCAGTTCGTTGTGTCTAAGGTATTGTTTCATTTTATCAAATGACAGATTTCAGCACAATCTGATCTGTTTGTCTGGAAATAACGTGCCATTGGAAGTGACCGGGTTTAAACATCACTCTCCTCCCCAACTCCACCCCCAATCCAAAAGGCAGCAACTAAACAAGAGACAGTGTCAGAGCAAACTCCATCTATGACTCATCCCGTAATCCTGTAATTGTTTACGTCAGTGGCTAAAGAACATGCACTGTGCTTCACTACAGACAGCTGTAATTACAACAAATTGAGACACACAAATTACGTAGGCAGCCGTCTATGGATTACGTTCTTCTTAAACCGCGGAGACAATAAGATTACAGTCACAGCAAAGGAGAAAATCATCTGCATTAATACTCGCACTTAACGGAACTTTGGAATGAATGTAAACCTTGGCAATTCCTGTCTTTCAAAATGACCAGGATCTCCAGATTGTTTCCTCAAACATCTCAGCCCATTTCACATACAACCACTTTGAAATTCAATGACTGATTTCAATAGACGTAGAGGCCATTTTGATCGCAGGATAAGTTGTGACGTTGCTACCTTTAACTCAGATGCAACACACCCAACCTAGGGGTCAGAAGGTTATTGGTTCAAAGGCACATTTCTGTCACAAGAGCTCATAACTCGAGCCAAGGTTCTGACGAGATACTGACGGAATGATCACTAGATATGTGCAACACAGTGGCGCGGCTGGTAGAGCTGCTGCCTCACATTGGTAGAGACCTGGGTTCAATCCTGATCTCAGGTGCATCCCAAATGGAGTTTGCATGTTCTCCTTGCAACCATATGGGTTTCCCTATGGGATGCTCTGCTTTCCTTCCACGATCGAAAGGCATGCGGTCGGCAGGTTAATTTGCCTCTGGAAATTGCAGCTAGTTCGTAGATGAGGGTATAATAGTCATACACCACGGAAACAGGCCATTCGGCCCAAATTGTGCATGCTAACCAGGATGCCACATCTTAGCTGGCCCCATTTGGTCCATATCGCTCCAAACCTTTCCGATCCATATATCTTTCCAATCTGGGGGATGATAATGGGAATATGGGGAGAATAAGATTGGGCTTATTTCCATGCAGTTTATCTAAACTATAATGAGGATTAGAGTAAAATGGGTGCATAATGGTCAACACAGATTTGATGGGATGAACGACCCAATTCCAAGGCAAGACTCGAAGAGGAAGTTCGGCTCAGCTGCTAAAAGATTGTCTGGGGTTGGGAGTTCAACTAGTGGACAGGTCAGGACCCTCCACCTCTCCTCCCCTCCCCTCCCAACCAGCATCAATGATCATCACTCTCCGTGTGGCAGCCCATTGCCAACACACATCAACACTTGGGCATTTTGTAACACCTGAAAGGACATCATTGATGAGCTGCCAGAGAAAGTGGCTGAGGCAGATACTATAACAGCATTCATAGAAACATAGAAACATAGATACATAGAAAATAGGTGCAGGAGGAGGCCATTCGGCCCTTCGAGCCAGCACCGCCATTCATTGTGATCATGGCTGATCGTTCCCAATCAATAACCCGTGCCTGCCTTCTCCCCATATTCCTTGACTCCACTAGCCCCTACAGCTCTATCTAACTCTCTCTTAAATCCATCCAGTGACTTGGCCTCCACTGCCCTCTGTGGAAGGGAATTCCACAAATTCACAACTCTCTGGGTGAAAAAGTTTTTTCTCACCTCAGTCTTAAATGGCCTCCCCTTTATTCTAAGACTGTGGCCCCTGGTTCTGGACTCGCCCAACATTGGGAACATTCATACGACATTTGGACAGGTACATGATGAAGAAAGGTTTAGAGGAGTATTGGCAGGTGGGACGAGTTGTCATCTTGGCTGATGTGGATGGGTTGGCTGAAGGGGCTGTTTCCATGCTGTATGACTAAATGACTGCAAAATACACTGGAATTTTACATAAAATGCCTGACATGCTTCTTTAAGGGCATGGATTTAAGGTGAGAGGGGTAAAGTTTGAAGAAGTACAGGGCAAGTTACTTTTCACAGAGGGTGGTGGGTGCCTGGAACATGCTGCCGGGGTGGTGGTGGAGGCAGATGATACTGGCGTTGTAAGAGACTTTTGGATCAGCATCCGGATATGCAGGGATTGGAGGGATGTCAATTATATGCAGGTAGATAAGAGTTGGCATCATGTTTGGCATGGACATTGTGGGCCGAAGGGCCTGTTCTTATGCTGTAACTGTTCTATGTTCCATGTTGCAAATTCTTACTATTGATAATGAAAGGAGGAATACTGACCACGATACTATGTCCTTCTTCAGTAATTCTCGAGTTTATTACAGAACAAAATAAAACATGAATGACTTAACTCAACGCATTATAATAATCTGAAACAGTCTTGGTCACATGCCAGTGAAAATTTATGCTTCGAGGGGAGAAATTTAGCAAAATTAATAAAATATATTAAAAGGAATGCTGGAAAATAAAAGTTGAAATCAATTAACTGGTATTGTTTAAAGAAAAAGTCAATAAAGATGAACTGGTGTGGACATGTTGGTGTATACGTTGACAGAGACCTGGTATCACACACTGTGCCGGCTAACCGGAATAAATGTCACATAGCTGGTGAGGAAACAAGATACGGAAGCATTAAGGATTGATTTCTCTTGCCTTCTGTGCCTGACACAGGAAGAGCATTTCCCATCTTAACCATTTCCAAAACAACAGTGAAAATGTTCCCCAAAAAAAATGCTCAATACTGCAGGCTGGGAATTTTTGGCAATGCTTATGAAGAGGTTTAAAATCGTGTCGAAAGGCAGAAGCTTTTTTCCCCCGGGAGGGAAATGTCAAAGACGAGAAGGCATACTTTAAGGTGAGAGGGCAAGGTATTAAAGGAGATGTGCGGGGCAAGCTATTTATACCCAGAGGGTGGTGGGTGCCTGGAATGTGCCTGGTAGTTGAGGCAGGTACTGACTCAATGTTTAAGAAGCATTTACACAGCGAAATGGATAGGACAGGTTTGGAGGGATACGGGCCAAACGCAGGCAGATGGGACTAGTGCAGTTGGGACACGTTGGCCGGTGTGGTCAAGTTGGGCCGAAGGGCCTTTTTCCATGCTATACGGCCCTATGACTCCAGGCACAATTTTACAGTGAAAAGTTTTGTTTTGCATGCCATCCAATCAAATCAGATAATACCACACATAAATACAATCAAGTCAAACTCCAGTAGAATAGGTAGAGCAAAGGGGAAGATACAGAGTGCAGAATAGAGTTTCTCCCTGCTGCTTGATTCTATTTGAAGCAACAAATAATGAGTATTTTGTGATTACAAAAGAATGTGGCATTCAGCAACGGTGACATTGAATAAAAATCACACTGCTCCCGCTTTCTCAAACTCTTTGAATCATTTCCCTCTGGAAGGCGACTCCGGACTGTCAAAGCTGCCACAGCCAGACACAAAAACAGTTTTTATCCATGAGTAGTTGCTCTACTCAACAGCCAGAAATCTGTAGCCTCCCTTTGATCTGGTATTTTGTTGGTTCACATGCTTGATCAATGGTGTTTTATCATTAATGTTTTATTATTATTAATGTTTAGTGTTTTCTGAGTCATTCGTAACTGTCACTGTATGTCATAGTGTTACTTGTGGGTGGAGCACCAAGGCAAATTCCTTGTATGTCAATACTTGGCCAATAAACTTACTTACTTACTTCCTGTTCTATTAACTGAGTGCAATTATAACATCTTAACCATTCGGTAATTCCAACATCACAACTAGGTGGATGGAGCAGGTATTATCTGAAAGATGCATCACTTTTTCATAAGTGCCGAGGATTAGACTTCTATCACCTGCAGGACAAGCATCGCAGGTACAAGCGAATGCCAGCAGTTGGAAATTCTCTTCACACTCACACATCCGACCAAAATGTGTAGAAGGGAACTGCAGAAGCTGGTTTAAACCGTAGAAAGACATAAATTGCTGGAGTAACTCAGTGGGACAGGCAGCATCTCTGGAGAAAAGGAATAGGTGATGTTTCAGGTCGAAAATCCACTACAGACTGGGGATGGGGGGGGGGGGGGGGGGGGGGAGTTGATGCGAGAAAAGACCATGGCAAGATAGGGCCGGCAACAGATTATCTCAGGAAGGGTGGAGTCCATCATGGCCCATTGTTGGCTGGGAAACATGAGCTAACGACAGGAATTTAAGGATGCAAACAGTGGAACTAGTAGGAACTTAGCACATCCTGCTAAGTTAGAAATCCATCACATATCCCTCCACACTGCTGTATCAACTGGTCTCTTGACTAACCCCAAGCCTGCCTGCGCACTACAATACAATGGCCCAGGGTGACACAACAGTGCAGCTGGTAGAGCTGCTGCTTCACGGCAACCAAAACCTTGGTCCGATCTGACCTCGGGTGCTGTCTCTGTGGAGTCTGCATGTTTTCCTGTGACCGCGTGGGTTTCCTCCAGGTGGTCCGTTTTCCTCGCACATCCCAACTGCATGTGCGTTTGTAGGATAACTGGCCTCCGCAAAACTGTCCCCACTGTGTAGAGAATGGATGGGAAAGTGGGATAGCATAGTCGTGTGAAAGAGTGATCAATGGTCGGCATGGACTCGTTGGGCCATGGGGCCTGATGCCATGCGGTATCTCTAAACTAAATGACCTAGTCAAGGGCATGGACGGGTGATGATCACACACTGCTATTCTTGCCTGTATCATCCACATGCCTTAAATGAATACACCTGAAACATCAAACTTCAAGAAAAGAGTTCCATTAGATATTCACAACCAAGTTACATTTGATGGACCAGTTACAAAGCAGAGAGCAAAATCACATCAAGGTTAAAAGCGATTGCTTTCTCATAACAGCCATGTAGTGTTGTATAACATAGCAAACCTTGAGAGAATTAAGTGGGCTGCTCATAGGAACCGCACACAAAACAATTTGCACACAAATGGGTCTAATGTCCGAAGATCTGAAGATCTCTCCTGGTCCAAGAACACTGATGCAATTATGAAGAAAGCACATCAGCGCCTCTACTTCCTGAGAAGATTACGGAGAGTCGGTATGTCAAGGAGGACTCTCTCTAACTTCTACAGGTGCACAGTAGAGAGCTTGCTGACCGGTTGCATCGTGGCTTGGTTCGGCAACTTGAGCGCCCTGGAGCGGAAAAGACAACAAAAAGTTGTAAACACTGCCCAGTCCATCATCGGCTCTGACCTCGAGGGGATCTATCGCAGTTGCTGCCTCAAAAAGGCTGGCAGCATTATCAAGGACCCACACCATCCTGGCCACACACTTATCTCCCCGCTCCCTTCAGGTAGAAGGTACAGGAGCCTGAGGACTGCAACGTCCAGGTTCAGGCATAGCTGCTTCCCCACAGCCATCAGGCTATTAAACTCAACTCAAACGAAACATTAATGGCCCATTATCTGTTTATTTGCACTTTATCAGTTTATTTATTCATGTGTGTATATTTTTATATAATGGTATATGGACACACTGATCTGTTCTGCAGTCAGTGCCTACTATGTTCTGTTGTGCTAAAGCAAAGCAAGAATTTCATTGTCCCATCTGGGACACATGACAATAAACTCTCTTGAATCTTGAATGGAACATACCAAACGAATGGCAACACACAAATCTGTAGATGCTGGAACCTTGAACAAAATGCAAATTGCTGGAGGAACTCAGAGGGTCAACTAGCATCTGAGTGGTGGGTCAGCTACCAAGTAGAGGTATTTGGATAGGCGATGTTTCATGTTGGGACCCTTCATCAGACTGAAGCGGCAGACTAGCTGGGCTGGGCTCTACAACCTCAATATGCGCTCCCGCATTCAATAAAAGCATGTTATCTCAACGTCACTTTGCTGTACTAAACAGCAATCCCACAATACATTTACTATCCAAATATGTAACTCACATTTCTTTAAATTTAAAAAGCTCAAGAAAAGCAGCATTTGAGGAGATGAAGAAGGGTCTCGACCCGAAATGTCGCCTATCTCCTTCGCTCCTTAGATGCTGCTGCACCCGCTGAGTTTCTCCAGCCTTTTGTGACCCTTGGTTTTTGAGGAGACTGAATGAAAATGCAAGTTCCTGACTCGTGGTATCAATAGATCAATACCACAAATACTATCTAAACTATGAACAACAAACTGTCTTGGTTGCACCGAGGACTTTGGGCTTTTAGCAACAAGATTGTTTTTTTTTAATGTATTGGTTTTCTTTCTTGATCATGTTATCAATGAGTATGATGTTTACAGGCCTGTCACGCTGCAGCAGGTAAGAATGTCATTGTTCCAATTTTGGTACATATGACAATTAAACACTCTTAAACACGGTGGCGCAGCGGTAGAGTTGCTGCCTTATGCGAATGCACCGCCGGAGACCCGGGTTCAATCCTGACTACGTGCGCTGTCTGTATGTAGTTTGTACGTTCTCCCCGAGATCTTCAGTTTCCTCCCACACTCCAAAGACATACAGGTTTGTAGGTTAATTGGCTTGGTAAATGTAAAAATTGTCCCTAGTGGGTGCAGGATGGTGTTAGTGTGCGGGGATCGCTGGTCGGCACAGACCCGGAGGGCCGAAGGGCCTGTTTCCGAGCTGTATCTCTAAACTAAACTAGACAATTCTTGACTCTTCTATAGGAGAGTAGATTGCTTGCTCTCATCTGCAGAAAGAGTAGAATGGAACAGGGATTGGATAAAGAGCCGATTCAGGTTTCTGTTATCGACCATAGATTAAGTTACATAAAAGGTAATAAAAGGAGTGTTTATTTTGTAGACTTCTTAATGTAATTGAACCAGCATTCCTTTGCCAGAATGAAACATATTACAACATTACATGGCGTCATTAGACTACAGGTGCTGGAATCTTGAGTAAAACAAAATTCTGGAGGAACTCTACAGGTCAGGCAGCACCTGTGAGGAAATTTGTGGAAAATGATACGTCTGAAAAAGGGTCTTGAACCGAAACTTTGCCCATTCCTTCTCTCCAGAGATGCTGCCTGGCCCGCTGAGTTACTCCAGCACTCCGTGTTCAATTTCAGTTTTAAATGTAGAATCTTGACAAGCTCATGGTTTATGATCTGTAAAAAATGGGGAGAGTTCCAGGAGCATCATGTAGAATTTTGTGCAGGTAGTTGAATGCACAACATCAAATCCCAGAACATAACAATGGAAGCTGCACCAATTCTACTCGCAATAAAAACACTGTATCCTTCAGGAAATGCTAGGTTGAAGACTGTTACAGCAATACCCAGTCAAAGACAAGGCATGCAACAGGGATGTAATAAATACCTGCCTTAAAAGAAATCAACTTATGTTATTTGTTTTTTAGCTTCCAGCCTTAGGCTCTATGTGTAAGATTGGAACTGCTGATGCTGGTTTACACAGAAGATAGCCAGACACCAAATGCTGGAGTAACTCGGCGCTTTAAAAAGCATCTGTGAAGAAAAGGAATAGGTGACGTTTCAGGTCATCTGATGAAGGGTCTCGACCCAAAACGTCACCTATTCCTTTTCTTCACAGATGCTGCCTGACCCGCTGAGTTAATCCAGCATTTTGTGCCTGTCACAGGCATTATATGTCAAAGATGCCACCTTATTTATGGTTGCAAAGATTTTTTTGGTCATGAAGATTTCTACTACCCCTGATGTGAACGCCTGTGTCTAAGCATTAGCCCTGAATGGCCAACCTAGTTCTGTTATGCTCCAGCAGCCCCCTCCATCCTTCACTGGACTCCTCCGCCAACGTCAGTCGGCTCTGTGTTCCTGCACACGGTTGCTCTCTGGTGATGACCCAGTCATTCCTCCTTCCCTGGCCACCGTCTGGCAGAAGGTACAGAAGCCTGAATGCACGCTCCCCTAGTCTCAGGAACAGCTTCCTCCCACCCATCACCAAGCTTTGAACAATCCTCTCATAAGCTAAGGTGATGTCCGAGTCACCTCGACCCACTGCGGACAGTAGGCTTTGTTGATGGAACGTCTTCTTTTCGTGTCCATCTTGTTACTAATGTTGACCTCGCTGTCATCGTCCATCGTAAGTTTCCGGTGACAGTCAGTGGAAGCCATCACTTGTCGCAGTAGATGATGGTGAGAGCAGACTGAAGCATTACAATGCTGGAAACCACCTTCTGTATCTTCACTACTGCTCCATCTGTTGTACTCGAGTCTGAACTGATTGTGTCTGTGTACAGTACATTTGATTTGATTGGATAACATGAAAAACAAAGCTGTACGTTCCACTGTATCTCAGCACACGTGACGATAATAAACTTAAAACCTAAATTGCCTTAGTGGGGATGGGCGCACAAGTCTCTGAATGCTCCACGTGGAACTGTACCTTTCTGACGTTTAACATCAGTGACATTTGGGTAGGTTTTGATGCAGCTCCGATGAGGATAGCAATGAGTACCCAGCCACCGATGGGAGATATTCAGCCTAAAATCACACACTGCAAAATATCTGACTCCCAAATGCAAAGATGCAAACTTGAGCCCCAAAGGAAAAGGTTCCAAGCCTTGCTTTTAGAGCATTATTGTCTGTCTGTCTGTCAGTCTGTCAGAGAGCCAGATGAATCAAAGACTCCCAAAGTCCTGCTCGCTGGGCATAAACTGCTCCTCCAGAAACAATCACAGAATCTTGACGTGCAGCCAATGTTGCAGGAAATGTGGCAGCCAATTCCTACTAGAACAACAACCCCCCGCCCCCCTCCCCAACTCCACTCCACCCCACAAAACAAAACAGTAATGACACCAAGCAGACTACTGGTTCATTGAAAGTGGCGTCACAGGTAGATGGGGTGTAACAATGGGGGTGGTAACAGTACCCTAGCTTATGGAACATTGACTTCTCTAACTTCAAGTAACCCTTGCTTTCCCTCTCTCTCCATCCCTCCCCCTTCCCAGTTCTCCGACCAGCTGATTGTCACTGACTACGTTTTATCGGTTTGTTTTGATGTTACCTTCTCCCAATTAACAATGGTCTATTCTACACTTTCCTTGATCTCCACCCCCTTTGTCCTGTTTTCACGCCTTACAATTCCTTGTCTATGTATCTCCCTCTCCCCTTACATCAGTCTGAAGAAGGGTCTAGACATCACCCATTCCTTCTCTGCTGCCTGCGCCGCTGAGTTACTCCAGCATTCTGTGTCTATCTTCGGTTTAAACCAGCATCTGTAGTTCCTTCCTACACACTTATGGAAGCGTCGTTCAGAAGCCTGATAACAGAGGGGAAGCAGCTGTTCCTGAGTCTGGTGGTGCGCGCTTTCAAGCTTCTGTACCTTCTGCCAGACTGTAGCGAGGAGAAGAAGGAATAACTGGGGTGGAACAAGTCTTTGGTTATGTTGGCTGCTTTTCCAAGGCAGCGCGAAGTGTGGATGGAGTCAATGGTGGGGAGTGTGGTGTGTGTGGGACTGGGCCACATCTACAATGGTGGGGAGTGTGGTGTGTGTGGGACTGGGCCACATCTACAATGGTGGGGAGTGTGGTCTGTGCGTGACGGACTGGGCTATATCTACAATGGTGGGGAGTGTGGTGTGTGTGGGACTGGGCCACATCTACAATGGTGGGGAGTGTGGTGTGTGTGTGACGGACTGGGCCACATCTACAATGGTGGGGAGTGTGGTGTGTGTGTGATGGACTGGGCCACATCTACAATGGTGGGGAGTGTGGTCTGTGTGAGGGACTGGGCCACATCTACAATGGTGGGGAGTGTGGTCTGTGAGGGACTGGGTTACATCTACAATGGTGGGGAGTGTGGTCTGTGTGAGGGACTGGGCCACATCTACAATGGTGGGGAGTGTGGTGTGTGTGTGATGGACTGGGCCACATCTACAATGGTGGGGAGTGTGGTCTGTGTGAGGGACTGGGCCACATCTACAATGGTGGGGAGTGTGGTGTGTGTGGGACTGGGCTACATCTACAATGGTGGGGAGTGTGGTGTGTGTGGGACTGGGCCACATCTACAATGGTGGGGAGTGTGGTGTGTGTGGGACTGGGCTACATCTACAATGGTGGGGAGTGTGGTGTGTGTGTGAGGGACTGGGCCACATCTACAATGGTGGGGAGTGTGGTGTGTGTGTGATGGACTGGGCCACATCTACAATGGTGGGGAGTGTGGTCTGTGATGGACTGGGCCACATCTACAATGGTGGGGAGTGTGGTGTGTGTGTGATGGACTGGGCCACATCTACAATGGTGGGGAGTGTGGTGTGTGTGGGACTGGGCCACATCTACAATGGTGGGGAGTGTGGTGTGTGTGTGGGACTGGGCTACATCTACAATGGTGGGGAGTGTGGTGTGTGTGTGGGACTGGGCTACATCTACAATGGTGGGGAGTGTGGTGTGTGAGGGACTGGGCCACATCTACAACTCTCTGCAACATCTTGCGGTCTTGGGCAGAGCTGTTCCCCCAAACCAAGCTGTAATGCATCCTGTGTAAGAAGGAACTGCAGATGCTGGTTTAAATCGAAGGTAGACACAAAATGCTGGAGCAACTCAGAGGGTGAGGCAGCGTCTCTGGAGAGAAGGGATGGGCGACGTTTCAGATCAAGACCCTTCTTCAGACCTGACAGCATGCAGATGGGACTGGAGAAGGGTCTCGACCCAAAACGTCACCCATTCCTTCCATCCATGGATGCTGCCTGGCCCGCTGAGTTACTCCAGCATTGTGTGTCCATCTTCAGCATGTAGATAGGGTCTGGCTTTAAGGTCTCATCTGAAAGAACACAGGGCTGTATTCCCTCCGCAAGATATGCTCGTTAAAGAGACGAGTGGGGGTGATTAAAAACGCAGGCAGGGAGGACAGACAGGTGCAAGGCAACTGGAGAGAGGGCAAGGAGAGAGCAAGATGAATTGCAATATCAACATGCAGCAGGCAGCGTGCAGTTACAGGCTCGGGGCACCTGTACATTGCAGCATGCAGTTTGAGAAGCAGGTTTACCGAGTTGAGCTACCTTTCTACTGAAAACCAGGGAGAGGGGAGTAACTAAAATGCCCCATTTTAGACTCGGCCGCTTGCCGAGTCACCTGCCAACATCTGTCGCAGACCACAGCATTGCGGCGGGTGGGGAAAACCGAGTGGCGACTTTGAAATTGGTTGGATTTTAAAAACACTGGACTTGTGAAGCGGATCTACACTTATGCAGAAATTACTTCCACATGCTGGAACGCACAGATGCATTGAACAGTATTTTTTTTAACGAAACGCTCTTTAAAGAAACACGCTTGCACAACAAAGTGGTCGAGTGAGCGACCCTGAGCAAAGCCAGAGTTACTGAGTGTCCCCTATCGCTGTCTTTTGATATTACCGCTGGAAAGAGGAGGAGGGGGGGGGGGGGAGGACACACAAATCTGCTCAAGCCGAAGCGCCAGGAAGTCAGGCATTGCCTGCAGCACTTAGCTGCTGTCATCCAACAGAGTACAGGCTTGACATTAACACAGCATTCTCAGAGGAGGAGGAGGTGAAGACATGGGCAATCGCCCCGCTTTATTATAGACAGACAGAGAGAGAGAGAGAGAGAGAGAGGGGCGCATTGCAATCAAGGCGGCGTTTCATTTGAAAAATTAAAAGAGCACTTCTGAATCTATGTTTGTTTGTTCCTTCCCTTAAAGGGGCTTGAGAGACAATGGCAAGGCAAGGGAAGGGAACTGACTGCAAACGTGGCGCGCACACACACACACACAACATACACTGGAGCCTGCAAACGACATTTGCAGCTAATGGCAGCGCCGAGCAAAATAGCAAGGAAAGACAGGACTAAAAATAGCTGTCTGCGTCGCAGCAAGAGCGTGATTTAGATGTGGACAGTGTGATTCATCACCTGAGGCCGGGTGATTGGTGTGTGTGTGTGGGGGGGGGGGGGGGGTGGGGGGTCGGGTAAGAACGAGGCAAGGTGCATATATTGGTTAATTTATTACACTGCAAAATACCATACGGCAGCTCTGGGGATTTTTTTCTCCCCCCCCCCCCCCCCTTTAAAGAAAATGTTTCTCTTATTTCTTACACAGGCTTACAAATAATTGACTGACCCCTCCCTCTCTGATGTGCTGCCGGCACCTGCATTGCGGTTGCAGTGACCCCCCCACTCTCATCCAAACAACCACAGCAGTGACCTCTCCAACCCCCCCCCCCCCCCCCCCCACGCTCAATAACCTAAAGACAAGAGAATGCACTAATGCACCCGTGTTAACACAGGATATCTCCACCCTTTGCTTCACTTGCAAGCATCTAACAAACATTTCTCCTATCTCTCTCTCTCTCACCATCAATATCTCTCGTCCCTCTCTCCCCCTGACTGACTCTCAGTCTGAAGAAGGGTCTCGACCCGAAACGTCACCCATTCCTTCTCTCCACAGATGCTGCCCGAGTTACTCCAGCATTTTGTGTCTATCTTCGGTGTAAACCAGCATCTGCAGTTCCTTTCCGAAACAAAATCTTTACCTCAAGGAGACCAGAGGAACTGCAGATGCTGGAATCTTTCACCTGCCAGGATTTGTCCCACCAGCTCCTCTCTTTTCCAGCTTTCCCCCCACCCCCACCCAAACTAAAGTCTGAAGAAGGGTCCCAACCCGAAAGAACGCTTCCCTATTCTTTCCACAGATGCTGCCCGGCCCGCGGAGTTCTTCCAGCACCTTGCATGTTGCCACTTAAACAATGCAACACCGCGTCTGAAGAAGGGTCTCGACCCGAAACGCCACCCATTCCTTCTCCCCAGAGATGCTGCCTGTCCCGCTGAGTTACTCCAGCAGTTTGTGTCTACCTACGCTTGTCTTAGCCGCTCCACTGGTCTCTCTCCCGTGTAGATCCATTTTTACTAACCGTTCTATTGTTAAGACTGGCTACAATTTTGCATTACAATTGTAATTTAACCAACGCGTAAATCCGACAGTCTCCCAACCCTTCGGCCAAGCGCTGGTGTTTATTTAGGAAGATGTCGAGAAGTCAGTTACATCATCCAGAGAGGGTACTCGGTACAAGACCCGGAGTGTCGTGCCTGAAGTTGGCTATGGTTCTAGCTACAAATGCACATCTTAATGAGTTGTAAGTGAACCCTCGGCGTGGAAAGCTGAGCCCAGAATGACATCCTAATATGACCAATCCATTTGACAGTAAATATGTACTTAGTTCCGGTCACCATTAATTCCTGCTGGCTCTTTAAATTATTTAAAAGAGCTTTACTTCACGCAGCGTCTCGTTTTGTTCCGCCAGCGGCTCGGCTTGGCCCGGCCCGGCCCGGGCATTTCACAAAAACCCGTGGGGTTAACGCCACAGTGGAGCTGCGTTCTTCATGCTAACGGCTGCTTACCGACACGGAAAATAACTCCTCTCAATACACACTCACGCACTCACGCACTCATTGAAACACACACTCAAACACTCACACGTACACTCAAACACACACAAACACACACTCACTGAAACACACACTCACACTCACTCACGCACTCACTCATACAAACACACACTCATACACAAACACTCACTCACTCATACAAACACTCAAACACACTCATACACAAACACACACTCATACACAAACACACACTCAAACACACACACACAAACACACACACTCACTCATACAAACACACACATACTCACAGGTGCGGGAGCCGTATTAACCATGAACTAATCCCAATTGCACTCTACCAGTGAACGCCAAACAACCTGTTTTATCAAACACAACACACGGCTTTATATAACGATGCAGCCACCCATCGTATTAGAAAGTTTTCCATTTGCTGCTGTCAGTGCGGCTAAGTGTTGGGCACTGCATCAGCGATTGTTCCCGCTGCACAATTTAACCCCCGGCTGGTCCTAAACCTGTAGTGCAGACCGGCGCATAATACAACACTGACAATTGCTGCCATAAATTAAAATGCCACGCAAAAGGCATCAGTAAAAACGCCGGGCAGACACATTTGTGGCATCTCCTTGGGGTGTCTGTGATCTCACACAGTCAGAGTGAATGCAAACAGATAATGGATACAGAGGTTGTTACCCCCCACCCCACACACATACACATACACCCCCACACACACTTTGCAACATTGGCCCAAAGTCACTGCACCCGGAGCCACGCTGCCAGTTACTGAGACCCCTGTCTCACTGCTCCACCTCCCTGCCCTCGACCCCACTCCACCCCACCCTCCCTCCCTCCCTCCTGCCCCACACCCTCAAACACACACACACACACAGGGTCACTTACCCCGGGCAGAGAGCTTCTTTGTGTTAATAATCTTCGCCGCATATTCTTGTCCCGTGGATAATTTCACGCATCTGCGAACAACGGAGAAGGCACCCCTAGGAGTGGGAGAGAGAGAAAATACCAGGCAGACATGGGATTAGAGTGGAGAGCTCACGGGGGGAGGGAGGGGAGGGGAGGAGGGGGGCAATTGTAGCGAGGGGTGAAGTGGCATACTTTCCGAGCTCTTCACATAGCTGGTATTCCTCGCTAAACCGGGTACACGTTGCGGTCGTGGCCATGTTGAAATGAAAAGCCTGGAATTGGCCAGCATGTACTCGCTGTCAGTGGCAGGGGAGGGCAGATGTGGAGACGCTAACGCGAGATTACAACACACACCGGCAGGGAGGGAGGGAGGGAGATAGAGAGGGAGAGGAGGGAGGGAAGGAGATAGGGAGATAGCGAGAGAGGGAGAGAGAGAGGGAAGGATATATATAGAGAGAGGGAGGGAGAGAGAGGGATAGAGGGAAGGAGATAGGGAGAGAGAGGGAGAGAGGGAGAGAGGGAGAGAGGGAGAGAGGGAGAGAGAGAGAAGAGAGAGGGAGAAGGGGTAGATAGAGAGAAGGAGAGAGGGGGAAGGGAGGGGGAGAGGGAGAGGGAGTGAGATAGAGAGGGAGAGAGAGGAGGAAATAGAGAGAGAAGGGGGGAGAGGGAGATAGAGAGAGAGAGAGGGAGAGAGAGAGAGAGAGGGGGAGGGAGGGAGGGTGAGAAGAAGGAAGGAAGGGAGGAAGGGAGAGAGAGCGAGCTTCCAAATGCAGTGGATCTCAGCGCCACCTGACACAACCCGCCAGCAAACTGAGTTTAGCCCCTGAAAATCCATCCTTAAAGCAAGTTAAGATGTACATGAAGCATATTGAGCATGATAAAGGAGATGGTGGCAAAGGCAGGTGCAATGGTGACAATTAAGAGACATTTGGATAGGTTGAGTTTACTGATAGGTCGGTAGTGTTATAGGTTGGGTACATTGATATGCAGTGAATGGGAGATGTGGGTCAAGTGCAAGTGGATTCATGTTCGGCACAGATATTGTGGGCCGAATGGCCTGTTCCTGTGCTGTGCTTATGTTCCATGTTTAGACCGTTCAATTGTTCTATTTTTGGATTAAACTCTCATTGTGAAGTCTATAGTTTTCTCAAACATATCACAAAGCATGCAATAGACACAAACTAATTTTGTCTTTGTAAGATTTAAGAAAGAACTAAGGGTCTTGACCCGAAACGTCACCTATTTCCTTCGCTCCATGGATGCTGCCTCACCCACTGAGTTTCTCCAGCATTTTTTCTACATTCTGTCTTTGCAAGGGATCATCTGGTATTAACGGGTGACGTTTCCGGTCGAGACCCTTCTTCAGTCTGACCCCTCTTCAGTCTGAAGATTCAAGATTCAGGAGAGTTTGTTGTCTTCTTCTTTCGTGTGGCGTGCACAGCCTAAAGTTGTTGGACAACTTGTTCTATTTGATCTTCCGTTTGTGCACGTCGAGTTGATTGCATTAGTCGAAACAGGGCGGACGACGTGAAGGTTGCAATCTCCCACCCCAGAGTTTGTTGTCATGTGTCCCAGATAGAATTTCATTGTCCTATCTGGGACACATGACAATAAACTCTCTTGGGTAGACAAAAGTGCTGGAGAAACTCAGCGGGTGCGGCAGCATCTATGGAGTGAAAACGTTGCCTATTTCCTTCGCTCCATAGATGCTGCCGCACCCGCTGAGTTTCTCCAGCACTTTTGTCTACCTTCGATTTTTCAGTATCTACAGTTCCTTCTTGAACAATAAACTCTCTTGATTCTTGAATCTTGAGTCGCGGCCCGAAACGTCACCCATTCCTTCCCTCCAGAGATGCTGCCTGGCCCGCTGAGTTACTCCAGCATTTTTGTGTCGATTTTGTTCAGATTGAAACCAGCATCTGCAGTTCTTTCCCACACCTGGTATTAACGTATTGGTTGGGGAAATTTCAGCGGTGCAGTGGATACATCTTATTTCCCCTTATTTCGTAACTTTGGACCACAACCATCTATCACGGAAAGAGGAAATGTCATGTTTCATTTGATGCTCTCCCTTCTATGGAGACGACGGGTGAGAAGAGATACTGGAAACAGCCACCATTTCTGGGTGCCCCCATGTATCAGTACTCTGTACTGGGTAACAGACTAGAGAGTGGCCCTGACCTCCCATCTACCTCGCTGGAGACCCTCGGACTATCTTTAATCAAACTTTACAGGACTATCTTGCACTAAACGTTACATAGAAACATAGAAAATGGGTGCAGGAGGAGGCCATTCAGCCCTTCAAGCCAGCACCGCCATTCATTGTGATCATGGCTGATCGTCCCCAATCAATAACCCGTGCCTGCCTTCTCCCCACATCCCTTGACTCCATTAGCCCCTAGAGCTCTATCTAACTCTCTCTTAAATCCATCGAGTGATTTGGCCTCCACTGTCCTCTGTGGCAGGGAATTCCATAAATTCACAACTCTCTGGGTGAAAAAGTTTTTTCTCACCTCAGTCTTAAATGACCTCCCCTTTATTCTAAGAATGTGGCCCCTGGTTCTGGACTCGCCCAACATTGGGAACATTTTTCCTGCATCTGGCTTGTCTAGTCCTTTCATAATGTTATATGTTTCTATAAGATATCCCCTCATCCTTCTAAACTCCAGTGAATACAAGCCTAGTCTTTTCAATATTTCCTCATATGACAGTCCCGCCATCCCAGGGATCAATCTCGTCAACCTACGCTGCACTGCCTCAATCACAAGGATGTCCTTCCTCAGTTATTCCCTTTATCCTGTATCTGCACACTGTGGACGGGTTAATTGTAATCATGCATGTGTGGTCTTCCCATGGACTCGACTGCATGCAACAAAAAAACTTTTCACTGTACCTCAGTATACGTGACAATCCTAAACTAAATTAAACCACAGTCTCATTGTCAAGGGTTGCAGATTGGTGAAGTCAGCTTCAAGTGGCTGGTGCCGGTGAAATCATCTTTGATATTCCATGGAAGTTGAATTTAGAACAACAGTATAGTACAACAGGCCATTCGGCCCACAATGTCTGTGCCAACGTGATGCCTATCTGACTGCATGTGATCTATAATCCCTTCATTCCCTGCACATCCATGTGCCTGTCCAAAGGTCTCTTAAACACCACTGCCTCCACCACTCCAGGCAGCACATTCCAGGAACTCCACCCTCTGTGTGAAAAAAACTTGCCCCTCACATCTCCTTTAAATGTTGCCCCCCCTCACATTAAAGCTATACTGTGTAGTATTTGACTTTTCCATCCAGAGAAAAAAGTTCTGACTGTCTACCCTATCTATGCCTCTCATAATTTTATATACTTCAGTATCTCCCATCAAACCCCTCTGATCCAGAGAAAACGGGTGCTGTCTGTATGGAGTTTGTGTGTTCTCCCCGTGAGCTGCATGGGTTTTATCCAAGATCTTCGGTTTTCTCCCACACTCCAAAGACGTACAGGTTTGTAGGTTAATTGGCTTGATATAAGTGCGAGGATCGTGTGTGTAGGATGGTGTTAATGTGCGAGGATCTCCGGTCAGTGCGGACACGGTGGGCTGAAGGGCCTGTTTCCGCACTGTATCGCTAAACTAAACTGAACTAAATTAAAGTAAAAAGTTAGTGGTTCTCATCCACCGAGAATTCCATGAAGAAGTGACCCGACCCATGTTCACCAGAAATGCTGCCTGACCCGCTGAGTTACTCCAGCACTTTGTGTCATCCTTTGAATGTCACCATTGTTCTACAAGAAAGATGACATGCGGGGTTTGTTTTTGACTAGGTAAGTAGCCTTAAGCAGTCTTTTCATGGGGTCCCTGGTTGGAAACTGCCTCTGTAGGTGAAGCCACACGGCATATCTTACAACAGACATTATTTCAAACACACTGGCAGGGAACAACTTCTCTAAAACCTTTTTTTTTTAAACAATCTCACTCTCTGTGCATAATTGGTATCAGAGTGCACATTTTACAGCATTTCATGGCACTAATTACCAGTTATTATCTCAAAGAAACCCTGAAGTAATGAAAAGACTCCTGTGGAATTATGCATCACACTATCAGGACCCCGTGTGGAATGAGAGATGATGGGCATGGAATTACATAAAAGTTACAGCACTTCAACAGGCCGCTCATTCCACCTGGATCTTCCCAGCATTTATCCTCCACATCAACGTCTTCCACATCCCAACTGTATCCACCTATCACTTATCCTGCCCCTCCTCATTCCCAGCTTTCTCCACATCCTACAATTGGGCTGAAGAAGGGTCCCGAACAGAAACATGACCGATCAATATCCTCCTGAGATGCCCCCTGACCCGCTGAGTTACTCCCACGTCTGCAGTTCCTTGTTAAGTACAAATCCCCCTCTATTCCTTTCTCTTTCATGCATTTATTTTGCTTCAGCTTCAAATGTATCTGGATTATGAATTGGATTATCGGGAAGCACGACTTGGGAACAGCTGCATCCAAGACTGCAATAAATTGTAGAGAGTTGTGGGGGGGGAACTGCTAGAGTCAGTTATTAAAGATGGGATAGCAGCACATTTGGAAAGTGGTGAAATCATTGGACAAAGACAGCATGGATTTATGAAAGGTAAATCATGTCTGATGAATCTTGTGGAATTTTTTGAGGATGTAACTAGTAGTGTGGATATGGGAGAACCAGTGGATGTGGTGTATCTGGACTTCCAGAAGGCTTTCGACAAGGTCCCACATAAGAGATTAGTATATAAACTTAAAGCATATGGCATTGGGGGTTCAGTATTGATGTGGATAGAGAACTGGCTGGCAAACAGGAAGCAAAGAGTAGGAGTAAATGGGTTGTTTTCACAATGGCAGGCAGTGACTAGTGGAGTACCGCAAGGCTCAGTGCTGGGACCCCAGCTATTTACAATATACATAAATGATCAGGATGAGGGAATTGAAGGCAATATCTCCAAGTTTGTGGATGACACCAAGCTGGGGGGCAGTGTTAGCTGTGAGGAGGATGCTAGGAGACTGCAAGGTGACTTGGATAGGCTGAGTGAGTGGGCAAATATTTGGCATATGCAGTATAATGTGGATAAATGTGAGGTTATCCACTTTGGTGGCAAAAATAGGAAAACAGACTATTATCTAAATGGAGGCCGATTAGGAAAAGGGGAGATGCAGCGCGACCTGGGTGTCATGGTACACCAGTCATTGAAAGTAGGCATGCAGGTACAGCAGGCAGTGAAGAAAGTGAATGGTATGTTAGCTTTCATAGCAAAAGGATTTGAGTATAGGAGCAGGGAGGTTCTACTTCAGTTGTATAGGGTCTTGGTGAGGCCACAGCTGGAGTATTGCGTACAGTTCTGGTCTCCAAATCTGAGGAAGGACATTATTGCCATAGAGGGAGTGCAGAGAAGGTTCACCAGACTGATTCCTGGGATGTCAGGACTGTCTTATGAACAAAGACTGCATAGACTCGGTTTATACTCTCTAGAATTTAGGAGATTAAGAGGGGATCTTATAGAAACTTACAAAATTCTTAAGGGGTTGGACAGGCTAGATGCAGGAAGATTGTTCCTGATGTTGGGGAGGTCCAGGACAAGGGGTCACAGCTTAAGGATAAGGGGGAAATCCTTTCAGACTGAGATGAGAAGGAATTTTTTCACACAGAGAGTGGTGGGTCTCTGGAACTCTCTGCCACAGAGGGTAGTTGAGGCCAGTTCATTGGCTATATTTAAGAGGGAGTTAGATGTGGCCCTTGTGGCTAAGGGGATCAGAGGGTATGGAGAGAAGGCAGGTATGGGATACTGAGTTAGATGATCAGCCATGATCATATTGAATGGTTCGAAGGGCCGAATGGCCTACTCTTGCACCTAATTTCTATGTATCTATGTATCAATGAAGGACTACACCCCTGTGTGGACCTGGGCCTTCTTGTCCATCTTTGGAAGTAAAGCCCATCATGTGAGTTCACCTTGTGACCAATATAAATGCATCTATAGCCATGACCAATGACACAAACACTAAACTTGACCTAAACCCAGAGTGAGGAGAGGCAACAAGCTGTTGGTCAGTGATAATATGAAGGAGAACCATCCAAGGTAATGTGTAGGAAGGAACTGCAGATGCTGGTCTAAACTGAAGTTTGGCCCAAAACAGCTGGAGCAATTCAGTGGGTCAGACAGCATCTCTGGAGAGAAGGAATAGGTGACATTTCGGTAAGTTTTGAGTCTGAAGAGGGATCTTGACCTGAAACGTCACCTGTTCCTTTTCTCCAGAGATTCAGAGTTACTCCAGAGTTACTCTAGCTTTTAGTGTCTGCCACCAGAGGTGACATGGGAGGAGTTGCAGTCGGGGCACTGGGAGTTAGTTCTGAGAGCAGGTTCATTTGCTCATGTGTCAGGAGACGTTCTGCCATCGCTTTTCCACAGCCAGCGCCACATCGTGCCTCTGCGGAGACTGTCCGCAGCGCATGCCTCTCCGCCGCAGGTCAGTAGTTGGGCCATTGTCTGTACTGACAGCAGGTGGGAGGCAGGGAATTAAAAATTAACGTTGTGCCTCTAAATCAATGGGGTTGGAACCAGAGCGAGCACAATATTGTTGAAACTAAAGAAAAGAAGGAAGTACTTGACAATATTGTGAGATAATGCACCAAGTGCAGACTGTTGTAGGGCCTGATTCAGAATGGGACTTCCACAAGAGGAACTCGTATTTCATGCTGTATTGTTGTGTGGACTGAGGCAAGGCTAATATCATATAATCACGCCTACAATTGCACGTTATGAAGTCTAAAGGATCGGTTTATTATTGTTTTGTACTGAGGCAGTGTGAAAAGCTTGGTTTTGCATGCTAGCCAAACGGATCAGGTTGCTGGTCTGACATGGACTTGGTGGGCTGAAGGTTCTGCTTCCATATTCCATCTCTCAAATCCAATCAACTGGTAAATAGAATAGAAAACAAAGATTGCTTATTTATAGCACCTTCTAATTTCCATTCAGGACATCACATAGTGCATCGCAGCCTGTGTGGTGCGTTTGATGTATGGTCAATTTTGCAACTAAACATCAAATAGGTTGAGGAGAGCACGCATCCACTGACGGCTTTAATAAATGTTGGCTGAGCAATAACAAGTCTCAGGGGCACACAGGAGCTCTTTAGTTCTCCTTCAAAACAGTTACTTCGGCTCTCTAATGCCCATGAGCCGTCACTAGGGTCTCATCCAAACAATGGTACCTCCAAAGATAGACACAAAATGCTGGAATAACTCAGCTGGACAGGCAGCATCTCTGGATAAAAGGAACTGGGTGGCATTTTGAGCCGCGACCCTTCTTCAGATTGAGAGTCAGATATATGGAAGGGCAAGGTGTGAAAATGAGACATCAAAGGGGACGAAGTTCAAGGAAAATGTAGAATAGATCTTTGTTAGCTGGGAGAAGGTGACAGCGAAGTATACAAAGTGAAATATAGTCAGGAGGTCAGTGAGACTGATTGGAGAACTAGGATTGGGGAGGTATGGAGAGAGAGGACAAGCAAGGGCCACATGAAGTTAGAGAAGTCAATATTCATACTGCTGGGCTGTAAGCTGCCCAAGTGAAATATGAGGTGCTGTTCCTCCACCTTGAGAGACATTAGTGGACCTCCACCAGTGCAGACCTTACTTTGCATTGTACTCAAGGGTCGGCACACAATTATGGCAAAGCATTCTTTCCGAAGGTTGTAAATGATCAGAAAACCATGGCAGATACGTGGGAGCAGTGTGTGAACAATGGAACCACGTTAAAACATGGAGCAGAACCCACACTTTGATTAATGAGCTTCAGTTATAAGGATTGTAAAAAACGGCTACCTTAATACCTTGTGGTTCATGTGGTAAATTCAAACTCATCAAATGTATTACCCTGGAAAAAAAATAGCGATGTTAATATATGACTTTTTTTTGGTCAAAATATATTGAAATTCAATATGTATTAAAGTTATTCTAGCTTTGTACGATTCAGTAGGTTTATTGGCTATGAATAAATTATTACGTGAAGTATTTTTACACATTTTATATTGTGGGTTATTTTAAATACAGAGTAAAAAGCTGGCTGTGTTTCAGATCTCTTTCAACAGCATCTTCACCATACAAAGCCGCATTTTTAACATTTATATCTATGCTTTCAATCACTGCTAGTCTCCTCAATCTCAATAACACGAGGTGGTGCAGCAGTAGAGTTGCATCCTTACACTGCCTGAGAACAGGTTTCCATCCTGACTACAGGTGCTGTCTGTACGGAGTTTGTACATTCTGCCTGTGACCTTGTGGGTTTTCCCCAGGTGCGCCGGTTTCCTCCCACACTCCAAAGATGTGCAGGTTTGTAATTGGCTGCAGTAAAGATTGTAAATTGTCCCTTGTGTATAGGATAGTGTTAGTGTACAGGGCCATCGCTGGTTGGCATGGCCTTGGTGGGCTGAAGAGCCTGTTTCCGTGCTGTATCTCCCCAGCCTCTAAGTCTCTCCTCCATTTAGGTATTCCTTAAACCCTACCTGTTACCTGAACTGAAATCATTTTATCGTGACTCGGTGTCAAATACATTTGATGTTGTTCCAGTGAAGCAAGACGCTCCTGTGGCAATGAAGGCAGTAAACTCTCGTTCATCCAGTATTTATACATCTAGAATCTCACACAACTGGCAAAAATTACAGACTGTTTTGTTTTTATGAAAATAAGTAAAATTTTATTTCAAGTGTTATGCAAAATAAGTGTAAAATTATTTAGAATTTATTTCTGTTTATACATAAGGGCAGTGCAGCTGTAGAGTTGATCAGTACCAATGTCCTCTTTGAAGGTTTAGTACTTCACACAGGTGAGTAGAATCATTCATTTGATTCATTTTTGGTTTATTTTACATTAATACCGTTTTGCTTTAAAATATAGAATTGCAGTGTCAAACGTTATTATTTAAAAGGGTAAGGAGTTGACATTGTTTGGCAATTGATGTAAAGGTTTGAGTGGAGAATACTAATATGTGATGTGTAGTCTTTTATTTAACAATTCAAGAGGGTTTAATTGGCATATGTACCAACAATGGAACAATGAAATTCTTGCGTGCAGCAGCTGAACAGGTCGGTAAGCACGATAATCATAGATTACATATAATGAACAAAAAGAAAATTCAATAAATTAATAACCTCAATACTACTGCAAAAAGTCCTGAGTGCAACCATGACAATCCATAGAAGAACTGTCTCAACCTAAAGCATCACCAATCCATGTTGTCCAGAGATGGTACCTGACCGTCTGAAGAAGGGTCTCGACCCGAAACGTCGCCTATCTCCTTCGCTCCTTAGATGCTGCTGCACCCGCTGAGTTTCTCCAGCTTTTTGTGTAACCCTCGATTCTCCAGCATCTGCAGTTCCTTCTTTAACACATGGTACCTGACCTGCTGAGTTGCTCCAGCACTTTGTGTCCATTAGTCCACAGTTCATGATTTACTCTGTGTTTAGGCGTTCAAGCCTGATTCATTAGATCATGTGATAGGAGCAGAATTAGGCCATGCGGCCCATCAAATCTACGCCGCCATTCAAGCGTGGCTGATCTATCTCTCCCCCCTAACCCCACTCTCCTGCCTTCTCACCATAACCCCTGACACCCGTACTAATCAGGAATCTATCTATCTCTGCATTAAATATATCCATTGACTTGGCCTCCACAGCCTTCCACAGGTTCACCACCCTGATGGATGTTCGGTAGAAGTTGTTTAGTTTTGTTTTTCGATAGAGCGCGGAAACAGGCCCTTCGGCCCACCGAATCCGCACCGACCAGCGATCCCCGCACATTAATGCTCCCCTACACACATACTAGAGACAATTTACTTTTATACCAAGCCAGTTTACCTAAAAACCTCTACGTCTTTGGAGTGTGGGAGGAAACCGAAGATCTCGGACAAAAACCCATGTGCTCACGGGGAAAACATACAAACTCCGTACAGGCAGCACCCGAAGTTGGGATCGAACCAAGGTCTCTGGCGCTGCAAGCGCTGTGAGGCAGCGCCTCTACCGCTGCGACACCGTGCCGCCCGCTCCTGAACCTGGTGGTCATGGTTTTCACCCATACTATTACTAAAACTCTCATCTTGACCACTTCTGGTCTGCGTTGGAATTAGATTTCTCCCCTCCCCCACACCCCACTTCCCCCACACACCCCCACTTCACCCACCCCCCGCACCCCTCCCCGACACCCCCTCCCACACCCCCTTCCCCACACCCCTCCCCCATGCCGCCTCCCACACCCCCTCTTGGGCATCATTTGCACGTAATTTACGCGTCATAATTTACGCATCATGGTGCGCATTATGCGTGCATGGTGTGTGGTGACATAGGCAGTGACGCGCGGTTGCGCGCGGCACCCCAGGATTTTGAGATGTACGAAATCTTCGCGCTCCATCTGTGTGACGCGCAAATGACGCCCAAGTGGGACAGGCCCTTTACACACTAGGGACAATTTACATTTATACCAAAGCCAATTAACCTACAAACCTGTACGACTTTGGAGTGTGGGAGGAAACCGGAGATTCTGGAGAAAACCCACGCAGGTCACGGGGAGAACGTACAAACTCCGTACAGACAGCCTCCGTAGTCAGGATGGAACCGGGCTGTAAGGCAGCAACTCTACCGCTGTGCCATGGTGCGGCCCTACAACAAGTGTTCCTGCAACACTTGGTATTTTGAGCAGGGTTGGTATTCGCCGGACACACAGATGAACAGGCACCCTGCAGTACATTCCCGTGGGAGTTGGTTCCTTGCATGTTGAGTTCCCCTCTGGCCAATTTTACGTTGATTTTAACCTCGCCCCGAAATATTTTTCCCCTCGAGGATGAAGGGAGCTTATCTCCGAGGAGCTGTGGTTGCCGCTGGTAACCAAGCTGGTTTGGCATTACACTGAGGCAGATATCTCTTCTGGTCTAAGCTTCACAGGCTCTGGCACAAGCACGACAGATAAAGACAGAGGAAAGGATTGACAATAAATTAGTACCTTAAACAAAGAACGCTGGAGCTGACATTTAGCTTGAATGAATATGCACTGAATAATCTTGCGGGCAAATTACATGGACGTCTCAAAATGGGGGGAAAAAAAGATTCTCCTTTTAAATATGCTAATGTTTAACCCAGAGCTTCATAATGATGATAGAACTGTACAGGATAGAGATGGTGGTGGGAGAGATGTGTGCACACTAGAGTGGGGTGCAGCAGGGGACAGAGGGGTGGGGGTAGGAGGGTATTACCTGGACAATTCAAAGCTCGTTATTCTGTCATTTCTCTGCAATTTGTGAATTGATAACAACTGCTCCTGTCTCAACGTCACCTCCCCATGTTCTCCAGAGAAGCAGGAGCAACACACTGGCGCAACGGTAGAGTTGCTGCCTTACAGCGCCAGAAACACGGTTTCGATCCTGACTACAGGTGCTGTCTATACTGAGTTTGCACGTGCTCCCTGTGACCGGGTGGGTTTTCGCCTGGTGCTCCGGTTTCCTCGCACATCCCAAAGACGTCCAGGTTTATAGGTTAATTGGTTTGGTAAAATTATCCCCAGTGTGTAGGATAGTGCTAGTGTATGGGGTGATCGTTGGTTGGCACGGACTCGGTGGGCCGAAGGGAGGGAGAAGAAATCTGGAAGAAAGGAGGGGTGGGACAAAAACTGACGAGTGATAGGTGGATGCAGGCGACGGAGGTACTTGATAGACAGATGGTTGGACAAAGGCCAGAGATGAAAAGGCAAAACTTGTGCAATAAGGATAAGACAGAAGCAAAGTGTGAAGCCGGAGGAAGTAATGTTGGTGGAGGACTGAGGTTGAATCTGCACATTTCAACACAGAGTCAACAAGTTACTAGCATTTCAAAGTGTGAAGAGATCAGCCCACTGAATGATTCAGATAATACGAGGAATGAGCCATGCGTATTATTCATCTCCTGGGATGAATGTTGGCAAATCTCTGGCTGATTATTATATCTTCGACCCCCACACAGGGAATAAAATGTCCTGCATCAATATCCACCCCAACTTCAAGTGTTCACTTTGAGACCGTCCTGCTACCGACTCAGCAGGGTAGAATCCTAATGTGCCTCAACTACCTCATCTGGCAGCTCATTCCATACACCCACCACCCTTTGTGTGAAAAGGTTACCCTTCAGATTCTTATTAAATCTTTTCCCCTTCACCTTGAACCTATTTCCTCTGGTCCTAAATTCCTCTACTCTGGGCAAGAGACTCTGTGCTTCTACCCGCTCTATTCCTCTCATGATTTTGATAGGAGCAGAATTAGGCCATTCGGCCCATCAAGTCTACTCCGCCATTCAATCCTGACTGCCTGACGTAGTTATACCCACAAAATGAATATTAGCAGGATATCATTCTTCTTGCTTCATTTTTGTATGAAATTGGGAGTCCATTAAGGGCCTGTCCCACTTATGCGATTGTTTCGGCGACTGCCGGCACCCCTCAGAGTCGCAGCAGGTCTCCGATAATTTTCAACACGTTGAAAATCCAGCGGCGACCAGAAAAAGGTACGACTCTTTGGGCGACTACTCACGACCATACAGACGTCACGTGTCGACATGTCACGGGGTGACGCCTGTATGGACGTGAGTAGTCGCCCAAAGAGTCGTACCTTTTTCTGGTCGCCGCTGGATTTTCAACATGTTGAAAATTTTCGGAGACCTGTAACGACCTATGACGGGGAAAAAAATCGTGTGTAAGTGGGACAGGCCCTTTAGATTTAAGATTAGATATATTATTGTCGCACGTACCAATACAAGGGTTGATGCATTCTCTCAGGAAATCAGCACTCCACAATGGGAAGTGCAGCAGTTGTCTATTCTATCTGCAAGGGAACTCCTCACAATGAATAATTAAATGTTGATGAAGATTCAATGTGGAGAATAACATATAGGGAACTTAGCTTTAGCGTTCCCAGGTGCAAAGGCTTGTCAATTTATTAAAATGTTTGTCTTTCACTTATCCTTCCATAGTTTAGTTTAGTTTATTGTCATGTGTACCAAGGTACAGTGAAAAGTGTTGTCTTGCATGCTATCCAAGCAAATCACATAATATTATACATAAATACAATCAAATCAAAGTCAAACGCAAGTACAATAGATAGAGCAAAGGGGAAGATACAGAATATGGATCTCGCCATTGTAGTCTACCAGTTCCAGAGACAAAGTCCAACGTTTGCAATGATGAGGATTGGATTGAACCCTAGCTCATTGAAGGACCGTTCAGAAGACAAAGGAGAAGAAGCTGCTCCTGAGTCTGGTGGCACACACTTCCAAGCTTCTGCATCTTCTGCTCGTTGGGAGCAGGGAAAAGAAATGGCCAGGGTGGGATTACGTTGCCTGCTTTCCCGAGGCAGCGTAAAGTGAAGATGAATCAATGATTGGGAGTCTCACCAACGCACATCTCTCTAAACCTGGAACCGCGAGCCTCTAAGCTTGCTACACTCCTCCACTTCTGAGCTCTTGATCCACCATCGATTGCGGTGCCTTCTTGCTTCCTGACCCCATCCTGATACTCCACCCTCAAAACCTCTCTGCTTTACTCCTTTACGTGTTGTTTTTGGTGAGATTGCAGATAAGTGGAGGGATCAGAGGGATCCCGATATTGTTGAGAATCTCTAAAAGTTACCTTGCGGGCGATGCAGATTAATTAAAAAGAAAATGGCAAGTAGTCATTATTGCAAGGAACTTGGAGTTTAGAAGGTACATTCCAATTATACAGGGCAATGGCAGAGGCACTGTTATAGGTTTTGGTCTGCTTATATAAGGTAGCACTTACTAGCTTTGGAGGCAAGCCAAACTCAGCTTATTCCAAGAACAAGCAGCTAATAAAGGTAGTTCTGTTTTCTTTGCAACTTAGATGAATGAGATGTGATCTTGTTGAAGCCTATAAGATTCCTGGGGAGTTTAGATGTTGAAATGCTTCAACTAATGGAAGAATCTTGAACAATATGAAACAGTTGCATAACAGTAACAGTTAAAAGCAAGTTGCAGAGGTATTTCTTCTCAGAGGGCGGTGGATCACTGCCATTATTGTGGCAGCTGAGTTACTGGAGATGTTTAAAGAGGAGACAGAAGCTGGTTTCTACTGCAAGTGAGCTGGTAGCATATGAGGCAAATGGTAACACAAAGACATTTCTGAACAAGTATGGGCATGTGTTCTCAACCCCTGGGGAAACAATTAAATAAAACCAATAGCTACCATGGCTGCAAAGCCTTTGGATCTTTGTGAAAACCGATCTCCGTTTACCAATGCGTTTAAGGAAGGAAATCGCCTCTGCATATTTGCTCAGGTCGATATGTCACTCCATATCTTGACTCTGAAGTTAGACATGAAGTGCTGGAGTAACTCAGTGGGTCAGGCAGCATCTCTGGAGAAAATGAATGGGTGACATTTCGGGTCGGGACCCTTGTTCAGACTGAAGAAAAGTTCACCTATCCATGTTCTCCAGAGATGCTGCCTGACCCGCTGAGTCACTCCAGGACGTTGTGTCTATCTTTGGCTTTAACCAGCATCCTTGACTCTGTAGAGGCGGTCAGCCCTGCTGCCTCACACCTACTGGTACTGTAACAACATTTAAAACACATTTGGACAGGTACATGGATAGGAAAAGTTTAGAGGAATATGTTCAAACGTGGGCCGGTGGAACTAGTATAGATGGGGGCATCTTGGTCAGCATGTGCAGGTTAGGCTGAAGGGCCTGTTTCTGTACTCGATGACGATGGCTCTACCCAGGGTCGATCATGACCTTGGGTGCTGGATGTGTAGAGATTACCTGCTGGCACTGAATCTTTAACACAAGCAAATAGGAGCAAGCATGGGCCACCTTCTGAAGAAGAATCCCGACCTAAAACATTGCCTATCCATGTTCCCCAATTAAACTAAACTGAAGAAGCAAGCCAGTAACCGAACAGACGGAAGGTCTGTAATGACCAAGGCTCCTGTTGTCAGATTAATTAGGGTTGTTTACATTTTACAACAACAGATAGAATCAAGTTGAAGGGCAGAAGAAGGCGATGTAATGTTTATTTTTATCCATTATACTTGAGACGTTCCACAACTTGCAAACTATGGTGAAGGTAGACACAAGATGCTGGAGTAACTCAGCGGGACAGGCAGCATCTCTGGAGAGAAGGAATGGGTTTCGGGTCCAGATCTTTCATCAGACTGAGAGTCAAGGGAGAGGGACAGAGGTAAAGGAGGGTACGGTGTGAAAACGAGACATCAAAGGGGATGGGGATCAAGGAAAATGTAGAATAGAGCATTATTAGCTAGGGGAAGGTGTGACAAGGAAGCATGCAGTGATAAACTTTAATCAGAGGGACAGTCAGACTGGTCAGAGAACTAGGATGGGGGAGGGATGGAGAGAGAGGGGGAAAGCAGTATTAAAATTAATATACCGAGGTGTAAACCAGCATCTGCAGTTCTTTCCAGCCCATGAAAACCATGGCAGCAGATACCATCATTTGGAAAAATTCACTACTGAGAAAACCCATTCCTCTACACGAGGGGCTTGAAACCTAAAGAGCCTGTCCCACTGTACGAGGTAATTCAAGAGTTCTCCCGAGTTCTCCCCTGATTCAAGCTCGTGTAATGTGTGTAGCGGGTACGTAGCGGCTCGTACGAGTAAAAAGTAACTAATTTTTTCATCACGAGCATTTTTTTACTCGTGGACATTTTTCGCAGTGTTGAAAAAACATCACGAGTTTACCGGATTTCCCGAGTACCTACCGTTACTCATACGAGCCACTACGAGACATCCACGAGGTCCTACGCACCCGCTACATACATTACACGAGCTCGAATCAGGGGAGAACTCGGGAGAACTCTTGAATTAACTCGTACAGTGGGACAGGCCCTTAAGGCAGGTCTCTGATCCAAGAAGGGTCTCGACCTGAAACATCACCTATTCGTTCTCCCCAGAGAAGCTGCCTGTCCCGCTGAGTTACTCCAGCATACAGTATTGTGTCTATCTCTGATCCATTTATTCTGCATCCCACCTCTCAGCATCGGAGATTTGATTTCTCCTTCCACAGCACAGCTGCTGTGTTTCGATACAATAAATCAGTTGGCTCTGGTTTATTTTGAGTGTTTTCTTACATCCATGAAATCTTTTTGGACAATGACTACTTTCCTCGAACAATTCTGGCAGTCAGCGTTTGTATTCATCGCCAGCATGTACAAAATCTGCTGTACAACCAGAGGACAAAGCAGAAGGGAAGCAATATTTGTCTTGATCCTTTCAGTAGGCAATGAGTAAAAGGGAACGGTGCACAATAGACAGGGCGAGGGCTGCGGGTGTTGATCCTGACATTCATTACCCATCCACTTACACACACTTTTTAGTGAGCAAGAAGAAAAAATGTTCCACCATAGGCAAAACTGTGGAAGTGCGTGGAATATACAAAATTGCAAGAAAAGGCCACATCAATGTGGCACAGTGGTAGAGTTGCTGCCTTACAGTGCCAGAGACCGGAGTTCGATCCTGACCTCAGGTGCTCTCTGTATGGTGTTTGCACATTCTCACTGTGGCCGCGTGGGTTTTCTCCGGGTGCTCCGGATTCCTCCCACATGCCAAAGATGTGCAGGTTTGTCGGCTTCTGTGAGTTGTCCCTAGGATAGATCTAGTGCATGGGGTGATTGTAGGTTCGGTGTGGACTCGGTGGGCCGAAGAGCCAGTTTCAGCTGATACTTAGAATGAGCGGGTTTTCTTTTGTGGAAGGATTTTGTAAACTCAGCTTGCATGCGGGGATGGGAGGTGAAGTTTAGGTTGAGGTTTATTATGGTATACCGTACATAAATACACCCAGTTCAAACTCAAGTACAATGGATAGAACAAAGAGGAAGACACAGAGTGCAGAATACAATTCTCAGCATTGCAACGCATCAGTTCCAGAGACAAAGTCCTATGTCCGCTATGGGGTGGAGGTGAATAGGACAGTGCCCTAGCTAATGGAAGGACCGTTCAGAAGCCTGATAATGGAGAGGAAGATGCCGTTAATTAAATTTAGTTAACCAAAGTTAGTTAACTAAACTTCAATATGTTATAAAATGCAATGATAGTCTCTGTAATGGTGGCAATAAGACTATCAGAATGATATATACTATCAGATTGCCATTAGCTGTGACAAATAGTGAAAAGCTTGGATAGAATGCATGTGGAGAGGATGTTTCCACTAGTGGGAGTGTCTAGGACTAGAGGTCATAGCCTCAGAATTAAAGGGCATTCCTTTAGGAAGGAGATGAGGGGAATTTCTTTAATCAGAGGATGGTGAATCTGTGGAATTCACTGCCATGGAAGGCTGCGGAGGCCAAGTCAGTGGATATTAAGGCAGAGATGGATAGATTCTTGGTTATTACAGGTGTCAGGGGTTATGGGGAGAAGGCAGGAGAATGGGGTTAGGATAGAGAGAAAGATCATCCATGATTGAATAGCAGAGAAGACCTGATGAGCCGAATGGCCTAATTCTCCTTCTATCACATGACCTTATGGCTGTGGTATTGCTGCAGTTGTAATATGAGCACATTTCCTTTTTAACAACACCACGTGTATTTCCCCTTTAAGAATGCACGATTATGAGTAAGAAGGAACTGCAGATGCTGATTTAAACCAAAGATACACAGAAAGCTGGAGTAACTCAGCGTGACAGGCAGCATCTCTGGAGAGAAGGAATGGGTGACATTTTGGGTCGAGATCCTTCTTCAGACTGAGTCTGAAGAACCCAGGGGTATGAATATTGATTTCTCTAACGTCAAGTAACCACTGCATTCCCTCTCTTTCCAGCCCTCCCCCACCTAAGTTGCACCAGCTTCTCATTCTCACCTAGCAAACAGCTAACAAATAGCCTATTTCCTTTATTATCGTTGCTTTTTTGCATAACTTTCATACATTTGTTCTGTGTCTCTCTACGTCGCCTTCTATATCGCTCGTTTCCCTTTCCCCTTACTCCCAGTCTGAAGAAGGGTCCCGACCCAAAACATCACCCATTCCTTCTCTCCAGAGATGCTGCCTTTCCCGCTGAGTTACTCCAGCGTTTTGTGTCTATTCACTATTATGAGTATCTTGGCCGTGGGAATACGAGAGCAGCCATCGTGTCCAAGAGAAAGTTAGTCCAATTTAACTTTCTTTTTTATTCATCCATTCAAGAGATGTGGTATTTATTGTCCATTATTAATCACCAGCCGAGAGGTAACCACATACAGCAAAGGCTTAACTTTATAATTCACTTCCCTAAACAAGAACTGCTCATTGTTTTGAGAAGGAAGTCTGTAGTCCCAGCAAGTCCCTTCGAGCCTGCACCGCCATTCAATATGATCATGGCTGATCATCCAACTCAGTATCCTGTACCTGCCTTCCCTCCATACCCCCTGATCCCTTTAGCCACAAGGGCCACATCTAGATCCCTCTTAAATATAGCCAATGAACTGGCCTCAACTACCTTCTGTGGCAGAGAATTCCACAGACTCACCACTCCCTGTGTGAAAAAAGATCTTCTCATCTCGGTCCGAAAAGACTTCCCCCTTATCCTTAAACTGTGACCCCTTGTTCTGGAGTTCCCCAACATCGGGAACAATCTTCCTGCATCTAGCCTGTCCAACCCCTTAAGAATTTTGTAAGCCTCTATAAGATAAGAGATAAGTGATATCAAGGAGCTCTTGCAGCTAGCTGACCCTCATGGCAGCTTGGAGATGGAGGAATCTGGCTTATCCTGGTGGCTCCGTCTTTGTCCCTGTGTCTAGGCAAACTCCCTTGTTGTACATGGGCTGGAAGAGGCACTAGCATCTCAAGCTTTGATGGTGACTCCCACATCCCAAGTCCATTGTCCACACCAAAGTATATTACACCCCCATCAATACACGTGGAGGAGCAAGGCACAGAAATCTTGGTTGGTGTTAGGGTGGGCCAAGCCGACCCCTAGCTCATCGATCCAGCAGGACCTTAAGTTGGGCCAAAGTTGGACTTTTCATAGACTTGGAGGTTGCAAGATGACCCTCTGCGTGCTGTTCCAGGTGCGATCCAATATACTCATATGCAGTATGACTCGCCTGGATAGCACGCAGAACAAGCTTTACACAATGTCTGCGTAAACGTGACATCAATAAACTAACCTAAAATCATGAATATCCAAATCATTCCCCAAGCACAAATGAATTCTGACAGAAATTAGCAGAGGAAAAAAGATTAAAGTTTCAGTCATTAAATATTCACCAAGGTGCATCTGCAGTTCTTCCACGGGGACATCGCTTATTTGTGTGGAATAAAACAGCCCACTATTTTAGTTATTAATAATTATGACTGATGCGCATTTATTTCTGGAATCACCATGACATTCTTATATTGATTTTTTTCTTTGAAATAATATCAGTAAACCACACAGACATTCATTTTCCTCTTTTAATTGTCAACTTTGTTTACAGTTATCCAGTCATAGAATCATGCAGCATCGAATTAGGCCCTTCGGCCCATCTCCTTAACACCAACCAAGAGCCCCAACTAAGCACATCTCATTTATGTAGCCCATATCCCTCTAAGCCTTGCACCTGTCCAAATGTCTTCCAAATATTGTTTACCCACCACCCTTTGAGTGGAAAAGATAATTCCATGGGTTCTCTTTTCATCTTAAACCGATGACCTTGAGTTCTTGATTTACCAACTCTGAGAAAAATACTTTGTACATTCACCCTTCAAATCCTGGAACTCACAAACCATTCCACTCATCTCTCATTCTCCTAAACTCCAAGGTAGAAAGCCCTTGCCTATGCAACCTCTGCCAACAACTCAGGCCCTCGAGTCCTGGCAACATCCTGAAAAGCCATAAGCCCTCCCTGAGACCTGCAGTAAGTATTCTCCTTGAGTCATCTGATGAATTCTGTTCGTTATATGCGTGAATATGGTGATTCACATAGTGATTCTTTCTAAATATCAAGTGTCTTTTTTCAGAGCATTCTTTGCCCTTAAAATTTGACAGGTTCACGAGATGGATTTTACTTCGGAGTCACGTGAGTGACTACGTGAAGAAGACCCCGCCTGGCGCTGGAACGGCATTACGTCGTCGCTGTCGGCAACGAAAGAGCTGCAGAGCGCAGCTCCACACAGCGGTAAGGAACCGGCCCGCAGGTAAGGAAGTTTTACAAAATTTTGGGCGAGGTTTCAGAACTCCGTAGCCTGGTGGGTAAACCAGGAGGAGTTAGAGGAAAAATAAAATGGAGAAGGCCAAGAAACAGCGGGTAAAACGTGGGTCCCGGGGTTCAGAAGAGTCGGGACAGCAGTTTAGTGCGGAGCCGGTTCCGATACCGGCGGCCGTTGAAACACCCGTTAGTGAGGCTTTGGTTGCTCCACAAATGGAAACTGTAGAGGAAATCCCAGTGCCTCAAAAAAGTAAAAGAAAAGCTGCAGGGCCTGGGATTTCAGAGGACTCTGATTCTGAAGGTCCAGCAAAGAAGGCCTTATGGCTTAGGATGGACCAAATGGAGAAAATGCTCCAGACTATAATCAACCAAGGGTCTACGAACCCAGAATATTCCCAGGCAGCCCCTGAGGGGGTTCCATATCGTGAATATGGTGCCAATTCGAATTGGGAATTTGAAACCCCAGTGCCTGGGTATGGACTGGAGGAAGTCTCCTTTGAACAAGTTTCAGGAGTACCAGGGCTGTATGAGACAGACCCTGCAAGTGGTGTTTGTGGTCCGGAGGACACACCACAATTCAAATATATGGATCCAGGTGTGCCTGATGTGGCACAAGACTTTGCTATACCTGGAGGAAGCGGTGAGGCCATGGAAGAAAACCTGGCGGCCAATATTAATTATATGGTCTCTCACCCGCTTCAAGAGGCTGTTATGGTTGAGACAGCAGAAATATATAAAACACCGATCAATTGTGCCTCATTGAAGGTACCTACGGTGAATTCAGTTGTTTGGGCGCCTATGTCATCAATTATGCGGGCGCAGGAAATTCGATTTCAAAGAGTCCTCAAGCTGATTTCAGCTGGCATTACTGCATTTGGCAGACAAGTGGAAGGTTGTGGAATGACCAAAGTGCAGAAACATATGTTGGCCTTATTTTGCAACTCATTTTTTGAGATAAATTGCATGAGGAAGATTGCCATTCGACCTCTGTTACATCCAAGATTTGCAGGATTGTGTAAACCAAGCAATGTTCAAACTCCTGGGTTTTTGTTCGGAGAGGATTTGTCTAAACAAATTAAAGAAATGGATGAAGACGCAAAAACTTTTGGTCGTATGAGACCCTTCAACTTTGGCCAGAGATGGACTAGCTATTCAAGGAAGAGATTTGATTTTGGAGCTGGTACAAGCCGAGGCAGGAGTATGATAAGGAGGAATTTCCAGCCAACACAGCCGAATGTACACCCATTCCTTGGGAAAAGGAGATGATCTCGTCCAGCTGGAGAGGTACATAAACATTATCCCATAAAAAAGGAATGCTGGGATGGGCCACAGATTGGCGGTAGACTCCAAATGTTTTATAAGGAATGGGACAATATTACAGTTGATCGTGTGGTATTAGACACTGTACAAGGATCTACCATTGATTTTGTGGAAGGTATGGTTCCATTGGGACAGTATGACCCTAGTCATCCTTTAAGGTTCTCCGAGTTTGAGGTTAATCAAATGGACAAAGAGATTAAGAGTTTGAGTAAAAAAGGTGTTATCGAGAGGACAGGAGAGGATCCACAACAAATTATATCAAACATTTTCCCCAGACTGAAGAAAGATGGGGGTTGTAGGATCATTTTAGATCTCACTTTTTTGAATACATTTGTCCAGTATAAACATTTTAAAATGGACACTTTCTACACTGCAATGCAGTTGGTATCAACAGGTTGTTATATGGCTACAATAGACTTGAAGGATGCATATTATTCGGTCTCAATTCGTCATGATTTTCGCAGGTATTTAAAGTTTAAATGGATGGGACAGCTGTGGCAATACAAAGCTTTGCCAAATGGATTAAGTTCAGCACCTAGATTGTTCACTAAATTGTTAAAACCAGCACTTGCACTGTTAAGGGCACAAAAACACATCGTTATGGCTTATCTAGATGACATTCTAATTGTCAATGCTAATCAGGAATTAGCTGGGGAATCAGTCTCAGCAACTATTAGCTTGTTGGAGAAGTTGGGGTTTCTGATCCATCCAACAAAGTCTAAGTTACAGCCGTCCCAAACCATTGAATATCTGGGGTTTCTGATTAACTCAGTCACCATGTTGGTAACTTTACCAATGAATAAGGAGTTAGATTTGACAGATGTATGTCAAAAATTGATTAACAAACCTTATCCCTCCATCCGAGAGGTTGCCAAGGGTATTGGTAAATTGGTAGCAGCATTTCCAGCAGTAGAATTTGGTCGGTTACATTACCAGAATCTTCAAAGGGCAAAAACTAAAGCACTAATTCAGCGAGCAGGCCATTTTGATAGGCCAATGCAATTGCCTAAGGAAGCTTTATCGGAATTACAATGGTGGATTGAGAATGTTCCACAAGCTGCTAAAAACATTTTAGTTCATCAGCCAGTCGTGGTATTACAAACTGACGCAAGTTCTCTCGGATGGGGGGCTACGGACAATGAGACCAGCTGTGGAGGCAGATGGGCTGTCCAAGAGGATTTATTGCTCCAAACATATGGTATTAATTATTTGGAGTTACTGGGAGCATTCTATGGATTAAAAGCTTATTGCTCTTCATTAAAGGATTTACATGTCCAAGTACAAATAGATAATACCACAGCTGTGGCATATATCAATCACATGGGTGGTGTCAGATCAATTCCATGTGATCATCTGGTAAACCAGATATGGCAATGGTGTATTACAAAAAATATTTGGCTTTCAGCTATTTATCTCCCAGGAAGAAACAATGTTGTGGCAGACAAAAGATCACGGATATTTAAAGACAATACAGAATGGATGTTAAATCCACAAATTTTCAAAAATATTGTCAGTCGGTATGGAGTACCGGACATTGATCTGTTTGCATCTAGATTGAATCACCAATTGCCGAAATACGTGTCTTGGGAACACGATCCGGGGGCAGTAGCGGTGGATGCTTTCTCGCTACACTGGGGGGATACGTTCTTTTATGCTTTTCCCCCATTCTGTCTCATTGGGCAATGTCTCAAGAAAATAGCGCAAGACGCTGCCAAAGGCATTTTGGTGGTGCCAAATTGGCCCACGCAGTCATGGTTCCCATTGATGCTAGAAATGATTATCGAACCATGTATGGTTATTCCCAGTTGCGACAATCTGTTGACACAACCAGTAACAAAAGAAATTCATCCATTGCATGATCATATGAATTTGTTAATCTGCAGGTTCTGACCAGACCATTGCAAGAGTTTGAACTGTCGGACAGGACCATGGATGTTATAGATGCAGCTTGGAGGACTAGCACTAAAAAACAATATATGTCGTATATAAGAAAATGGGAAGCCTTTTGTACACAGTCAAAGATATCTTATCATTCTGCTAACATTTCAAATGTATTGGAGTTCCTTGCTGAGTTGCACTTTGATGAACATTTGAGTTATAGTGCCATAAATTGTGCTCGGAGTGCATTGTCATCCTATTTAGGACAAATTTCGGATCGAGATTCAGTTGGGTCTCACCCATTAGTATCCCGATTCATGAAAGGTATTTTTAATAAAAATCCTCCCAAGCCCAGATATACAGAAATTTGGGATGTTAGCATTGTTCTCACTTTGCTTAAACAATGGACTCCAATTAATTCAATGTCTTTACAGAACTTAACATTCAAGGTGGTTATGTTAATGGCATTGGTATCAGCTCAAAGAGTACAGACTTTGCAATTGTTAAGGTTGGATTGCATGCATGTGACTTCAGATAACATTGTGTTTTATGTCTATGACTTGATCAAACAAAGCACACCAGGGAAAACCGGAATGAAGGTAATGTTTAAAGCATATCCTATTGATGAAACGTTGTGTGTAGTTAAGCATTTAACTCAATACATGGAGGTAACCAAAAGTCTCAGAGGTTCTGAGAAAGCGTTATTAATAACACACAAAAAACCACATACAAAAGTTTCAGTTCAAACCATTTCTAGATGGTTAAAACAGGTTTTGGGTCTAGCAGGAATAGACACTGATGTGTTTAAATCTCACTCCACTAGGGCAGCAGCTACGTCCGCGGCGAAGGTACAGGACGTACCACTCGATCAAATTTTAGAGGCCGCAGGGTGGTCTAGAGAAGAAACTTTTTCAAAGTTCTACAATAAACCCGTTGTCACGGTGCCAGGATTTGGACACGCAGTACTGGGTTCCCTTTGAATGCTTGCTTTGTTTATATTATCGATTTATGTTACCATTTACATCATTTATCAATTGTTGTAATTTTCCCCTGCAATAGAGGGGTTCTTATTTTAAAAAAGTTGTTCTTTTTTATAATTAAAGGACTTATTACATAAAATATAACAATGTGTTAAAATATTTTTACTCACTACTGTTTTGACCAAACAGAGAGTCGTATGAAATGAGTTTACGACATGGAAAACACAGGGCTTTAAAATCTTCACGTAGTCACTCACGTGACTCCGAAGTAAAATAGTGAGATTAAACGAGAACTTACCTGTTCGAAGTTTGATCTTTATTTTATGAGGAGTTACGATGAGGGATTACGTGCCCTCCACTCCCAACCCTCATAATATAAATGATCATCTGGTAGTTCTAGTCTATTTTGAGCCTTACTATTTTACTCCGGCTATTTGGTTCTGTGTTTTTCATGCCGCTGCTTTGAAGTATGCCGTTCCAGCGCCAGGCGGGGTCTTCTTCACGTAATCCCTCATCGTAACTCCTCATAAAATAAAGATCAAACTTCGAACAGGTAAGTTCTCGTTTAATCTCACTATTTAAACTCAAGCCTCATCCCCAGAATGTGTGGGGGATGGAACTGAATTTGTAAATAAAGTAAACTTGGCTCGTTACCTGCTTGGAAATCATTAGCGTTCAATTCAACTGGACAGGAGTGGAAAACAAATCTGGCGAGACGAAGCGCAGGCTCGGCGATCGTTTCACTGAACACCTCCGCTCCGCCTGTCCTAACCCATCTGATCTCCCAGTGGCTTCTGAACGGCCCTTCCACAAGCAAGGGTACTGTCTGATTCACCGCTACTGCATTGGGGATATTGGACTTTGTCTCTGGAACTAATGCGCTGCAATGTTGAGAACTATATTCTGCAATCGTTATCTTCCCCTTTGCTCTACCCGTTGCACTTGAGTTTAGCTTGGCTGTATTTATGTACAGTATTTTCTGATTTGATTGGATAGCTTTTCACTGCACCTCGCTGCATGTGACAATAATAAACTTAAGACATAAACCTAAACCTACAATCACACTGAACCACCATTTTAAATTGCGGCATTGCCTGGGAAATTATGTTTCCAGGCAGTTTCCTTTGTCTTCCTCCCCAAAGCCAACCTTCAGTCAATCTCAAGCTACTGACTACTATAAGAGAGACTCCTCTTCCTGGCCTTGCTTTGATAAATGGTATTCAGAGATCAGGGGGTCACGGGGTGAAAGCAGGAGAATGGGGTTGAGAGGGAAAGATAGATCAGCCATGATTGAATGGTGGAGTAGACTAGATGGGCCGAATGGCCTCATTCTGCTCCTAGAACCTATGAACTTATGATTCCGTACACTTCATCAAGGGGGTTTACCTCTGGCATTCCCTTTACGGGTGACCTCAAAGTGGGACACCCATCAAAGCTCCAAAGAGGCAACTGTCCTCTGAATAAAATTCCATCCTCCCTCTCACCACCTCTTCAGAAAGCCTCGTCCCCTCCCATAGCATCGGCCCCAGGAAAGAGAACACTCATGATTTCTGGAGAGTTGAATCAACGCAGTTTTATTGAAAAAAAAAATTGTTTCCCGGGGTGTAATTATATCCTTTGCTACATCATCCAAGCAGGTAACCATGGCTGCATATTTCCCTCCTACTGAGGCAGCTTACTGAGCTTTATTTACTGACTTGTTTTTTTAGGTGCCTTGTGTTGGGTGTGAACAGCTTGAAAAGCCACATGGATAAATATAGGTTGCGGCAGCGGCTCGCTGTCAAGGTCTTGACTCTTTGGATAGAGGGGTTCATGAGACACATTGTAAAGGCCAGATCCATGGACATTCAAAGCACAGAGCAGATGAAGGTGAAATAGAGATGGTTAAACCTTGACAGGCTTGGCCAGGGTAAATGAAGGCAAGTGTAAGTCTGCAATGTAAGGCAGTAAAGGGTCTGTCCCACATGGCAATTTTTTCGGAGACTGCCGGTGTCATTGACTGACGTACCGAAAAATTTGCCTAAAATGTTAAAATCATGCACCTTGGACCTTGAACCATCAACTAATAGGAACAACAGTCAAGGTTTAGCGGGACAGACAGACACAAAATGCTGGAGTAACTCAGCGGGACAGGCAGCATCTCTGGAGAGCAGGAATGGGTGACGTTTCGGGTCGAGATCCTTTTGAAGAAGGATGGGTGGGGCATATTGGTCGGCATGGACGAGTTGGGCTGAGGACCTGTTTCCATGCTGTATGGCTCTACTCGACTGTATCTACTGACTTTCTCTCAAGTTCACAGACAAGATCGACTTTGCATTCACCAAAGCTCTGTCAGCCTACAGCACAGTGTGAAGTGGCCAAGGCTCTATATAAATTTAACATAACATGATACGTATGTGTATAGGCAGGAAATGCTGTACTCGTGCAGAGAAATGCTAACAAGAGTTGACAAGGAATACAGCAGACTGTTGTAAATTGCATTAAATGGCAAGAACAAGTTATGAATTTGTGGAATTCCCTGCCACAGAGGGCAGTGGAGGCCAAATCACTGGATGGATTTAAGAGAGAGTTAGATAGAGCTCTAGGGGCTAGTGGAGTCAAGGGATATGGGGAGATGGCAGGCACGGGTTATTGATCAGCCATAATCACAATGAATGGCGGTGCTGGCTCGAAGGGCCGAATGGCCTCCTCTTGCACCTATTGTCTATGTTTCTATGTAAAATGAATACTGCTTGGTCTTTCATCTCAAATAATACCTGGTTGGATTTAATACTTTCGCAAACTGACCAGCCTTTATTGCCCACCTGAATTGCTTGTGAACATAGTGGCTTATTAGAACCAGTTCAAAGGGCATTTAAGATTCAATCACATTGCTGGTGCTGGAGGAACATGTAGACCGGACCAGGTAAATGAAGTTAAGCAAACTTAGTGAGATTGCAACTCAATAGTTCAATGGTGCTTTATTTGTAACAAATGCAACCACACAGTGAAATTCATTTGACATATTTACACACGCAAGTTCCACCATGTTTTGGTGCCATTTCCAAAGTCTGGTCTGCCCGCGTGCTCGATCTACTGGAGCGGCTCCCGATCCTGGTAAGCCCCAGGCTCCTGCAGGGCCTCCTCCATCACCCTCGACCGGATCAGCCTGCGAACATACGTCTCTCTTCTCTCCTCGCCCGGCCATCTCAGTGTCCCAGGCACAGTCAAGCTTGAAGGGGTTGGAGCATTGCCCCGGTTCACGCTCCCGATGGCCTTTGTTAGTCACGTTCAACGTCTCCAGTGGTCTGCTGAGCCTTTGGGTTCACTGGGCTGAATGACCATCCAAGCCCATTGGATTATGTTCCCGTCCAGATGAACGGTCACAACCAGGAACATTGTCTGTCCACTCCCTCCATAGGCACGTGGATATGAGGGGAATGGAGGGTTATGGATTGCCCAGAGTGGGGGAATCGAGAACCAGAGGACATAGGTTTAAGGTGAAGGGAGAAAGATTTAATAGGAATCTAAGGGGTAGCTTTTTCACATAAAGGGTGGTGGGTGTATGGAACGAGCTGCCGCAGGAGGTAGTTGAGGCTGGGACTATGACAATGCTTAAGAAGCAATTAGACAGGTACATGGATCAGACAGGTTTAGAGGGATGTGGGAAAAATGCAGATATGTGGGACCAGTACAGATGGGGCATGTTGGTCAGCGTTGATGAGTCGTGCCAATGGGCATGTTTCCATGGTGTATGATGGTGACTCCATCACTAACTCATGAAGGGTGTGTTGGGTTGAGTGGAGCTTGCTTGAGAAGAAAATCTCGACTGTTCAAATGTCAAACATCATTCCTCTTGCTAGAAAACGTCTGCTGTGCAAAGAGCAGCGTCAGTTTGGACCAGAGTGAGAATGAAGCAACATAGTTTAGACTGATGGAGCAGGGCTTGGATCACCCATCATCTCATGGAATGGCAGAACCAGCGAGAGGCATCGCCTCATTTTCGAGAAGCATTTCCCATTGCAAGGGCACAGGCTTGCTGAATGTATTTTTGCAGATAGACACAAAAAGCTGGAGTAACTCAGCGACAGCATCCCTGGAGAAAAGGAACAGGTGACCTTTTGGGTTGAGGCCCTTCACCAGGCTCTGACTTCATCAGACTTCATCGGAGTCTGAAGAACAGTCACGACCCGAAACGTCACCTATTCCTTCTCTCCAGAGATGTCGCCTGTCCCGCTGAGTTACTCCAGCATTTTGCGTCTATCTTTGGTGTAAACCAGCATCTGCAGTTCCTTCTTACGTATTTGTTGCAGATGTTGGACTGTGCAGCAGAACAAAGTAATACTTTATTTTAATTCACACTTGGGATTCAGGCACGACTGGTAAAGCTGCTATTTATTACCTGTCTACTAATCACCCTTGAGTTGTGTGTAATGTCACTACTTTTGAATAATGAAACAATTAATCTCTTTACATTTGTACCTTCGTGAAAAAAAAACTATCTTTAATCCTGATATCAGCCCTATTCACAGAGGAAGACTTTTCACTGCCACAGAATGAATAGATTAGTTTGCATTAACAATGCTGGCTGAAAATTCACACACCTGTCTCCAAGAGATAACATGTTTAACTTAAGACAAAACAGCGGGTATTTCCAACTGCGCAATAAATCTCACTTTAATGCTTTGGGAAGAATTGCTGGAGTAGCCCAGTGGGTCAGGCAGCATCTCTGGAGAAAAGGAATAGGTGACGTTTGGGTCGAGACCCTCCTTCAGACTCTGACTTCATCAGACTTCATCCCAACCCAAAAGCTCTCCTATTCCTTTTCTCCAGAGATGCTGCTTGGCCCGCTGAGTTACTCCAACATGTTGTGCTTTCAAAACATACGCTTTTTAATTTTATCCACTTTTTATGGAGTTCAAGAGTTCCAGCAAATATCCGATGAAAGGTGCAAATCTGAAAGGAACTGCTGATGCTGGTTTACAAAAAAAGACTCAAAGTGCTGGAGTAACTCAGCAGGTCAGGCAACATCGCTGGAGAATATGGATAGGTGACGTTTTGGGTTGGGACATTTCCTCTAACTGATTTAGGGGAGGGCCGTAAGATAGCTGGAAGAGAGGAGGGGCAGCACAAAGCATAGCTGGTCGTTGGTGAACATCGGCAAGGGGGTTGTTTGATCGGCAGATGGTTGGACAAAGGCCAGAGATGAAAAAACAGAAGGTGTGAGACAAAAGGATTAAGTGTTGCGAATTGTAAAGCTAGAGGAAGGAATAAAGATGGAGGGGGAGGGGAGGAATAGGTACAACTCCCGGTGGGGTACAGGGGGAGGGAAGGGATAAAGAGGCTGAGAGGTGATATAATAGAGGTGCATAAAATCATGAGGGGAATAGATAGGATGAATGGACAAAGTCTTTTACACAGGGAAGGGGCAACAAGAACCAGAGGACATAGGAGAGAGAAACAGGATCAATGTCCCGTCACCAAAATCAACATCAATGGGGAAAAAAGGAATTTGTACTGGAGACGCCAGGGTTATTGATTGGGGACAGTCAGCCATGATCACAATGAATGGCGGTACTGGCTCGAAGGGCCGAATGGTCTCCTCCTGCACCTATTTTCTATGTTTCTATAGAGTGCAGATGCTGGAGTTTGGGCACATATTAGCCTGCTGCAGGATCGGGCAGTACTGTCGAGGCAAAGTGTTGGTTGATGTCTCAAGTTGCGACCCTGCTTTGGGATGGACGTCAAGGTTGGGGTTGGTGCAGAGTGAGTGGAGAGCTGTGCAATTGGAGAGGGTGAGGTTGGCGTGTGTGCGGGGAGCGAACAAGTTGAGGCGGTCGTTGTCACATCGCCAATTTGAAATGAAAAAGTCAAGAGAAAGAGTTAAAAGCAAGAAGAAAAGTGGATGACCGAAGAATTATCTTATTAAGGTGTACATGATCATGGGGAATAGATAGGATGAACGCACATAATCTTTTACACAGGGTAGGGGAATCTAAAACGCCAGGACATAGGTTTAAGGCAGGGGTGGGGAACCTTTTCATGTCGGATTGCCGCATAAAGGCCGCATCCAAGAAATGTCAATTAGACATACTTCACAATGTACATTATTGTGTTAAAATAGCCCTCATGACTTAATAATGTTTTAATTGTGGCCGTCAGTCGGGGAGGATTATTTAGTTGAATCTTCTTTTACTCTTTGGTATTTTAAATGCATTCATTTTAAGATAAAAATTTAAATAATAAAAGATTTATTTTAAATTTTTTATATATCTTTATTAGAGGTACCGTAAGTTACATCAGTGTACATCCCATGTATATTATTACAATCATTGTACCCCTTAATTTTTAAGGCTTTAGAAAAAATAGCATTTAAAAAATAAATTGGATAGGCATATGGATGAGAAGGGTATGGAGGGTTATGGTATGAGTGCAGGCAGGTGGGACTAAGAGAAAAAAGTTGTTCGGCACGGACTTGAAGGGCCGAGATGGCCTGTTTCCGTGCTGTAATTGTTATATGGTTATATGGTTAAAAAAGAAAAAAGAAAGAAATGGAAACAGAGAAAGTAGAGAAAGTGAAAAAGAGTTGTGAACGTGAAAAAGCGTGCCAAAGGGAAAGGGAACGTGGTCGAAGAGTTAGAGAAAGGAGATTAAGAGATAGACCCTGGAGAGGAAAGAACAGGGAAAGAGAGAGAAGGAAAAAAGAAAAGCCAGTTACTCTATTATAAACATCGCGCAAAAGGAATCTACCAACTTGACAGTTTTTGGTCCGCCTTTACCAAGACCCGACGCCGGTACTTTTTTGAGGTACTCTAAAAATAATAAAAGGTGACCAAAAACATATTAATAAAAATAATAAGGATTTGTTCTACAAAATTTGTATTCATTCAAAAGGCCGCACTTAATGGCCTAGGAGGCTGTAGGTTCCCCACCCCTGGTTTACGTTGAGGGGGGAAAGATTTAATACAAACTGATGGGCCAACTTTTTCAATGGTGGTGGGTATATAGAACAAGCTGCCAGAGGGAATAACAACATTTAAAAGACACTTGGACAGATACATGGATAGGAAAGGTTGAAAGGGATATAGGCCAAACACAGGCAAATGGCGTGTCACCGCCCCCCCCCCCCCCCACCTCCTATCAGTCTGAAGAAGGGTTTCAGCCCAAAACGTTGCCTATCTCCTTCGCTCCTTAGATGCTGCTGTACCCGCTGAGTATCTCCAGCCTTTTGTGTATCCCCTAACACTAGCGTAGATGGGCATCTTTGTCGGCATGGACGAGTCAGGCCAAAGGGCCTGTTTCCATGCTCCATGACGCTATGAGTTTGGAGACAGGGGTAAGGGTCATTTGTGGCAGATAAAAACTCCTTCCCAAATAAATAGGCATAGGGGCAAAGGCGATGGAAGAAGAGGTCACATCATGACAGGCACAAAGTGCTGGAGTAACTCAGCGGGTCAGGCAGCATCTCTTTTTTAAAAAAAAATATTTTTTATATAATGTCTATTTATAATGGTATATTTTCAAATGGTATTTTTAATGGTATATTGTCTGTCTGTGTTATAAATAAATATTACTTGCACATTTGGAGTATGGGGAAATGCAATTTCAATCCTCTGTGTAACTACTTGTTGCGTTATTTGAATTGACAATAAAGTTTACTTTGACTTTGACTTTGACTGGAAACTGTCCAAACATGTGCAAAATTGCTCAGCAGGAGCAATCCAATGCAGATCATCACGCCCAATGAATCTATTCAATTATCAGCAACAGTGCAATCAAACGGCATTTACCAATAATCAGCTTGTTGATGCATAGTGTGAGTTTCAGCACGACCATTTGGTTCCAGAGCTTATCAGATCATTCGTCTAAGTGGACCAAAGAGCTGAATACCAGAGGTGACTGCCCTTCAAAGCAGCATTTGATCGAGCGTGGCATAATGGCTCCCTGGTAAGACTGAAGTCACTGCATCAGAGGGCGTTGGAGGCAGGTTCTCTGGATACTTTCAAGAGAGAGCTAGATAGGGCTCTTAATAATAGCAGAGTCAGGGGATATGGGGAGAAGGCAAGAACGGGGTACTGATCGTGGATGATCAGCCATGATCACATTGAATGGCGGTGCTGGCTCGAAGGGCCAAATGTCCTACTCATGCACCTATTGCCTATTGTCTATTGTCTAAGTCAATGGGTGGTGATGGAAAGCACTCCAACGCTTACCACATACCTTGCACAAAGGCAGGTGATTGTGGTTGTTGATGGTCACTCATTTCAATCCAAGGCTTCAGTGTGGAGTTTCCTAACGACAGGGCACTAGGGCCAGACATCACCAGCTGATTCATGGGGTTAAGGAAAGAGTGGCCCTGTTTCCACCAATCTTTCCACCACACGGACAAGAGGCAACGAGTCAGAAGAAGCTGAAGGATGTTAATGTGCGGGGTTGCTGGTTGGTGCGGACTCGGAGGGCAGAAGGGCCTGTTTCCGCGCTGTATCGCTGAACAAATAAACAAGACCAACAAACTCAACATTGTTTCTCCTCTGCATCTTCTTCCAAGACGGTTTATTTTGATTTTTGGTTTAATGGTTAATGATCACTTTTAATGTGTGGGCTTTACTGTTTAATGTGGGGTATATACTGTATCACATTAGAGTAATAACATATTATATTGCCCTGTACATGCTGACTGTAAATTGCACTGGTCATCAATTGAAAATTACTCCTGGAATAAATGGCTGAACCTGTAGAGTTTGCAGACATCAAGAATTTGGGAATGACTGACAGGTGGATGAGGTGCTGCAAGCTCTTGAGGCAAAAATAAAGAAGAGACTTGCATCTCATTGAAACCCATCAAATTATTTGTCAGATGCAAGGCTGAGAAGCTGCTTCCTTGGTCAGGGGTTTAGAGTTGGTAGTCATGGAGACTGGGTAGTCTTCATCCCAACCCAGGGTGCCAGGGGTTACGGGGAGAAGGCAGGAGAATGGGGTTAGGAGGGAGAGAAAGATCAGCCATGATTGAATGGTGGAGCAGGCTAGATGGACCGAATGGCCTTATTCTGCTCCTATCACTTATGACCTGGCCTCAATACTACCTCCTGCCCACAGATTACCCTCACGACCTCTGGCAAGTTTATGCTTTTACAATTACATATGTTTGTAGTGATTAGAGTTGTTCTTTAGTTGCAAAGCATTAAAATAATGCTAATAAAAATATCAATGAATACATTAAATTATGGATATAGGTCAGGCACGTGCCGTGAGTAATTACTCAGGGTAGGCACTCAGTCAGATAAAAATAAAAACCGCGCATGCGCAAACTGTTCTCTCCGTAAAAATAAAAAATAGAAATAAAAACAGTAACAAGTCAATTTGCCCAAGGCTTCCTAGTCTCCTTTATTCTGAATTACTGAGGGGGGGTGGGGGGTGAAGGGTGATGGCAGGTGGAGAGATGGTGGGGAAAACGGGAGCACACGGAAAAAGTTGAATCAGTTGTCTTCTTATTGAATGACAGCACTTGTTCAAGGGACCAATTGGGGGGACAGTTCCTTTCACAGTGTATGGGGAGTCTGTGCCAGGGGTAAAGTTTCGGGGAGAGCAGGACTGTTGAGAATGAGGGGGTCGGGGATAATGCCAGTAACTCACTCACTTACCGTTGCTGCGGCACTCCACATTGTAGCCGGGGATAGAAGCAGCTCGGGTAGCTGCGAGCGGCCGCCGGGACCCAACAGTCAAACTGTCCGCCACTTCCGCACCTTCTGCCAGCCCGCTCACCTCTGGCAGTGCTCTCCGACTGAACAACTCTCACCTGCCACTCGCTCATGTCAGCGGTTTCCTGCAAATTCTTAAATTCCCACAGCCGAGTAACCTCAATCGCGCTGTCGGAATTTAAGGATTTGCGGGACATGAGTGAGGCCAGTGAGCGGCAGGAGAGAGGTTTTGCACGCCTTCGTGCAAGAAGCGTCGCAAGTGGCATTATCCCGATCCCCTCCTTCACAACATTCATGCCCTCCCCGCAACTTTACCGCGGGCCAGACTCCCCAAATGCTATGAAAGGAGCTCTCCCCCCACCCCACACCCCGGGAAGTACAGTATTTAAAAACATAAACACAAAATGTACTTACCACATTGTTGGTACACGAGCTCCATTCTTCTCTCCCTGTTTCCTGAGATACACTTAAAATATTGCCAATCCATATTTGAAAACCCCGCCAAGAAACTAGCGCTGCGCGTGCACAGTAGGCTGCTGCGCCTGCGCAGTGCTGCAAAGGCAGAATTTCTGCTGCCTTCAGCCCCGCTTGAAATTGACACTTGAAGCAGCGCTGACGGCACGTGGGCTGCACAGACCTTCAAGGGTTCCAAGCGCTGCGGATGAAAGGCACGGAGAATTATGCCTACCTAAGAGATCGATCTCTTATACAGGCGTAATTCTCCCATGCTTTTATTATTTATATTTAGTAATTACTATGTTATAATTTTAGTCAGGGTCGGCAGTGCCTACCTTGCCTACCCTGACGGCACGTGCCTGATATAGGTAGCCACTTGCCAAGATGAGTGTTGGTTCAATAACACCCAAGAAGCTCGAGGGCCTGAGCTATAGGGAGAGGTTGGGAAGGCTAGGACTTTATTCCTTGGAGCACAAGAGGCTGAGGGCAGATCTTATAGTGGTGTAAGAATGTAAGAAGAGTAGGACACACCAAGGCAGTACCAAGTTATCATGTTTCCTGTGCCATCTTCTATCCTTCACGTTCAAAGTTGTTAAAAATATTAGTCTTAAGTTGGCCACAAAGGCCCGTTGTCCTGGCAGCGGCACTGGGTTGGCCTGGCCAATGATATTGTCGATTCCCTTTGCCGCCGCTCCGCCGCTCTGTGCCACTGCAGGTCACGTCCGATCCTCACGCTCGGATCGAGAGGAAAGTAAAGGAGTCTGAAAACTGTGATGTTCAGATTCAGGAACAGCTTCTTCCAAAGAGCCACCAGGCCAGGGAACGGCACAGTGGTGCAGCGGTAAAGTTGCTGCCTCACAGCACCAGAGACCTGAACACGGGTGCTGTCTGTACAAAGTGTGTACATTCTCCCTGTGTCTGCGCGGGTTTCCTCCACATTAGCTTCTGTAAATTATCCCTGTGTATAGGATAGATCTAGTGATCCTATCCTATATCCTATACGGGTGATCCTGATCTGTGTGGAATCGGTGGCCTGAAATCCACGCTATATTTCTAAACTAAACTGCAATCTAATAATCTAAACAATCTAAACAATGACCTCTAGATGATACCATCCTGCCTAATGTCATCTGGTGCTGGCCATGATTTGTCCTGGTCTTTTCTTGCTTCCAGTTGCTCCCCTCTACAGTCTGTCTGAAGAAGGGTCCGAACCCGAAAAGTCACCTATCCATTTTCTCCAGAGATGCTGAGTTATTCCAGCAAAGGTAGATCACAAAATGCTGAAGTAACTCAGCGGGACAGGCAATATCTCTGGATATGTCGGGTCGAGACCCTTCTTCAGGCTGATGTCAATGGAGTGGGCGGGACAGATATAGAATGTAGCCGGGGACAGTTAGGCTGGTGGAAGAACTGGGAAGGGGGAGGGGATGGAGAGAGAGGGAAAGCAAGGGCTATCTGAAGTTAGAGAAGTCAATCTTCATACCGCTGTGGTGTAAGCTGCCCAAGCGAAAAATGAGGTGCTGTTCCTCCAATTTGCGCTGGGCCTCACTCTGACAATAGAGGAGGCCAAGGACAGAAAGGTCAGATTGGGAATGGGAGGGTGCATTATTCCAGCATATTGTGTCTATCCATCAGTCAGGTCCCAGACACCATGTCTAGAAAGTATTAAAACATATCTCGGTGATCAATTCCTGCTCAAATAGTCTTATCACCCACTTGCAATGTTTGACACACTTTTATGACAATTTATCCATTGTGAGTTCACATGTCTGTGGGCATTAGCTTAGTGTTTTGTACACTGAGGGAACCTGTTTAGACTTCAGAATGCTTTATGGGTCCATCACACGCAAATTAATTCCACATTCTTTCCTCGTAAATAGCAATGAGATTGACGCAATTTTATTTAACAAGGTTGCTTGTTCCTTGTGTAACATTAATGATGTTATTTTGATATGGTGATTTGCCGACACGTGATCCTGCCTCACCATTTTCAAGGAATGGATGGATTAGGATCAGTGTAGGCAAAGGAGATTGACAACATCAGCACAGACATTGTGGGCCGAAGGGCCTGTTCCTGTGCTATACTGTTCTATGTTCAGAAGTAAGTATGTGACCAAGTCTAATTATTCCACACCTTCTGTCTGAACACTAACGTAATGTTATTTTATCCGTGCACTGATTAATAAGTGGACTGTTATACACAATTGCAGGCAGTCCGTTGAAAAATAAAATGTAATAGTAGAATAAAAAGCATTTATGTAATGTATCTTACAAGAATATCATGTTTTCAAACACTTAAATTGTGTTGATATATAGTTGTTATGTAAGGCGAGCATTTATTACTGGGAAGATTTTTGAGATGCCTCATAATTAGACATAAAAATTCACAACAAGAATTCTGGGATTGAGATGAACTGTGTAAATGTATTATAGACTTCTTGAGAATATTCTGCGCAGTGAATAATGACAATTCTTCAGAAAGCATTTGACAAGGGACTTCACCTGACGTTATTTCTATCAAACAAATTCTTCAGGTGATAGGATGGTGTCAGTGGAAAGTTGAAGAGTTAGAGGAGGAAAGGGCTCCAATGTTGCAGCTGATATGTTGCAGCTGCAGTTACTGGTTGAAGCTGTGCGTGTCCACCAGCGATCATGTTGTTTTGTTTTGTTTACTTTTATTTAGTTTAGAGTAGAAACAGGCCCTTCGGCCCACCGAGTCCACGTCGACTTGCAATCTCCGCACATTTAACTATCCTACACACACTTGGGACAATTTTTTGCATTTATACCAAGCCAATTAACCTACAAACCTGTACGTCTTTGGAGTGTGGGGGGAAACTGAAGATCTCAGAGAAACCACATGCAGGTCACGGGGAGAATGCACAAATTTTGTACAAACACCCTTGGTCAGGATCGAACCCGGGTCTTTGGCACTGTAACGCTATGCCCACTGTGCCACCCAGTTTCAGAAGCAGCATGGAAACAGCCCATTCAGCTCACCGAGTCCACACTAGCCATCGATCACTCATTCACACTCTGTGTAAGAAGGAACAGCAAATGTTGGTTTGCACCAAAGATAGACACAAAATGCTAGAGCAACTCAGTGGGTCAGACAGCATCTCCGGAGAAAAGGAATAGGTGACGATTTAGGTCGAGGCCTTTCTTTATCACAGCGTCCACTGTGTTCCTTAAGCAGTTTGTTTGCAGCTCGAATGCTTTTGTAATATATTTATTAATGACATCGATGAAGGACGTTTGGCCCATCGAGTCTGTGCCAGGTCTCCCACTTAATCCCATGGAATCCAAATTCTCACACGTGCCAATTAACAACACAATCTCACCACCCCATCAACCATGTGCTGCCCAAACCTCGAGCAACTTACATTGAACAATAAAGGGCCTGTCCCACTTGGCGATTTTTTTGGCGACTGCCGGCATCATTGACTGACGTATCAGGTCACCGAAAAATTCGCGGAGTGACGCCATATGACACGCGGTGTTTTTTCAAGTGTGCAACATTTTTTTGTCACCGCAGGATCTCGAAATGTTCAAAATCTTTTGGCGACACTGATATGACACCGGCAGTCGCCGAAAAAATCGGCAAGTGGGACAGGCCCTTAAACCTAATCGGCAGCACTTGGAGATGTGGGTGGAAACCAGAGGGCACCCAGAAGAATCCCACCCGGTGACAACGAGTATCTGTGAATTGAGGGGGGGGGGGGGGGGGGAAGAAAAACAAAGGGGGAGCTGGCGTGGGGAGACCGCCATGAGGGGTTGGTGGAAAATAAAGGACCGGGCACGGGATATTTTGTAACTTTGTCATCGGCCTTTATGTGGTGAGTATTTGCATACCTTGGGAGTGCAAGCAAAGAATTTTACTGTGACTTGGCAATAAAGTATTCATTCATTCATTCACTCACCAGAGGTCAGTATGGAACCTGCTTTGCTGGAGCTGTGAGGCAGTAGTGCGAATCATTGTGTCACTGCTCCTGAGAAAACTCAACAGGAACTCCTGATGTACAGATTTCTGACTCAACATTTCCATTTGGTCACCTGAGACTTGGTTTCTATTTTGAACAAAAAGGGTTAGAAAATAGTTATTCTATTCCACCCACAAACCTACAATAATTAGTTATAAATTAGTAGAATAAAGCCAGAATTTAATGAGCGTACGATGACTAATTTCAAATTAAAGCACAATTTGCAACCTTTGGGGAAATGAAGATCTTGTTCTATTGCAAGAAACCTGGGTTGCAGTGACATTATTGAACCATTCCATTTCCATTGCCTTACACACCTGCCAAGACTCTGCAAGCCAGACTGAATCAAACTGCCTGCCTTCAGCAAGCTCTATTAAACTGTGTAGGTACAAGGAATTGCAAATGCTAGTCAATAAAACAAGACACAAAGAGCTGGACTAACTCAGCAGGTCAGGCAGCATCTCTGGCGAACATCCATGTTCTCAATGACCCGCTAAGTTGCTCCAGCACTTTGTGTCTTTTTTTTGGGATTAAACCATGATTTGTCATGACTGTGGCACCTCTTCATATCAATGCATGATTCCATGTTAGTTTAGTTTAGCGATACAGCGCGGAAACAGGCCCTTCGGCCCACTGAGTCTGCACTGACCAGCGATGCCCGCACATTAACATTATTCTACACATACTAGGGACAATTTACATTTGTAGCAAGCCAATTAACCTACAAACCTGTACGTCTTTGGAGTGTGGGAGGAAACCAACGATCTCTGAGAAAACCAACACGGTCACGGGGTGAACGTATGAACTCTGTACAAACAGCACCCATAGTCAGGATTGAACCCGGGTTTCTGGTGCAGTGAGGTAGCAACTCTACCGCTGTGCCACGTGCCGCCCTGGGAAAGGAAAACATTAGGAAAGGCAAATAAATGAAAAGCATTTTGGGGAAAACAAACAGTAGCAGCATCATCTGCCTTCAGATTACGGAACTTACATTTGAGCGGCAGGAGGAAGGAACAACTATTCACTTGACCAAGATGCCTCTCATGCCAAATAGGATCATATCCGTAAAGAACCAATTTCATTGCCAGCAATATCTTCACAGTTCTTAAGGGACCAGTACCGAACATAAATTGGAGGCACAAGAAACTGCAGATGCTGGAATCTTGAGCAGAACACAAAATGCTGGAGGAACTCAGTGGGTCAGGCAGCATCTGTGGAGGGGATGGACAGATGATATTTCGGGTGGGGATCCTTCTTTTGAAGTCTTTCTTCTGATGAAGGGTGACAACCTGAAACGTCATCCAGCCATTCCCTTCACAGGTCCTGAGATCCAGAGAGCGATGCCGTCTGGAGTTATGCTCCTAGTAGGGCCTCCCATGGCGGTAAGGTCGAGGGGGAGGTCTCTGACAAAGAGCAATCCAACCAAGAGCTCAACGGTGGAATAGGTGGAGGACGATGGCTGACCTTAGTGGAGCGTCACAACGGCTGGGAAGGTGGATAAAGGCTGCAGCAGAAAAGGGTCTCCGGTCATCTTGGATTCCATGCCGCTGGATCCTGACCCAGATCTGTCAAGGACCGTGGGGTGGCTGTCTGTGCACCAGTCTCCCCACGTTAAACAAAGTCACGCACAGGCGTCCTCCATGAGAGGACAGTCATACTCGTTTCGAGTGATCGCTGATGATGATGTGCATCTGTTTATATGTGTGTGCATGTTTGTGTGCGAGCGTGTGTGTGCGAATGCGTGCGTGCGTGTGCGTGCGCGCCTGAGAGCTCTATTGTGCAAACTATATAATATGGTGATCATTCATCTTTTAAGGTTCGTCAACGTTGGTTAAAGGCGTCATTGAAAAAATTATGCATCAGAACATTCCAAACTAACCTCAGATCATCATCCTTGTAAAATGATTATGATTACGTATCCCTACGTAATATCATAATCATCTTTCTTGATTCCTTGTTCACACCCAATGTTAAAGCCCCCAGGGGTTTGAGAAAGGTAAACATTCGCTGCAACATCTGCCTTCAGATTAGGAAAATTACATTTGAACAGCAGGAAGAAGGAACAACCATTCAGTTCAGGGCCAAGTAAGTCAACTTGCTCCCCCAGGATGTGACGTCTAGCAGAAACAGACACATTTTGTATCTGCAATCCGAGCATGCGATGGGAAAGAAGGATGGCCAATGCTGGTTAAAGTGCAAGGGCAAGGGAAGACAGCAAACCAATTGGATCACGGAATTCAATAGGTCACTTGTTTATTTCTGCATCGGCTACACGCCGAGAGGGTCAGCCCATTGGTTCATCAGGAGTTGGAACCATCTTAATGGCATTTGACTGACTGGCATTTCAGTGGTGCAGCGGGTGGAACTGCTGCCTGACCCTCACAAAGACCCAGTTCAATCCCGCCCTCAGATGCAGCCTGTGTGGAGTTTGCACGTTCTCACTGTCACTGAATGTATTTCCCCTGGTTGATCCAATTTCACCCCAAATCCCAAAGACATACAGATTGATAGGTCTATTGGCCACTGTAAACCTCACCCAGTGTGTAGGGAGTGGTAGAATCTGGAGAGAGTTCTTTTTTTATGAGGATGTTGCCAGGATTCGAGGGTCTGAGCTATAGGGAGAGGATAGAATCATAGTCTTACAGTGAGGAAACAGGCCCTTCGGCCCAACTTGCCTACTCCGGCCAACATGTCCCTTCTGACACTAGTTCCACATGCCTGAATTTCGTCCAAATCCCTCTAAAAAAGTCATATACATGTACCTGTCTGAACGTTTCTTAAACACGAATGATCAGGCTGCGACTTTGCGCACAGGAGGCAAAATGGATCCAATTGTGCATCTCTCTGCAATTGGATCCTCAACTTCCTCATTCACAGACCACAGTCTGTTCGTATTGATGGAAATGTGTATAAAACCATCAGGTGACAGGTTAATGCAAGATCTTTTTCACAGGAAAGGGAAATCAAGAATTAGATGTCATCGTTTTAAGGTGAGACGGGAAAGATTTAATAGGAACCTGAGGGGCAACATTTTCATACATTGTGCAGCAGGTATATGGAATGAGCTGGTCGAGATAGGTGCAATAATAACATTTAAAATATATTGGTTCAAGTATATGGAGAGGAAAGGTTTAGAGAAATATGGCTGAAAGGTTGGCAGATGGGACTAACATAGATGGGGTATCTTGGATGACGTGGGTGAGTTGGGCGAAAGGATCTGATTCTGTGCTGTGTGACTCTATGAGAATGTGCGCAGAATAAAATAACAGGGTTAATTTTAGTGTAAACGGGTTCTTGATAGTTTCCGCACTCAGAAGGCCTGCTTTCATAATGCATCTCCCTATAACACGCTTGTTCTCATTGGGAAGAGTATTGAGTACAAATCTGACACAGCTGTACAAGGCATTGGTGAGACCACACTTGGGGTACTGCGCACAGTTCTGGTCACCCATCTATAGGAAGGATATCATTGGAAAGGGTGCAGAAGAGGTTCACCAAAATACTACCTAGGCTTGCAGGTTAGAGTTATAGGGTGAGCCGAATAGACTGGGACTTATTTCTTTGGAGAAAGGGTACTGAAGGATGAGTCATTGAGATGAAATATATAAGATTGTTAAGGGTTTGGACACGCTAGAGGCAGGAAACATGTTCCCGATGTCGGGGGAGTCCAGAACCAGGGGCCACAGTTTAAGAATAAGGGGTAAGCCATTTAGAACGGAGCCGAGGAAACACTTTTTCTCACAGAGAGTTGTGAGTCTATGGAATTCTCTGCCTCAGAGGGTGGTAAAGGCCGGTTGTCTGGATACTTTCAAGAGAGAGCTAGATAGGGCTCTTAAAAATAGCGGAGTCAGGGGATATGGGGAGAAGGCAGGAACGGGGTACTGATTGTGAATGATCAGCCATGATCACAGTGAATGGCGGCGCTGGCTCGAAGGGCCGAATGGCCTACTCCTGCACCTATTGTCTATTGTCTATTGTGAGGGACATGGTTAAAGTGAATGCTCACAGTCTCTTAACCAGGGGATGGGCGTTTAAATCAGAGAGCATCGGCTTAAGGTGAGAGGGGAACGATTTAAGAGGGCCAACCTTTTTACTCAGCTGGTAACCTACATCTGGAATGAGCTGTCAGAGGCAGCTATGGGAGCCGATACAATTACGACTTTTAAAAGGCATTTGGACCGATAGATGATGAGGAAGGGTTTAGAGGGCAGTGGGCCAAATGAAGACAAATGGGACTACCCTAGCAGCAACTTGGTTGAGATGAACAGGGTGAACCGAAGGGACAGTTTCCATCCTGAAATATTATGACTCCACATGTTGTCAGTTTCATGGACACTTGCATAAGCAGTAAGATTTTATTGCACTGAAAGGGTTAGCAAAATATTCTCTTGTAATTTTCAGCGCAGAATATTCTTGGATGGATTTGTCTGAGGGGGAGGAGGGGGTGGGAGATTGCAACCTTTTTCGCCCTGTTTTGATGAATGCAATCAACCCCACGTGCACAATCAAATAAGATCAAATAGAACAAGTTGTCCTACAAATTTAGGCTGTGCACACCTTACGCAAGAAGAAGAAGGGGGAGGAGGAGGAGAGGGGGAGGAGGAGGAGAGGGGGAGGAGGAGGAGAGGGGGGGAGGAGGAGGAGAGGGGGAGGAGGGCAGCCAGTCTGCAATTGCCAAAACGGAGAACGAAAGAATCTGTTAATGACTTGCTTTACTCCAGCATTGTTTTAATATAACCTTCTTTGTACATTCAGATCTAAATTATTCCTGCAAGTCTGCTCTACAATTCTTTAACCAAGCTAGATGATTTTTTTGTGTGCAATTTTCATGGAGCTGATAGGCAGCAAGCTTGTTTTCCACATGCTACAATTCCATCGGCAAATATAACGTTTAAGAAGGAACTGCAGATGCTGGAAAATCGAAGGTAGACAAAAATGCTGGAGAAACTCAGCGGGTGCAGCGGCATCTATGGAGCGAAGGAAATAGGCGACGTTTCAGCTCCGTATTCCGAATTTCCTTCGCTCCGTAGATGCTGCTGCACACGCTGAGTTTCTCCAGCATTTTTGTCCACTGGCAAATGATAACCATTTGTTCACCTTCCCTTTGATTACTTTGCTGGGGTTTTTCTCCCCTTGCCCCATATTTTCAGCAGCTGTTCTTGCTGGTACTGGTTTTTACAGAGCTGATCCATGGGCGTCTGGCCCTCCACCTGGCAAGGGAATGGATCACATCTGAGCTCAATCAATCACAGCTAGATGCAGATTGAAGATTCTAATGCCTTGGATGCAACAATAACAGTGGAGCAAGGCGGACTGTTGCCGAGTGCGGGGAGGGCAGTGCATTTAGAGGGGATGAGACTGGAGTGGGTAAGGGGAGTGGGGAGGTCAAGACAGTTGACATCATGCGGACGGTTGGAATTAAAAAGGTCCAAAGTGGGTAGAGGCTGGTAGGGGGAGTCCATCGGGGAGAGGAATGTTGGAGGTGAGAGAAGTGGTTGTTACCGTGAGACGAGGAGTCGATACAAGAGAAACAGCCCCAGAGATGGAGGTGACAGAAGGAGGTCCCAACATCACGAAGGGCCTGGAACTTGTTGAGGTGTGAGCGTAGGGCCTCTGCTGGGGGCTGAATATTCTGCAGCGGAAAGAGGACCTGACTGGCTTTATCTTGCACTGAACGTTATTCCCTTATCATGTATGAATGAATGAATAAGTCTATTGGCCAAGTATTCACATACAAGGAATTTGCCTTGGTGCTCCGCCCACAAATGACAACATGACAACAGTGACAGGTAGGAATGACACATAAAACATTAAACATTAATAATAAAACATTATCGATTAGACATATGAATTAAATAAAATACCAGAGTAAAAGGAGGCTACAGATTTTTGGTTATTAAGTAGAGCTACTACTCGTGGAAAAAGCTGGTTTTATGTCTGGCTGCGGCAGCTTTGACAGTCCGGAGTTGCCTTCCGGAGGGAAGTGATTCAAAGAGTTTGTGGCCAGGGTGAGAGGGGTCAGAGATGATCTTACCCGCTCACTTCCTGGCCCTTGCAGTGTACAGTTCGTCAATGGAGGGAAGGTTGCTGAGTGCGTGGAGGGCTGTGCGTTCAGCGTGGATGAGATTGGAGGTATGGGGGAAGTTGGCATTTTTGCCACCTGAAATGTCACCCATCCACCCTCTCCACAGATGCTGCCTGACTGCTGTTACTCCAATACTTTGTGTCTTGTTTTAATAATAACAATGGACTTGACTCATCCTGGTAACCAAGGTTAGCTCTCAGTCTGCATCAGATCCAGACATTACGTAAGGCAAAAGTCTAAGTAATGGAGACTTTGCAAATCATTCTTCTGGGTGAGTGGTTAGTTCCTTCAGACCAATGTTTATCCCCACCTTGGGAGAATCATAAGCCCAATGTTTAATTATGACATTGAAAATAATCAGGGAACTTTGATCAAGCAAGAAGAGAGAAAATGTCTTCTCACGGCTCTAGATGCAGCAGCTCGAGAATACTGTTTGGAAATAATAAGATAAGGAAGCAGAGGAAGAGATGAAAAGCACCTTTTTCTTTTGTGCAGCAAGTTGCATTGATAGAGAGGAGGAAGCAGAGAAAAACATTTTTCACACAGAGAGTGGTGAATCTCTGGAATTCTCTGCCACAGAAGGTAGTTGAGGCCAGTTCATTGGCTATATTTAAGAGGGAGTTAGATGTGGACCTTGTGGCTAAGGGGATCAGAGGGTATGGAGAGAAGGCAGATACGGGATACTGAGTTGGATGATCAGCCATGATCATATTGAATAGCGGTGCAGGCTCAAAGGGCCGAATGGCCTACTCCTGCACCTATTTTCTATGTTTCTATGTTTCTATGAAATGGGAGCTTTGAAAAGGGGATGTGTAGGAAGGAACTGCAGATACTCGTTTAAACCAAAGATAGACCAAAATGCTAGAGTAACTCAGCGGGTCAGGCAGCATCTCTGGTGAAAAGGAATAGGTGACATTTCAGGTCGAGACCCTTCTTCAGACCTGAGGATCAGATCAGAGTTGTAAGATGGGTGGCACGATAGCGCAGCGGTAGAGACCCAGGTTTGATCCTGACTACGGGCACTTGTCTGTATGGAGTTTATTCCCCCATGACCTGCATGGGTTTTCCCTTGTTAGTTTTGAGACATTATCTATTGAATGCCCACCAGCGTCGGGGTGAAAAGGTTGCCCCTCAGCCTCCTTTTTAGTCTTTCCCTTGCACCTTCAGCCTATGTCCCCTAGTTCTAGGCTCCTGCCACTAATCTAGTGATTCTTGTTGGTCTATTGGAGTCACCATCTGTGTGCATCAAGCCAAGCTGTTGCAACAGGACTGCAGCACTTGGCCTAGTGGGAGGATACCCACGTATGTCTCATCACAGAAAGTGGGACAACTGTAGCCGTGGTAAATAATGTCAGTTCAGATTTAGTTTATTGCCACGTGTACGGGTGGCACATCAATAGAGTTGCTTCCTTACAGCGCTTGCAGCACCGGAGACCCGGGTTCGATCCCAACTACGGGTGCTGTCTGTACAGAGTTTGTACATTCTCCCCGTGACCGCGTGGGTTTTCTCCGGGTGCCCCAGTTTCCTCCCACACTCCAAAGACGTACAAGTAAGTCTGTAGGTAAATTGGCTTGGTATAAGTGTAAATTGTCCCTAGTGTGTGTAGGATAATGTTAGTGTGCGGGGATCGCTGGTCGGTGCGGATTCGGTGGTCTGAAGGGCCTGTTTCTGCGCTGTATCTCTAAACTAAACTAAACTACTGAGTGAAAAGCTTTTCACAAGTTCACAATCTATAAGAGTAGAATTAGGCCATTTGGCCGATTAAGCCTACACCGCCATTCAATCATGGCTGATCTTTGCCTCCTAATCCCATTTTCCTGCCTTCTAAAACATTCAATATGATCATGGCTGATCATTAGATATTAAACTGATAAGAACAGATACTACACTTGATCTTAGCCAAAAGGCCCTGGTTCTGTTGCGTACTAACCAGTCAGCAGAAAGACAATACGTGATTACAATCGACCCATTCACAGTGTACAGATACATGATAAGGGAATAATATTTAGTGCAAGGTAAACCCAGTACAATCTTAAAGTTGAACCTCAATAGCCAGCTAGGTTATGAGGAGTGTGGTCACCTCTGCTAACAAACAGACCCACACACCAATTCATAACAAGCGATTCATAACCATAAAGGGAATAGATTGACAAGTATTTTGTGGTTCATGTTGTAACTTGCAGATTTCATTTATATTTGTTCCTAAAAGCAATTAATTAATTCAACTGAATATGTAATAGCTCATGTTCCTTTTAAACCTTTCTCTTCTCAACTTAAAACTATGCCTGCTAGTTTCTATTGCCTGTTCCACTACCCTGGAAAAAATACTATGTTCACCCTATCTATTCCCAAAATATTGACTGACTCAATGATTTGAAGATACAGCATGGAAAGTGGCTCATTGGACAACTGATCACACCAACCATTTTACACTAATTCTATATTATCCCACCTCTGCATCCACTCCCTACACATTAGGGACAATTTACAGAGGCCAATTAATCTACAAACCTGCACGCCTTTGGGATGTAGGAGGAAACCGAAGCCCCTGGAGGAAACCCACGTGGTCACAGGGAGAACTGGTCAGGAACGAGCCTGGGTCTCTCGCTCTGTGAGGCAGCAGCACTACCAGCTGCGCCACTGTGCCGTCCTAAACTGCTAAACTCCAGAACTGATGAGGGGAGTGATGCCCATTGGCATCAAGGCAGCATTCAATTGCACACATCAGCAGGATTACAGTGTAATGCAGGTACCACCACAACATCAGATGTAACAGAATAGAGCAGCTGGGCTTGTACACTCTGGAGTTTAGATGGATGAGAGGGGATCTCATTGAAACATATAAGATTGGACACACTAGAGGCAGGAAACATGTTCCCGATGTTGGGGGAGTCCAGAACCAGGGGCCACAGTTTAAGAATAAGGAGTAAGCCATTTAGAATGGAGACGAGGAAACACTTTTTCTCACAGAGAGTGGTGAGTGAGGGGTACTCTACCTCAGAGGGCGGGACTCTACCTCTGAGGCAGGTTCTCTGGATGCTTTCAAGGGAGAGCTAGACAGGGCTCTTAAAACTAGCGGAGTCAGGGAATATGGGAGAAGGCAAGAACTGGGTACTGATTGGGAATGATCAGCCATGATCACATTGAATGGCGGTGCTGGCTCAAAGAGCCAAATGGCCTACTCCTGCACCTATTGTCGATTGTCTATTGTAACAGTGAAACGCCACTATCTCAATGTCAGGGGTGGCACACTGGTGATATTAATATCCAGGAAATTACTGGTTTTATTATCCTGAAAGTCACCTCAGAGCAATACAAGCAGATAGTCATTGCTGCAGTTAATATGTATAAGGAACTGCAGATACTGGTTTAAAACGAAGATAGACACAAAAATCTGAAGTAGCTCAGCGGGACAGACAGCATCTCTGGAGACAAGGAATGGGAGGTGATTCGGGTTGAGACCCTTCTTTGAAACGTCATTCCTTCTCTCCAGAGATGCCGCCTGTCCCATTGAGATACTCCAGCTTTTTGTGTCTAGCTGCAGTTAATATGTTTCCTGATAAGAACAAAGAGAAAGATAATTAATTCAAGAGAGAGGAGTTTATACGTTTTTTTCCGCATTTTTATGCAAACCTGGGACACACACAAATCCTCATCTCGAGATAGGCAGACAACTATAGTTATATCCCTGCTAAACCCACTCTTGGTTTCAATCAGACAGTGAGAGGGACACAAGAGCACATAGCCATGCCCATATGAATCTCCTTGTAAATACCCATCGGATTCAAAGGGATGTGTGTGTTGTTCAGGGCTACGTGGCTCTTTAATTCAATCGATTCATTCATGCTGAATTAAAATATTGTATAATTAATTTTGCTCTGTTCAATTGATTTGTTGGCTAAATCCTAATTTACATTATCTGCAGGGAAACGACAAATAATGTTAAATACTTCAGGTGCAGAATGCATACATCATAACATTCACGCCTTTGTAAAAGCTGCATTTCAATATCTTTTGATGCACACCCTTCTCTAGTAAATCACTTTATCAGTTTACAACAATTATTGAAGATTATGATGGTCCTGATTGCACTGTTTTCTATTAGTATTTAGTCACAGAATCATACAGCACAGAAACATGCCCTTCAGAACAAATCGTCCATGACAACCAAGATGCTTCACTTTGACCCATTTGCCTGCTTTTGGCTCATATCTTTCTAAACCACGTAGCTGTCCAACTGTGTTTATTGTTCTTGTACCTGCCTCAACTACATTCTCTGGCTTCTGCAGAGATGGTGGCGTGTGTATTTTTCCACTGCCTTGACTCCAAGAAGACCAGATACGACCTTAGTAACGCCATCAAAAAGGCCAAAAGGGACTTCTGCTCCAAGCTGGAGGATGAGACTGATGTTCGGCAGTTGTGGCGGGGCCTGAATGCAATCACCTCCTACAAGGCGAAATCAGGAGGCAGCTCATATGTCAGTGAAACATCACTCCCAGACGAGCTCAATGCGTTTTATGCACACTTTGATAGAGAGAACACTAATGTGCCTTCTTGAGCCCCCATTCGCTGTGATGGTATTTTGGTCACGGTCACGGTCACAGAGGTCAACGTCCGAAAATCCTTCAGAGGGGTGAACCCTCGGAAAGCGCCTGGACCTGATGGCATACCCGGTCGTGTTCTAAAAACCTGTGTGGACCAACTGGCTGGAGTTTTTATAGACATTTTCAACCTCTCACTTCTGAGGTCTGAGGTTGCCACCTGCTTTAAAAAGGCATCAATTATACTGGTGCCCAAGAAGAGCAAGGTGAAGTGGCTCAATGACTATCGACCAGTGGCACTAACATCGGTGGTGATTAAGGGCTTTGAGAGGTTGATCATGGCACAAATTTACTCCTACCTCGACAAAACCCTGGACCCACTGTAATTCGCTTACCGCCACAACAGTTCAACGGTGGATGCGAACTCGCTGGCTCTCCACTCCGCTCTGGACCACTTGGACAACAAAAACTTATATCTCAGGCTGTTATTCATTGACTACAGCTCGCATTTAACACAATCATCCCCTCCAAGCTGGTTACCACACTCTCAGAACTGGGTCTCTGTGCATCTCTCTGTAATTGGATCCTCGACTTCCTCATTCACAGACCACAGTCTGCTCGTATTGGTGGAAATGTGTCAACGTCAATAACAATCAGCACGGGTGCACCTCAAGGCTGCGTGCTCAGCCCCCTGCTATACTCACTCTATACTCATGACTGCATGCCGGTCATAGTGCGAACTCCATCATCAAGTTCGCTGACGACACCACTGTTGTGGGACGTATCACTGATGGAGATGAGTCAGAGTATAGAAGGGACATCGACCGTTTGGCCAAATGGTGCCAGCAAAATAACCTGGCTTTCAATACCAGCAAAACCAAGGAACTGATTGTGGACTTTGGAAGGGGTAGGATGGGGACCCATAGTCCCGTTTATATCAACGGGTCGATGTTGAAGAGGGTCAAGAGTTTCAAATTCCTGGGCATGCATATCTCTGAAGATCTCTCCTGGTCCGAGAACACTGATGCAATTATAAAGAAAGCTCATCAGCGCCTCTACTTCCTGAGAAGATTACGGAGAGTTGGTCTGTCAAGGAGGACTCTCTTGAACTTCTATAGGTGCACAGTAGAGAGCATGTTGACCGGTTGCATCGTGGCTTGGTTCGGCAACTTGAGCGCCCTGGAGTTGTCAACACTGTTCAGTCCATCATTGGCTCTGACCTCCCTACCATCGAGGGGATCCATCGCAGTCGCTGCCTCAAAAAGGCTGGCAGCATCATCAAGGTTCCACACCATCCTGGCCACTCACTCATCTCAAGGTACAGGAGCCTGAAATCTGCAACATCCAGGTTCAGGAATAGCTGCTTTCTCACAGCCATCAGGCTATTAAACTCATATCAAACACAACTCTGATCATTAATAGCCCATTGCACTTTATCTGTTTATTGATGTGTGTATATATATATTCAATGGTACATGGTCACACTGATCAGCTCTGTTCTGTATTTATTTATGCCTACTATATTCTGTTGTGTTGAAGCAAAGCAAGAATTTCATTGTCCTATCTGGGACACATGACAATAAACTCTATTGAATCTCTTGAATCTGTAGATGGTTCAGTCTCAGAAGCATACAAGAGGGGATGCTTTTAGAAGGCTATGAGTTTTGTGCCAAATCTTCATGCTCCCTCCCTTTCCTCGTTCGCCCAAAGGTATGGTATGGTTATTGTTACGTTGGGGTGGTGAATCTGTGGAATTCTTTGCCACAGAAGGCTGTAGAGGCCAAATCAGTAGATATTTTTAAGGCAGAGGTTGATAGATTCTTGATTAGTACGGGTGTCAGAGGATGTGGGGAGAAGGCAGGAGAATGGAGTTAGGAGGGAGAGATAGATCAGCCATGATTGAATGGCGGGGTGGACTTGATAGGCAATAGACAATAGACAATAGGTGCAAGAGAAGGCCATTCAGCCCTTCGGGCAAGCACCGCCATTCACTGTGCTCATGGCTGATCATCCACAATCAGCACCTCGTTCCTGCCGTCTCCCCATATCCCCTGACTCCACTATCTTTAAAAGCTCTATCGAACACTCTCTTGAAAGCATCCAGAGAATCGGCCTCCACTGCCTTCTGAGGCAGAGAATTCAACAGATTCACAACTCTCTGGGTGAAACACTCCCAGTTTTTCCTCATCTTCATCGTGAACATGTTTCCTGCCTCTAGCGTGCCCAATCCCGTAATAATCTTATATGTTTCAATAAGATCCCCTCTCATCCTTCTAAATTCCAGTGTATACAAGCCCAGCCACTCCATTCTTTCAACATATGACAGTCTGAATTGCCTATTTCTACTATTCCTTTTGACCTTATGTACCAAGGTACAGTGAAATTCATTTTTGTATACAATTCAATGCAAGTCGCACCATACATAAGTTGTGCCACTTCACTGAAGGCAAGATGACCACTTGAAACACAAGGGTTATGGACCTAGAGGTGGAAAATGGGATTAGCCAATCTAGGTTTTTTTATCCAGCATGAATTTGTTGAGCCGAATGGCCTTTTGCTTTGTTGTCAACTTCTATGATTCTAAGCCTCAGATGATTCTGCACGATAACTTTATATGTTCATGAAATGTGGGTCAAAGAAAGTGCTGGTCTGGGCAGAACATACTGAATGAGTGCAAGATTCTGCAATTCCCTCTGCAGTGTGCATTTAAACAGTGGAAAAAGCTGCATTATGAGATCAGTGGAGAGACAGGAGACTGCAGATGCTGTAATCTGGAGCAGTAAAGAAATAGCTGGAGGAATTCAGCAGGTCAGGCAGTGTTTGTAGAGGCAGAGAGATGGGCAAAGGTTCGGGTTGAGACCTTGCACCAGGACCAAAACGTCAACTATCCCTCTCCCTCCACAGATGCTGCCTGACCCGTTGAGTTCCTGCAGGAGTTTGTTTTATTGCATTACGATAATACGAGCAGGTGGACAGACGTCCTTTGAGAGCGACCTGTTTTTTTGTTGCACTGTTCGAATGCATACAATGTAGATGCTGCCATCTTATGGACAAAAGGAGCACATTTTTAATGCAGACAAATGCATCAACACTCCAGCACCTTGTGTCTTTCTTTTTGCATCAACAAATTAGTTTAGTTTAGAGATACTTGGAAATAGGCCCTTCGGCCCACCGAGTCCACGCTGACCATCGATCACCCATTCACACTAGTTATATGTTATCCCAGCTTCTCATTTTTCTCCCTACACACTAGAGGCAATTTGCAGAGGCCAATTAACCTACACATGTCTTTGCGATGTGGGAAAGCAGAGCATCCAGATGAAATATACGGGGGTCACAGGGAGAACAGGCAAACTCCACACAGACAGCACTGGAGGTCAGGATCCAACCTAGGACTCTGGCACTGTGAGGCTGTGGCTCTACCAGCTGCATCACTGATGAACATTTTTTTCAATGCAGATGTGGAAATTTAAAATCAAAACAAATGATTAGGTCAGGCTGCATCTGTGGGAAGAGAAACAGGATGAATGTTTCAGACCAAAGACTCTTTGTCATAACTAGGAAGGCCAGCAAAAAAGCTTATCGAAGGGCCGAATGGCCCACTCCTGCACCTAATTTCTATGTATCTATGTATGTATGTATGTGGGACTGGGGGAGGGGGGGGAGTGGGGGGGGGGGGGGGGGGAGTTGGAATAAGGTAACACATGGTGACCATGGGGATTTGATGTAAACAAGATGATCTGGTCAATGGTTGATGAGTGAATGTGGGCAGTTAGAGAGGGAGAACATAGGCAAGAGAATGTAGGTCTTGTGAAATACAGTGCTTGATGGCTTTTAATAGACATTTAGGCAGACATATGTAACGGAAGGGTTTGGAGGCTAAGAGCCAAATGCAGGCAGATGGGACTAGCCCAGTATGCCCACTTAGTTTGCATGGACAAGGTGGGCTGAAGGGCCTGTTTCCAAGCTGTGCCGCTCTCAGACTTTACGAAGAGGACATGCCTGGCAGTTGAGTCTGGACATGTCCTCCACTCCCAGTGAAAGTAAAAGAGGAAAGAAAACAAAGCGAAAACACACATCCAAGCTGAGCCAATATAACAGATTGGTGACTGATATGGATGGAAACCAAGTTACACCAACAAATATATTCACCTGTGGCTTATTTTAATTAATCCTCAAATGCGCTTTATTGCTATGCTTATATTTATTTCATATTCACAGCATTCACGTGTTTTTTATGAGTTAGCAATAGTCATCCAGATTTTTTATTGACTTTGGATGTTGAACAAAGTAAACTGATAAAAACTACTGAGAACATGTAACCTGACCTGACCATTAGTGAGTAATATCATTTTGTAAATTAGGCCTCCATTTTGTTTACCATTTTGCATTGCAACGTTAGACTTACAGAAATCACATCATAAAACAATCATCCAAAAATGAGAAAATTTGTGCAAATCCAATTTCCTTGTTTATTTTCCATATAAATTAAGACACAAGAAACTGCAGTTGCTGAAATCTTGTGGAAAATAAACAGCTGGGGAACTGATCTCTTCTGCCTGCTTATCATAACCTCCCCTGTAGAAGGAGATGGGCAGCGAAGAAACAAACTGCTGATAAAAGATCCCAGTTGGAAACATCCTCTGTCCATTTCATTCCACAGAAGCTGCGTGACTTGCTGCATTCCTCCAACATTTTGAATTTGCTTCTTTGTTTATTTTTAGACTTTAGAGATACAGCACGGAAAGAGACCCTTCGGCCCACTGAGTCCTTGCCGACCAGCGATCACCCCATACGTTAACCCCATACACATAGAAACAGCGGTTGTTACCCTACGATTGTTACCCTGCAGTTGTTACCCCACTTAACTCTGCACCTTGGTGACTGCCAGTCATCCCCCCCCCCCCCCACCCTTGGACACTCCTTCCTCCAGTGACTGATCTCCCCCCCTCCCCCGAAAATTGCACTACTGCTACTATATATACATATACAGTGGCTTGCAAAAGTATTCATACCCATTGAACTTTTCCACATTTTGTCATGTTACAACCACAAATGTAAATGTATTTTATTGGGATTTTATGTGATAGACCAACACAAAGTGGTGAAAATTGTGAAGTGGAAGGAAAATGATACATGGTTTCCAAATTTTATTACAAATAAAAAACTGAAAAGTGTGGCGTGCAACAGTATTCAGCCCCCCTGAGTCAATACTTTGTAGAACCACCTTTCGCTGCAATTACAGCTGCAAGTCTTTTGGGGTATGTCTCTACCAGCTTTGCACATCTAGAGACTGATATTTTTGCCCATTCTTCTTTGCAAAATAGCTCAAGCTCAGTCACATTGGATGGAGAGCGTCTGTAAACAGCAATTTTCAAGTCTTGCCAAAGATTCTCAATTGGATTTAGGTCTGGACTTTGACTGGGCCATTCTAACACATGAATATGCTTTGATCTAAACAATTCCATTGTAGCTCTGGCTGTATGTTTAGGGTCGTTGTCCTGCTGGAAGGTGAACCTCCGCCCCAGTCTCAAGTCTTTTGCCGACTCTAACTGGTTTTCTTCCAAGATTGCCCTGTATTTGGCTCCATCCATCTTCCCATCAACTCTGATCAGCTTCCCTGTCCCTGCTGAAGAAAAGCATCCCCACAGCATGATGCTGCCACCACCATGTTTCACAGTGGGGATGGTGTGTTCAGGGTGAATTGCAGTGTTAGTTTTCCGCCACACATAGCGTTTTGCATTTAGGCCAAAAACTTCAATGTTGGTCTCGTCAGACCAGAGCACCTTCCTCCACATGTTTGCTGTGTCCCCCACATGGCTTGTGGCAAACTGCAAACGGGACTTCTTATGGCTTTGTTTCAACAATGGCTTTCTTCTTGCCACTCTTCCATAAAGGCCCGATTTGTGGAGTGCACAACTAATAGTTGTCCTGTGGACAGATTCTCCCACCTGAGCTGTGGATCTCTGCAGCTCCTCCAGAGTTACCATGAGGCTCTTGGCTGCTTCTCTGATCAATGCTCTCCATGCCCAACCTGCCAGTTTAGGTGGATGGCCATGTCTTGGTAGGTTTGCAATTGTACCATACTCTTTCCATTTTCGGATGATGGATTGAACAGTGCTCCGTGAGATGTTCAAAGTTTGGGATATTTTTTTATAACCTAACCCTGCTTCAAACTTCTCCACAACTTTATCCCTGACCTGTCTGGTGTGTTCCTTGGGCTTCATGATGCTGTTTGTTCACTAATGTTCTCTAACAAACCCCCGAGGCCTTCACAGAACAGCTGTATTTATACTGAGATTAGATTACACACAAGTGGACTCTATTTACTAATTAGGTAACTTCTGAAGGCAATTGGTTGTACTGGATTTTATTTAGGGGTATCAGAGTAAAGGGGGCTGAATACTTTTGCACGCCACACTTTTCAGTTTTTTATTTGTAAAAAAATGTGAAAACCATGTATCATTATTCTTCCACTTCACAATTATGCACCATTTTGTGTTGGTCTATCACATAAAATCCCAATAAAATACATTTACGTTTGTGGTTGTAACGTGACAAAATGTGGAAAAGTTCAAGGGGTATGAAAACATTTGCAAGCCACTGTATGTATTTTTCTGTTCCATTATTGTATGTTCGTACTTCTGGGTGAGACGCTAACTGCATTTTGTTGTCTCTGTACTTGTACACTGCACAATGACAATAAAGTTTGAATCTGAATCTGAATCTGAAACTTAGAAAATAGGTGCAGGAGGAGGCCATTCGGCCCTTCGAGCCAACACCGCCATTCATTGTGATCGTGGCTGATTGTCCCCAATCAATAACCCGTGCCTGCCTTCTCCCCATATCCCTTGATTCCACTAGCCCCTAGAGCTCTATCTAACTCTATCTTAAATCCATCCAGTGACTTGGCCTCCACTGCCTTCTGTGGCAGGGAATTCCAAAAATTCACAACTCTGGGTGAAAACGTTTTTTCTCTCCTCACTCTTAAATTGCCTCCCCTTTATTCTAAGACTGTGGATATTTTTTTTTCAACTCTCCAAAGCCATTTAACCTACAAACCTGTCTTTGGAGTGTGGGAGGAAACTGGAGCACCTGGAGAAAATCCACGCGGTAACGAGGAGAAACTCTGTATAGACAGCACCTGTAGTCAGGATCGAACCCAGGTCTCTGGCGCTGTGAGGCAGCAACTCTACCGCTGCACCACCGTGCCCTCCATAATATTTCAGTTTCAAAAGTATTTGGTAAACATGACATTTACTACTACTTTACCAGCTCAAGTAAGGACATGCAATTACCAAGCCATTCTAATATAGTCAAAGCTGCAAACAGAAGTGAAATACAGAATAAGTCAAATAATAACGAGAAGGTAAAGAGTACACAGCACATCAAGTGGCGTCAGTGAAGAGAGAAACACTGATTTCACATAAGAGACCTCTCACGGTAAGTGGGAAAATTATAACTATTCCCAGCATTTTCTATATTTATGTCACACTGCAGCATTCGTGTTATTTTGTTAAAGAAGTTCGCTTGAGTCACCTTTATTTTTGACAATCTGAGAAAAACTCTGAATATATATGTTTAATTGGGTTTAATGAATAAAATATTGTGGTGGGTTTGTCATAAAGAAATACGGGATTATGAGTAATAATGAACATTAGATGAAATTGTGAAAAGCTGTGCCACAATTTACCATGGCTAAAACAAACGTAAATCAAGCACGGGTTACAGGGAACATAGAACAGTACAGCACAGAAATGGGCCCTTCAGCCCAAAATGTTTGTGCTGAACATGATGCCCAGCTGAACTGATCTCTTCTGCCTTCTTATCATAACCTCCACTTTCTCTGCTTTCCACCCCACCTGCAATTATAGTTTGAACCCTCCCTCGTAGCACTAGCAAACCTCTCTGCCAGGAAGGAACTGCAGATGCTGATTTAAATAGAAGATAGACACAAAGTCTGAAGAAGGGTCTCGACCGAAAACGTCACATATTCCTTCTATCCAGAGATGCTGCCTGTCCCGCTGAGTTACTCCAGCATTTTGTGTCTATCTCCCTGCAAGGATGTTGGTGCCCCTCCAGTTCAGGTGCAACCCGCCTCTCTTGTACACGTCACCTCTGCCCCAGAGGAGTTCCCAATGGTCCAGAAATCAGAATCCCGGTCCCCGGCATCAACTCCTCAGCCATCCATCTGTCCTGTCCTCCTACTGCTACCCTCACTAGCTTTGCTTTATTCAGAATTTAGAGTTAAGTCATACAAGCCTGTATTAGTCCATAAAGTGCTGATGGCTCTAGCTGCCATGTTATAAATAGAATGTCGAGGAGGGATGTTGAGAAGATTTATAAGAATTATACCAGAAAACCAAGGCTCTATGCGTTAGGAAAGAATGAACTGTCCAGGCAGGAAGCAAAATAAATCTTTGTGAGTCCCAATGCTCCCCAAACTACAGGCAAGGTCTCATAGCAGAGTGAGAAACTTGAAGGGAACTGTTAATCGAATGCCATCAGAAGGTTTCAGCAACTACAGGTTGTTTACATCCAACCAGGGAACCAATGAAACAGTTGATGAATGTATAAGTTGAGGGTGAAAATGGTTGAATTTTCTAGACCTTTTGGGAGTGGGAGGAATTGGTAGGGTTGTGGTGAACATCAGCTAATATTTTGTCTCCTGTGATGAAGACAGAGAGATCAAGAGAGGGGAGAGAGGTGTCAGAAATAGTCCAGGTGAACTCGAGGTCAGGGTGGAAGTTTGCTGTGAAGCTAATGAAATCAATACGCTCTCCAACCACGGCTACTCCTTTAACTTGGACAATGTGAGAGGAGTCATAGGAGACGTTGTTGTGGGTGCGGACAGGCGGAGGAGAGTGTTAGCACAGGGAAATTGGTTGCTTTTATTTTTATGATTTTTAAAATTATTTTATTTATTTATTATCATTATACTTTATGATTTTAGGGTATTATTTTACAATGAGAGGCAGAAGTTTTAAAGTAAGTCTTTTACACAGAGAGTGCTTGATAGCTGGAATGCACTGCCAAGTGGAGGTGGTGGAAGCACAAACAATCACTCTGTTTAAGAGGCATTTAGAAAGGGCAAATATGTAAGGGATAGAAGAATATGGACCTAATGCATGTAAATGGGATTAGTATAGATGGGCAAAAAGATGAGGATAGCTCTGTGTCACCCCCACTGTGCCGAAGTCGAAGTAAGTAAGTAGGTTTATTGGCCAAGTATTCACATACAAGGAATTTGCCTTGGTGCTTTGCCCATAAGTAACACTATGACATACAGTGAGAGTTACGAATGACTCAGAAAACACTAAACATTAATAATAATAAAACATTAATGATAAAACACCATTGATCAAGCATGTGAACCAACAAAATACCAGATCAAAGTATAGTAAAGTTCCTCCAGCATTTCCAGAGTATGATAGAGTAACGATAGAGTAACGTTCCTCCAGCACTTCTAGTTTTGCTCAAGATTCCAGCATCTACACCTACATATTCTGTCGCCTTGTTAACCGTGGGCATGTTTAGTCAAATATCACGTGTACCAAACCACGTGCCTACTGGTGGCAGGAAGAGCTTGTTTTTATCTGTGTCGAGGAGCAGATGCCTTCATTAAATTCGCAATATGTCATAAATGTCACATTTTACAAATCAAATGTCTCAAACATCCTCATATGTTCCAAGTTGTATTCTGAAAGCAGAGATTTTTTTTCCTTCTGCAGTAGGAACATGCAACACTTTATTCTGGTGCAGCAGATGTTTATGCGGCTCAAGGAACCAGGGGGTAGAAATATATCTCTGGTTGTCATTCTGCAAACCACATAACAAAGGACCAAGGACAAAGGACACTTATTGTCACATACACCAATTGGTGCAGTGAAATTTGAGTTCATAAGATAAGAGATAGATCATCAGTTCTACTCACTTTCACAGGTTCCACTGATTCCACTGATCTCAGCCACACCGTTGCGGTTTTGGACTTGCATAACAAGATCCTGTAAGGTCCATGGATTTCCTTTTTTAAAACATGTTAACTGTGCTTTTCTGACAATCTGGTAGCCTCTTGGGTGCAATAACTGCTTCTTTTTACTCTCTTATTAAACGTCAACAGTCCACTTGTTGTAATAGGCATTCAGCTTGTGTCCATAGGGGCAGCACATTGGCGCAGCTGGTAGAGCTGCTGCTTCACAGCGCCAGAGTCACGGGTTCAACCTTCACCTCAGGTGCTGTCAGTGTGGAGTTTGCACATTCGCCCTGTGATCGCATAGGTTTCCTCCGGTTGTTCTGGTTTCCTCCCACATCTCAAAGACATGCGGGTTTGTAGGTTAATTGGCCGCTGTAAATTGCCCCTAGTGTATAGGGAGTGGATGAGAGAGTGTGATAACATAGAACTAATGTGAACGGTTGAGCGATGGATGGAGTGGACCTGGTGGGCCAAAGGGCCTGTTTACATGTTGTATCTCTAAACTAAACCAAACACCTATCCAAGTGCTCCAGAGATGTTGCTTGTCCTGCTGAGTTACTCCAGCACTTTGTGTCCTTTTGTGTATTAAACAGCATCTGCATTTCCTTTGTGTCTAAAAACTGCTGCCTTTATTCCCATATTAAAGTCAGTTGATGGGACTGGGGTTAAAGCCATGCCTATGTACCATTAGTCCAAGCCACAGTCCAAGACACTGTTATGCTGCTGCAAGTATGAATTTAATTGTTTTATCTGGGACATATGACAATACTGAAGTTGGGGCTCGACCAGGAACATCACCTATTCCTTTTACTCCAGAGATGCTGCCTGACCCAGTGAGTTACTCCAGCATTTTGTATCTATCTTCGGTGTAAACCAGCATCTGCAGTTCCTTCCTACACATCAGTACGACAAAACGCAATCTGTCTCTCCCTCCAGAAACCAGAAATGAAGCTGATTTTTGTTTAGTGGGTAAACTGGCATAAGGAGCTGACAGTCAAATTTAGCATTGTTGCCAATAAAGTGTCCTTCCCGACCTATTCGACACTTAAAGCTGAGTTTTACGTAAATTCACTTTATACTCCATTGTTGTGCTTCTGCAAGTAAGAATGTCATTGTTCTATCTGGGGCCTATGACAATAAAACACTTGATTCTGAAGAAGGGTCTCGGCCTGAACCATCACCAATTCCTTCCTTCCAGAAATGCTGCGTGTCCTGCTGAGTTACTCTAGCATTTTGTGTCTATCTTGACACTTGATTATGATATAGTTGGGATCACGGAGACATGGCTCCAGGGCGACCAAGGCTGGGAGCTGAACATCCAGGGATATTCAATATTCAGGAGGGATATTCCCCTGAATCAGGAGGGCAAAGTCAGCATGGATTTACGAAAGGTAAATCATGTCTGATGAATCTTATTGAATTTTTTGAGAATGTAACTAGTAGAGTGGATAAGGGAGAAGCAGTGGATGTGTTATATCTGGACTTTCAGAAGGCTTTCGACAAGGTCCCACACAAGAGATTAGTATACATCCTTAAAGCACACGGTATTGGCGGTTCAGTATTGATGTGGATAGAGAACTGGCTGGCAGACAGGAAGCAAAGAGTAGGAGTAAACGGGTCCTTTTCAGGATGGCAGGCAGTGACTAGTGGGGTACCGCAAGGCTCAGTGCTGGGACCCCAGCTATTTACAATATATATTAATAATTTGGACGAGGGAATTAAATGCAACATCTCGAAGTTTGCAGATGACACGAGGCTGGGGGGCAGTGTTAGCTGTGACGAGGATGCTAGGAGGCTGCAAGGTGACTTGGATAGGCTGGGTGATTGGGCAAATGCATGGCAGATGCAGTATAATGTGGATAAATGTGAGGTTATCCACTTTGGTGGCAAAAACAGGAAAGTAGACTATTATTTGAATGGTGACCGATTAGGAAAAGGGGAGATGCAATGAGACCTGGGTGTCATGGTACACCAGTCATTGAAAGTAGGCATGCAGGTGCAGCAGGCTGTTAAGAAAGCGAATGGTATGTTGGCATTCATAGCAAAAGAATTTGAGTACAAGAGCAGGGAAGTTCTACTGCAGTTGTACAGGGTCTTGGTGAGGCCACACCTGGGGTATTGCGTACAGTTTTGGTCTCCTAATCTGAGGAAAGACATTCTTGCCATAGAAGGAGTACAGAGAAGGTTCGCCAGACTGATTCCTGGGATGGCAGGACTTCCATATGAAGAAAGACTGGATAGACTCGGCTTGTACTCGCTGGAATTTAGAAGATTGAGGGGGGATCTCATAGAGACTTACAAAATTCTTAAGGGGTTGGACAAGCTAGATGCTGGAAGATTGTTCCCGATGTCCAGGACAAGGGGTCACTGTTTAAGGATAAGGGGGAAGTCTGTTAGGACCGAGATGAGAAAATCATTTTTCACACAGAGAGTGGTGAATCTGTGGAATTCTCTGCCACAGAAGGTAGTTGAGGCCAGTTCGTTGGCTATATTTAAGAGGGCGTATGGACGATCAGGGGGTATGGAGAAAAGGCAGGTACAGGATACCTGGATGATCAGCCATGATCATATTGAATGGCGGTGCAGGCTCGAAGGGCCGAATGGCCTACTCCTGCACCTATTTTCTATGTTTCTATGACACTCGACCATTGACTCTTGGGATTCTCTGCCACAGAAGGCAGTGGAGGCCAATTCACTGGATGTTTTCAAGAGAGAGTTAGGATTAGCTCTTAGGGCCAACGAGATCAAGGGATTTGGGGAGAAAGCAAGAACGGGGTACTGATTTTGGATGATCAGCCATGATCATATTGAATGGCGGTGCGGGCTCGAATGGGCTGAATGGCCTACTCCTGCACCTATTTTCTATGTATATGTTTCTTGACACTTGAGTCTTGATATTTCCATTGACTCTTGTCCTGGTGATCCTTTTGCCGAGGGCCGCCAGTGTGAATCTCCGCTCAGCTCGGCCTGTGGACTTCGGGAGCCGCGGTCTCCAGTAGGAAATGGCCGATTCGGAGGTCCGAGCCGCAGAGAATGTTCTCCCGTTCCGACGTCAGAGTTCCATCATCCTGGCGAGAGGGCCTGAACATCGGGCTTCCCGTAGCAGTGACTGCGGGGGGGCTCGGGAGACCAGAACAACAAACCAAAAGAGAAGGATGACTGAACTTTGGTGCCTTCCCTCACAGTGGGAAACTTTGATTCCGCTGTGTGGGGATGTTTGTATTAAAGACAATTCTTGTGTTCTGTGTTCTTTTTTTAAATTCGTATGGCGGTATGATGACTACAAATGTCACTGTACCAATTGGTGCATGTGACAATAAATGTCTCTTGTCTTGTCTTGTCTTGTCTCTTGGACTATTGACTCTTCACACTTGACTCTGGACACTTGAAGAAGGGTTTCGGCCCGAAACGTTGCCTATTTCCATCGCTCCATAGATGCTGCTGCACCCACTGAGTTTCTCCAGCACTTTTGTCTACCTATGGACACTTGACCATTGACTCTTGACCATTTGCACTGGACTCTTGACATCCAGCACAGCCCAGATGGGCTGAATGGCCTTGGGTCTGATGCAAGGCCTGGCTGGGGGAGGGGATGGCGCTGACTGCGCATGCGGGTGTGAGGGGTTGCCTGGGGCCCACGTGGTGGGGCGGGGTGCGCGTGCGCAGTGTGCGGGCCGGGCAGGACAAGATGGAGTCGCGGTCGGTGCCGAGCGACCTGTACCCGCAGGTCTACACCTTCCTGCTGCACAACAAGTTCGACAAGGCGGCCAAGGCCTTCGTCAAGCAGGCCAACGTGGTGAGTCTATCTATCTATCTATCTATCTATCTGTCTGTCTGTCCGTCCGTCCGCCGGCCGGCCGGCACCCTGTGGCGTTGGGTGTGTGTGTGTGTGTGTGTGTGTGGGCCGCGAAACCCCCCTCACTCACTCACTGACTCCGGGGCCGCGCCGGCCATGAGGGCCTGGGAGCGCGCACGTGGCCGCCCGCCCGCCCGCCCGCCCCAGCGTGAACGCGCACCCGTGGGGGTGAGGGGTTCATTGTCCGCGTGTGCGCGCTCCCACTGGGGACATTGGTTATCCACGTGTTATTCGCGCTCCCTGGGGTATTCGTGTGTGTGTGTGTGTGCGCGCACCTGGGTATGTAATGGCCACCTGAGTAACACCCACGTGTACGTACCCTCGATATGTAATGCCCCCCCCCCCCCGGGGTGTGTCTCTGGACAGTTATAACCCTTGCCCTCATTCTGGGGTGGATGGAGTGGGGGGGGATGTGGAGGGGGGAGGATAAGATTGGGGGTGGATGGTGGGGTGGGGTTGATGGGGGTGGATGGTGAGGGAGGAGGGGAAAGGAGATGGGGGCGGGGATGTGGAGGGGGGAAATGGGATGGGATCTGAACCCCATGTGTATGCACATGCCAGGAAGTCCATCTAGCGGAGAAGACGTGGCTCTCGGTTGGGTAGCTGGAGTCATAGAAACATAGAAAACAGGTGCAGGAGGAGGCCATTCAGCCCTTTGAGCCAGCACTGACATTCATTGTGATCATGGCTGATCGGCCCCAATCAATAACCCGTGCCTGCCTTCTCCCCATATCCCTTGATTCCACTAGCCCCTAGAGCTCTATCTAACTCTCTCTTAAATCCATCCAGTGAGTCGGCCTCCACTGCCCTCTGTGGCAGGGAATTTCACAAATTCACAACTCTCTGGGTGAAAACGTTTTTTCGCACTTCAGTCTTAAGTGGCCTCCCCTTTATTCTATGACTGTTTCCCCTGGTTCTGGACTCTCCCAACATTGGAAACATTTTTCTTGTATCTAGCTTGTCCAGTCCTTTTATAATTTTATATGTTTCTATAAGATCCCCCCTCATCCTTCCAAACTCTAGTGAATACAAGCCCAGTCTTTTCAATCTTTCCTTATATGACAGTTCTGCCATCCCAGGGATCAATCTCATGAACCTACGCTGCACTGCCTCAATCACAAGGCAGTCGTCATACAGCATGAAAACAGCCCCTTCAGCTCGTTAAAGAGACGGGGCTCGTTTCCCTGATCCCTGACCAGTCTGAAGAAGGGTCTCGACCCGAAACGTCGCCTATCTCCTTTGCTCCTTAGATGCTGCTGCACCCGCTGAGTTTCTCCAACTTTTTGTGTAGCTTGTTTCCCTGATCCCTGACCAGTCTGAAGAAGGGTCTCGACCCGAAACGTCGCCTATCTCCTTCGCTCCTTAGATGCTGCTGCACCCGCTGAGGTTCTCCAGCTTTTTGTGTAGCCCCTTCAGGTCAACTGGTCCATGACGACCAAGATGCCCCATCTAATTGAGGCCTGTTTTGTCCATATCTCTCTAAATCTTATGTGTTATAGTTTCTGCTTCTTCTGGCAGCTTGTCCCATATGCCCAATGCTCTCTCTGAAAAGTTGCTCCTCGGATTCCAATTAATCTTGCCCTATATTTTTTGATTCCCTAACCTGGGTAAAAAGACTGTAGTCGAAGTAGCTATGCTCCTCCTGGTTTTATACACCTCTATAAGAACACTGTCTTCTGTGAACAATTCCCAGCCTGCCCAACGACTCCCTATAACAGTCTAGAGTCTGGGCAACATCCTGGTAAATCTTTACTGATGTAGACCTGGTGGGTAATAATATCTTACTAATATTAAGATAAGATAACCATAATATTAAAATGACAATATTGTGTTATAGCAAAAGACTATCCCCCTAACAACCAACAGCAAGAGCCAAACGGTTATGCTCATATTTATTGCTTGTACTTCCCACTACTACATATGGTTTGTTAATTTATGAAGCAAATAGCCATCACCAATCTATGCAGGACACCTGGTCGCAGGATTCCAATAGTATAAACTTCTTCTTCTTGTGAATAAAACATAAACCAAAGGAATAGTTAAATCTCAAGCTGGGTGTTGAGCAGCCAGATTGTTGTCTCTGTCAGCGTCAATGTCTGCCAGGCCCTGAGATCCATTTGCTGGGTGGTAGAGCGGGCACCCGGAGATGACATGGTTGGCTGTCTGTTGCTCTGCTCTGCATTCACAGGCTGGGCTCTGGCGGAGTCCCCATCTTCACATGCTGGCACATGTGGAGAAATAGCATGAACAACCCTTGACCATTGCCCTCTGCTTATTACTGGACTCAGTTTGAATCCATTTTGTCAAGTTGCCTGATATTCCAAGGTTTGCGCTCTAGGACTAATGTCCTATTTAGAATCTCGTCCAAGACCATACTTCTAAATCAACTGTTTCTCTCCTAAAGCTGCTCCAAAAATACAGCTAAACCAGTCAGGAAGGGTGTCCCTCACCAATGCCAAGGTAGTAATCCCTGATCAATTTCCTGCCACCAAATTCAGATTAATCCTGCTCTTCAGAATTGTCCCAATAATTTCCCTGGTACTGATGTTAGACTTGCTTCCCTGTAATTACCTGACTTGGCTCTTTTGCCGTTCTTGAACAAAGGTGCCACACTTCTTGTTCTCCATTCCCCGCAAGCCACCATTAAATCAAAATCATGTCCATTGTCAATGGCCATTTAAATTTAACACAAGCCTCGTAAAATAAAGTGTATTGAAATCTTCCAAAAAGTGAAATTATTTGTAATTTCTCCATTTAATGATGAAATCTGTTTATTTATATTTTGTATTTCTGTTTGTGTTTTCAGAAACTTCCAGATATAAAGTCTCCTTCTCTCGTGGACATTTTTGACTTCTGGGTGAAGTAAGTTCTAAATCATGATTTTCTTATTGCCCTTGGGTTTAAATCCTGTTCTATGTCTGCAGCACAAAAACAGGCCGTTAAACCCAGAGAGTCCATGTGGACTGCGAAACTCTTATTTAGACAAATGTACACTTAATCCAATTTTAAGCAGTCAGTTAATCTACCACTTGCATGTCTTTGGGATTAGGAGGAAACCAGCGGAATTGGGGGATCCCGTGCGGTCACAGTGAGATGTGCAAATACGATACAGGTGGTACCAGAGGCCTTTTAGTTGTACCAGTGTACTGTCCCTGCACATTGTAAAACAAGTGGTGGCATTTTCCATTCGATAGCTGCTAACTGCATGTTCGATCTGCTCATTTCTCTCCATTGCATCCTAAATGTAGTCATTTGAATAAACCTTTCATGACACATATTCAACTGCACCTTGCTGATGTGTTGAACATTGAATTTGACATAAAGATGAATGCAAAATGCTTGAGTCATTGAATTTTATCTGTTTAGTTCCGAGTACTCTTAATTTCCCCGAAGAGACCCATGTTAAAGATTAATTACTAATGTAAAGGTACTGGTGGTAAGGCTAGCATTTAAAATCTAATGCTTACCGCCCTTAACTATGTATAGTGGATCGTTAAGAATCAGCTGTGTTATGTATCGGGAGTTTCAGAAAGACAGTGTTGTTGGTGGATGGTTTATTGTCTTCCCTGAATGGAACTAATCAACAAGTTGGGTTTCTGTGACATTCTCCTGTGGGCTATTTTATTTCAGGCTTACTTAATTAAGTCACCAATAATCATTGTTGAAAGTTTTGAAATTCTCGCAGAATCACCCTAAGTCTATCAATGGAAGTATTTGGTCATCTATGTTTTCTAGACTGGATTATTGACTGTTTGGTAAAAAAACTCTTCTAAATTGCCACAGGTCATCTGGCAAACCAGAGAAAAGGAAGGCAGTACCTAATGGTCCTACTGCAAAACGGCTCAAGAAAGATGAATCTTCCAGTAGCTCAGAAAGTTCAGACAGTTCTGAAGAAGACACTGCAAAGAAACCAGGTCTGACAAAATATGCCAAACTTTTTTACTAGAGGACACGGTTATAGATTTGAGAATAACATTAATCTTCAGTTAACCCATCTCAAATGTCTGTTTTAACAAGCACTGTTGGAGAGAGATTTTTCAGAACAAATTCCAATGAGGAAGAAGAAAATCTTGGGAGTGGGGGGACGGTGTTTAAACACCAATAATGTGCATTAAACCTGCAGTGAAACATTGTCACCTTGACTCTGCTGTTTATTATTTATGCAGTGAGCAAGCCACCGACACCTGCAGTGAGCAAACCCGTTGCCAAAAATGTTGTAATGAAGAAGGCAAGCAGTAGTGAAGATTCAAGTTCTTCGGATTCTGAAGAAGAAAAGAAACCAGCACAGGTCTGAGCACATTTACTTGAGTGGTGGTTCTGTTGCAGTTGTGTTAATCACCTGTTTTAATTACATGGGTTCATTGAAATAGATTATGTTGGTAAGAAATGTTCACTGTACCTTGGTACATGTGACCATAATAAACCTAAACCTATTTTACTTTTCCTCCATTGCGAAGAAGAAATGTGATGGACAAAGACTAATATTCTATCTCGTGATGATTGTTTTAATCTTGGAGTTTGCAGCTGTAGAATATTTTAGTGAATGTTCAATGTGCAAACAAGAACACATTGTCTTTTCTATATTCTCTTTATGATTTCTTTGCAGATTTGTCAGAATTGTTCAGAGACGGTTAACTTTTAATTATTAAGTTATTTAATCAAACAAATTATATTCTGTTTTCTCTTTTGCATTTTTCTGCTTCAGCAGAAGGCCGTCTCTGTTAAAAGCGCAGCTCCTGCAAGTAAAGCAGTTCCAGCTGGCAAGCCAGTTGTTAGAAAAAAAGATGAAAGTTCCAGCAGCGAAGATTCGGACAGTTCAGAAGATGAGAAACCTGTTGCAAAAGCTCCTGTGAAACCAGGTAGAGGCCAAAGTCTATGCTTACTATTACCCCCAAGCTGCCTGGTTGTGGCTAGAAGAGGTGTTATGTAATTAAAAAGGTAAAATTAGGTCAACACGGCATCCCTGTGTTTTGTGAACAGCCAACATAATAGAGTTCAGGATGTATGTTGTAGTGATATCATTGTTTGTTTTGCCTCCCAAGTCATTTTTTTTTCTACTGCATTCTGGTGAATTGAACTCTTTCCCAACAAACTATGTTCTATTTTCAGTGACTACTCCGAAAACTGTCACTAAAGCAGCAGAGGAGAGTAGTGACGATGATTCCAGTGATGACTCCAGTGATTCGGACTCAGCTGCAGCAAAACCACCGACACCTGCACAAGTAAATCATTTAAATACCTGATCTGTGGCACTGATGATCTCCCATCCTTAGTGTAGTGAAACAAGAGTTCCCTGTTTTTTTTGGCAAGATTCTTATGCAAGTCCTAGTGCCCATTAAACTGAGTCTAACCAAATAACATGTGTAAATGCAGTGTTGTTTGGGGCTCAATGCAAGATTGGGGGGCAAATTACATCCCTTACATAATTATCTAGAATAAATTTAGAATACATTATGGTGATGATCAAACCAAAATTAAACAATTAACTGAGAAGTGTGCCGCTTGAAGGTGTTGGCTGCACTCCATTCCCTTGTTCTTAATTTCCTCTTAGGGGAATGTTTGCATCGATTTGTTTGCTATTTGATGAATTAAGTGTTACAGGAATGCTGGCCTGATTTAAAAATCTTTCTTGGTCATGGGCACTTGGCCTTGTTTCACGTGTTGATAAATTAACTCTTTGTATTAACAGAAAGTAGTGGCACAGAAAACGCAGCCAGCCAAGTCTCCTGCTGCTGGAAAGGCAACAAATGCAAAACCTGCGGCCCGGGCTAAAGCAGCAGCATCCACTGCAAAGGAGAGTTCAAGCAGTGAAGACTCTGACAGTTCAGATGATGAGTCTCCTGCGAAACCCAAAGCACAACAAGGTGAAAATTGGTGCATCAATACAAGCACATCTGCACTCATAGTATAATTTGTTTAAACATTGAACTTTAGCTTGGGACATGTGATGAAGGACTTTGGTTCAGGGCAAGTTTGGTGAATGTTATTTCCTCCCATCCTTTTTCTTTCCCTCTATCCCATAATCAAATGGGTTGAAGTTGGGGGTTCTGACAGGAATTGACCAGGAGAGATGGTTAATGATCTAACAATAGTCTTGAGAGGTTTCCTTTGCTCTTTCCCCAGCAGGTTCATACAGTGCTGTACCACCTCCTAAAATTCAGAATGTAAAAGCAGGTGCAGCCAAGAAGGCAGCAGGTACAGGTGCAGCCAAGAAGATAGCTGCTACAGGTGCAACCAAGAAGGGGGAAGCGGATGCTGCAAAGAAGACCAAGAAGGCAGTTGCCACAGGGGTGTCCAAGAAGGCGCCGGTTGTGGAGGCATCCAAGAAGGCGGCTGCTGCAGGCGTGACCAAGAAGAAACCAGCCGCCGGAGTAACCAAAATGGAAATCAGTGACTCGTCAGATGATAGCTCAGATAGCAGTGAGGAAGAGGCACCACTAAAACCTGCCAGTAAGTATCAGAATAGATTGGTAAATGATACACATTGCAAAGTCTGTTCATAGTTGTTGGTGGTAAATTGATTTGTGATGTTGTAAAAAGGAATGTAGAAGGTGCTGTTTAATAAGCTTATGTTTGTTTCTACCATATACTGTTAGGCTGGAATTGTGTATCGAGCAAACAATGGTAGAAGATTTATTTTAAGGAATGTTTGTAACTGATGACAGCAATGCCTTCACTGACTTATTAATGTACGAGTTAGCTTAAACTGTAAAATGCTTTTAAACATATACTTGTATATGTTTCTAATGTGAAATAGTCTTAATATTGTTAATGTTATGGAATAATTTTAAAGATTGTTAAAGCAAAAGCAATATGTGTGAACTCGGTGTTAACGTGATATAAGATCAAATAACAAACCCTGGTTAATTAAACTTTAAAAAACATGCTGAGTGTGAGGAATGCACTCAAAATAGAATACGTTTAAAACTAGTAGATTGGGAAAGTTGGACTGAGTAACACTGCCATTGCGTTTGAACTGGGGACAAAAGTACATTAAGTCTGTCAACAACAATTAGGAGCCAAGTGCAAATTGAGAAGGAGAACAGAGAGGGAGCAAGTCTGACGGGGCACAGCAGGAGCGGTAAGGGCCTGTCCCACCAGCATGCGATTCCATGCGGTGAGCGCGACCAAACCGGCAGCGGGGGACGCGCGGAGGTCGGGTGATCCCTGTACAGGGCCGTTCCCACCAGCATGCGCCTGCATGCGGCAAGCGCGACCAAACCGGCAGCAGGGGCCGCGCGGAGGTCAGGTGAGTGGCACAACGCGGCGCAAAGTGAGGCGAACTTGGAGCGAAGTCTTAAGGTAAGTTCGCCAGGACAGAGGGACACACAGAGAGGACCACGGAGCCACACACAGAGGGTCACGGAGGCCCCTACAGAGATGTTCACGAAGGCACGACGTCGAGGCGGTGTGTAATGTGTCGAGGCGACAGCGAGCCGACAAGCCGTTGCCGCGCGGAATTTTTGAACACTGTCAGTTTTTCGGAGCCCCGCGCGATGACGGGATGAACTCCGCACAATTCCGCACGGCTCCGGCGTTCGAAGTGGGACCGGCCCCGCAACGCCGGATGGCTCAAGCGACCACGTTAGGTCGAGCTCATCGCATGGAGTTGCATGCTGGTGGGACAGGCCCTGTAGTCACTCAGAGTGAACTAAACACCTTGAGGTTTCAAGAAAAGTCAAAAACGTCATTTGGATTTTTATTATGTAATAAATCAGCTGTTGTTATAATCCTATATCCTGGTAGTCAGTATTTTGTTATAAATAAAATGCTTAAATTAGATTAAATTAGGAATCTTGTAAGTATGGAGGCTCATAATGAGGAAAAATGACATCTTACACTAGTCTATGAAATTCTAGCTCTATTCAAGATAATTTCAGTGTGCTGGGTGGATTGATTACCATAAACACTACAGTGCTGTCTCTCGTCATAAGGTGATGTAGAATGTTTCCCTCTGACTCTCCCTTCTCTCTCCTACAGCAACTATTACACAGAGGAAAGCTGCCCCCACGCCGGCCAAGGCAGCTGCTGCCGCTCAGAAACCTGCGGCAAAGAAGGCTAGTTCCAGCTCGGACAGCGATTCCGGTAAGAGAACGTGGAAAATCTCATTTACTCAGAGGGGAATGAGATACAAGTTGTTTTTGGGTGTGCAGAGTAGCAGTTAGAGTACATGTTGCCTTTGGGAAGTTAATCAT